>CM059601.1:258021466-258356466 GCA_030412105.1 Cyclura pinguis | reverse complement strand
CGCAACAGGTCCAGCTGCAGAGGCTGGAAAAATTACTTGATGAGAGGAGGGCCATTCCCGCACTAGACTGTTGTAGTGCTATTATTCCACTTTCAACATCCTATGGTCCCTCGCTAAACTGCAAACCCCAGGATTCCATAGGATGTTGAAAGTGGAATAATAGCACTACAACAGTCTAGTGCAGAAAGGGCCTAGAACTCCCAGGAACACAGATCCCACAGTACATGGCCACTGCTGTTGGGCCAGAGTTTAGGGAAATGATGTTTTTGGAGACTACAACTCTCAGGACTACAGCTATGGTGGCTGGGGAATTCTGGAAGTTGTAGTCCAAAACAATTCATTTTCCAAAGCTCTGGTCCAGCAGTAATGGAAAGCAGAAGTGTGCCCTCCCCACCAGTTTAGGACTTCACTTTTCATTTCACTTTTTAACCTGCCTCTTCCTTGGATGGTAGTTATAGGAGAGTGAGAAAGAAGTAAGGGGAAAGTTCGTTTGGCTAATTGAACTTTCTCACTCCATTCCCGGCACCCTCAACTTTTCCCCCCATTAAATCTGCACCTGCAATGTCAGGGGGTCAGCCGATAATAAAATGTGGCACCTTTGAACCGGTTCAGCCACGTGAAAAAAAAAAAAAGGCTGTCATTGATCAGATTAATTCCGTGAAGCACACACATTTAATGTGTCTGTGTGTGTGTGCCTTTGACGGCGAGCTTGTGTTTTGGCTTTTTTTGCTGTTTTGTTGGCATGTTGTTTTTTGCACCCCAAAGCCCCAGAGTTTAACGGAAGCGTGGGAGGACGCTGAGCAAAACCCGGACCCTTCCCACTGTCTGATTTAGAACGAAACTGGCCTCCTATATATTTTATGGCCCCTCTGCCTCCACGCTCGCCACCCCCCTCTTCCGACCTGCCTGCGCACACCCTCATAGCCTCCAGGCATTGTGAGCCTTCTGACCTGATAAATGCGCTTGGCTGGCATCAAATAGTCCAGCCTTGACCGGTCCCATTTGAATATGTGAATTAGTCATGAAGCATGACACCGCTTGGTGAACTTGCGAGATTGCTGGGTCTCCATAAAAGAAAGGGAGAAGGAGTGTGTTGGGGTGGGTGGCAGGAGGAGAAACAACCCAGGCATCCTACAGCCTGAAAAACGAAGAGCCTAGAGCAACCATCCTCGACCATACTGTGCCCTCCAGATGTGTTGGACTACAACTTTCAACAAGTTGATCCCAGTTGTAATCCAACACCTCTGGAGGGCACAAGGTTGGGGAAAAGTGACTTAGAGTAGGAAAATTCAAACCCTAGGACTAAATTCAGCTCTTCTGGGGTCCCAAGCCTCTAATAGGTGGAGAGTGAAGACATTTATTTTTGGTAGCTTTTCCAGATTTTATACAAGGCTCCCTACACCCTGCTAAAAACTTGAAATACCTTCTTTAAGACTTAATTAGTGGCTGTAAGAGCTTTAATCTAAATGATGTTGGTATTTTGGCTCTGTCTTTTGTCTTCTGAGGCCCACCTACCACTAGAATGTGGGGTAGTGGTTTGACCATTGGACTATGACTCTAGAGACCAGGGTTCAATTCTCCTCTCAGCCATGGAAACCCATTGGGTGACCTTGGGCACATCACACACTCTTAGCTCCAGAAAACCCCCTGATTGGTTCATCTTAGGGTTGCTGTAAGTCAGAAACAACTTGAAGGCACACAGTAACAACAACCACTAGAATGTAGCTCACAAGAACTTCTCTGAAACCGGATTTGACCCTCCCTTTGAAAGAGATTCCCCATCAAGAGATCTTATGGTCACTCTTGAGTCTTGGACTCACATTTTCACAAGGTCTCACTCATGCAGTATTTAATCTAGCCCCCTCAGCATCTCTTAGCTCAATGGTTTCCCAAATTTTTGGTCCTCCAGGTGTTTTGGACTTCAGCTCCCCAAAGCCCTGGCAAGCTGGGTCAACAGTCTGGAATTCTGGGAGCTGAAGTCCAAAACATCTGCTGGACAAACATTTGGGAAATGGCTGAATTAGCCAATTGGGTCTGCAGTCAACCCACTGCTTTCTGTTGGATTTTACTATTTCACCTGTCCTTTTGATAAATGACAGGCAGAGAACAGAGAAACAGATAAGATGGCATGCCTATCATTTAAGGAGTCGTGGGGCATCTCTCACTCATTTCTGGATTCAGACCATGTATGGCAGTGCTGCTCAAAGTGGTGTCCCCTGGAATGGTGCTGGTCATTGACTGCTGGCCTCTGTGGAGTTTTCAGGAAAGAAAAAAACTATTATAGCCAATGAGCAAAAATAAAGTACTGGTCCCTGGAACAGTGGGGAAAAAAATTACTAGTTCCCCACATAAGATAGCCTGAGATGGTAGTACAATAGGGTAGGAGCATCTATATTTCTGGCTGGTGTGCTACTTCTGCACACTGCAAACTGTCAGTGGTTAACTAACACAATACTATGATGTTTTAGGATGTGCATCAAAGAGATAAATTCCACTACTTGAAATAAACACCCAGTGGCTAGAATTCTATTAGTTAGTCCCAACCACAGTAGACCCAATGACTCAATTGTTGAATAATGAGCAACACAGAGGTAAATTTCATTGTCCAATGGCTCTACTCCAGTCAGGACTAACAGTAGGATTTAGACCAGCACATGCCAATGTAGAAAGAACTAGACTTAGATGTGAAAAACTTGGGTTCAAGTCACTTCAGGTGTCCGAGGCTGGAAGGTGTGGAAGTGCTGAAGGGGAGAACTGTGATCTGCTCTGTGCTCCCTAAGTAAGTCCGGAGGACACTGTACATCCTTGAATGTATGGGTGAATAATGATTCTAGTTTTCTCCCCGCTGTAGAAGAAAAAGAATAATTTTGTACAGTTTTCTTCCCATATTTGTACACCCTGAAATGTTCCAGAGTATTTTTCTGGACAGAAAAACATCCCCCCCCCCAACACATTTTATTCTCCAGAAACATATTTTCTGCACAGAGGGAAGGTTTCAGCACAAAAACATCATGCATCCTTCTGTGAAGAAAAATCCTCTGGAAAGCTTCAGGAGTTCCAAACACAGGGAGAAAAGTGTGTGAAAGTCTCACTATACTATTATTCTTCTGACTTTCAGAAAGTCAATTTTTCTGACCAGGAAATGAACAACAGAGAATATTCATTCCATCCCTAACACTGTCCTGTTGCCAGAATTGATGAAAGAATTGACTGCCAGTTTGGCTGGCTTTTGCCTATAGAACGGGAGAAGGTGTCACCTCATTCTTTGCCTCAGGCAGCCAAATTTCTTGGGACAGTCCTGCTTATTGGGTGGTCTCAGCTCAGTTTATCATGACCTTTCAGACTATTGTGAGGATAAATTGGAACAACCCCCCACAAGCTCCTTGGAAAAAGAGATGGTATCACTGATGTAAACACAAAACTGACTCTTTGCCTAGTATGGATAGCGCAGCGCTGAGACATGTGTAGTGTTCAGAGAGCATTGGACTTGGATATAGGCAAGGCCTGGGTTCAAATCCACACTGGAGCTCCCTGAGTAACCTTAGGATACTTAGCACCTCTCACCCTAACCTACCTCACAGAATTAGTGTGAGGATAAAGTAGAGGACTCACCTGTTGCTCTATGGCTTTTGAAAGAATCAAGCTAATAAAGAAATCATTATGTTTAAATCCAGATTTACTCTGTTTTAAGTAAGTCTGGATCTAACACAGATCATCCTTTATTAGTTTGATTCTTCCAAGTCCCATTGATTTAGGTCTACTTTAAATATGACAAACTCCAAATTTATGCCTGCTAAAAAGGTATAAAAAGGAACAAATACAAATGTTCGTAAATATGCCAATACCATTTAGTCTTGAGTACATTTAGAAGCTGGTCTTTATACCCTCCTGAGATTCTTGCTCCTCTCTCAAAAACAGCCTTCCACAATTTGGCACCCTCCAACTGGGTCAAGTTCAAACTCTTACTCATCCCTCAGCTAACTGACCACAGTGCTAAGAGATGATGGGAACTGTTGTCTAATAGATCCTGAGGACACCTGTTTAAGAAGGACTTTCCCACAGAAACCTCTTCTTTCTCATGCACACACACATGCACACACAGACACACTGAAATTTGCAATGCTACCGCAGAGGCCAGCTCAAGCATGCTGCTGTCTGAATTAAGACGGCAAAGTACACTTCACCCCATCCTTGCCTGATCATGCTGCATAATACTCAAAGCAGTGAGGGGTGTGCCTCCTGTTTCAGTGGGGTGACAAATCCACTCTGGGTTTTAGTCTGAACTTGAAAGGAGCTATCCAAGGTGCTGAACTTTGTCACCAAAAATACCTCCATTACCTTAGATAGCTTCTTTAAAGTTTAGGCTAAAACTTTGAGCAGATCCATCACCCCACTGACATGAAAACCATCAGGCCCTACTGACTCAAGGTTGGCCAAGTTATTTTGGCACCTGAGACTGAAATTTCCACAAGACCCCTGAAAATAAAACAGAAGGGAAAAAAACCCAACAGAAATTAAGTAAAAAGCATTTTGCTTCCCTTTCCTAAGTCAGCTCTTTGAAATGGATGCCTCACTTTTCCTAAAGGCAGAATCAGGCTGGCTTCAAGGTCATGTATGGATTCCATGGCAAGAGTAAGTTGGTTTTCCAGAAATCCCATGAGGTGCAGAGGCATAGAAATGAGAAAAGCCTTTATATTACACTGCCTTCTGCCTTTCAGACATCTTCTTTTTGCACAACAAGATCTGTCCTAGACAGTAGCAGTTGGAGGCAGTGAATCTACTCTGAGTTTTAGTCCAGCCTTGAAAAGAGCTATCCAAGGTACTGACCCAATTGAATAGGTCTTCTAAAGTTCAAGCTAAACTTTAGCTAAACTAAACAGTGGTGTGAATTCACTGTCCTGTGACACAGAGGCCACCAGCTACTATTTGTAGCAGCCACCTATCCATAACGCACAAGTCAGCATATCTGATACTTAGCCATTCAAAGGCATTTCAGCAAACCTCTTTCTAGATCCTATAAACACACTGAATATGCAATCCACCTGCAACAAATACCACTGCAATGAATGGTGAGCTGTGCCATGAATCCTGTTCTTTCACAGCTCCCACGTGTATTTTTGTGGGACCTCCAAGGAAGAAGATCCCCAAACACCGTACCTATAAGGATGAAGTTGGTTCTATGGAAATACATCAGTCCACTTTCCATGACTTGATCCGGGCTGGAATGAAGAGATTGGGATTCAGTGACATCTAGTGGACCCTGCTGGTTTAGTGCATGCAGGGTGGTACATGAATGACTGCATACAATCCAAAGCAAGACATTTCAGCTCCCCTCCAAACAAAAGGACTAGAAAGGGGATTTCACCAGACTGAACACCTGAATCAGCTAAATCTTCCTATTATATGTTTAAAAGAGACAGGTAAGCCTTGGTCATACTAGAATGGTGATTATGAGAGCTGTAGTCCCAACTATTCCAGGCTCTGATCCTGCTTCCAGCCATGCCCATTTGTTGCAATTCGGATGCTCATAAGAAGTAGATAAAGGTGAGGATCTTGCACTGTTATTTGTCCCGAGCTTTTCAGATATGGAGCCAGCATGGTGTAGTGGTTTGAGATTGGACTAAGACCCTGGAGACCAGGGTTCGATTCACCACTCAACCGTGGGCATGTAACACTCTCTCAGCTCCAGAAAACCCTGTGATAGGTTCACCTTAGGGTTGGCGTAATTCAGAAATGACTTGAAGGTGCACAACAACAATTCAGAGATGTATAGATTTACAGGGGGAAAAATATTTGTGTAACCCATAACTTGGAAACATTACATTCTCAGACTTTGGCTCACAGAATCCCCAGACATGGCCATTGGAAGACGCTGGGAGTTTTCCAAATGGTAACTTGGAAATAAGTTCTGGTCCAATGAAGCTTCATAAAGAGTCATCTACATTAGCAACAGGAAGATCTGTTAGGGTATTTTTGCTTTCTCATGTTAGAACATTTAAAATCTTGGGCTGAGATCCTGCATCAGAGGCTACAAGACACAAAACTTCACAGTGTGGGAGTGACATCACTGACCTGCTGGGCGACCATGCTAGTGGATTACAACAGTGCACAACAGGGGTTTTGATTGCGCAAAGGGACATGTGCAATGGACCTGTTGTGCAATGGGACACTTATGCATCTGGATATGCACATGGGGACTGTTGCACAACAGCCACACTGCCAACTCTGTTGCTCACTGGTCCTGATGGTAAAGCTATGTCTCCACTTCCCTCCTGAGAATACCAACACTGCCTAATGGTGCAATGCAACTTAGTGTGCTAGTAAGTCTGTTTAGAATGATGTAACTTCCCAACAGAATGCCAGGCTTGGCATTTTTTCCTTGCTTAAATAGGAAGTTTCTGAATGCTGGTAAATTCTTTAAAGAGGAGCAGAAATTCTGTTCTCCATTTGCACCAGCCAAATCCGGAAGGTACAACTATTTTCCAGCACAGAGAGAACAAATCTTGTTGCATCTGCCTGTCTCTTTTAAGTCAGGGATGAGCAGACAGTAAACTGAAGCATCTTGGGAGCTCTCCAAATAACCTGAAACAGATCAATACGAGTTTCTGTCTCCCAAAGGTAGACAGGAGCAACAATCAAAAGCTTCCACACTTTCTTAAATTAAGCTGTCAAAATCAAGGAAGCCTGGATGGAAGGAAGAGATTTGTGTGCTGGTACTTGGGGCCAGCCCTACCATTACGCAGAATGAGACAACATCATCTGGTGGCAAATACTAGGAGACAGCAATGATAATCTTCTGGCTGTTCTCCTCTGTTAGCTTCCACACAGGCTGTTTTGAACCTTTAAACTGACTGGCCACCGTCAACTGTGATGAAACAGAAGACGTCAATTCATTTCTCGTATTCAGATGGAAGCCTTATCAACTTCTGCATACAGAATGGAAGAGAAAAGGCCATCTCATCCTTTACTTCAAGTATAAAAGTTTATTTGGCAAGTCCTATGTAGGCTAATTTTTGAGCTAAATACGTGCTCAGTGGAAGGGCAGAGTGAAGCAGTCAACCTAGACAACATATATTGAGCAACATCATGAAGAGATAGCAAAATTTTTACCTACTTCACTGATGGTGGTATGATCTTGTTTAAAGAGAAGGAATGGTGTCTTTGATTATATCCCATTTGGATTAACATAACACACTCTTCATGGGGCTGCCTTTGGAAACTGTTAACTTCTGTGAGTCCAACTGGGGTTGTTATAGGGAGCATACAACTTCCCTGCCAAAACAGCCTCACTGGTTGCAGGTCTGTTTCTGGGCACACTTCAAAGTGTTAGTTGTGACCTATAAAGTCTTGTAAAGCTTAGGTCCAGATTATCTGAAAGTCATTTCATCCCCTACCCAAGCCCTACAGTCTTCAGGGCGAGACTTTCTCTATGTTTCACTACCCTCACAAGCTTATTTAACGAAAGCACAGGAGATATCCTTCTCCAACAGCAGCCCACGATCTTCTCATTCAAACAGGCCTTCAACCTTTAACTGGTTGGAGTACAAGGATGTGCAACAAGTGTGCTGGCTTTTAATACATAATATGAATTTCATGTTGTTTTTAGTTGTTTTAAATTAATGTTTTAATTGGATTAATTGTTTAATGCATTCTAATATCTTTGTATCACATATTATTTTAGCAATTTTGTTTTAACATATGTTACAAACCCCTTTGGCTCCCTTATTTGGAGGAAAGTATGATACAAACCAAATACATGAATAACTTCATGATTTTCTACTTCAACTTACCTTGGCTCTTATGAATCTTGATTCACAGGTGAGGGCACTATTTGCTACTGCCCTCAGGTAGCAACATGTCTGGGATTTTATAGCCAGATCATTGTGCTGGCATGATTATGCTGGCATAGGTGATGGTAGCAGAATTAAAAGGGACTGCTGTACTGCAACCATAAAGGAAGTAAGGCATTGAAGACCTAAGCTTCCGAGAGCTGGCTGATCTTGTCTGCCTTAGGTTTCACAGATCTCAAGCCCCAGCCCTGATTTTCAGACCCTGGCCCTTCCTCTCCAACCCTCGTGGCAAACAGAAGGAATCTCAGAGTGAGAACACAGTCTTGGAAGTGTGCTTATATGTACTACTGAGTAAATATGCATAGGTTAATGTGATGTTAAAAAGTAATGTCTACTTGAGGTTAGGTCCCATGGGACTTACTTCCATTTAGGAGTGTATAGAAATGCAGCCTAAGCAGAGAAAAACTGAGGAACTGGCACATCTCCTTATCCTCATCTGAAACAAAGCCAAGTATATTCACCATCCAACCTTTACTTGATTGACTCTCTTTGGGGAGGGAGAATCCTTCTTTTCCTCATGGCCATCCCTGGTATTTTACTTTGTAAGAAGGCCCATAGCACATGCTTCTCATGCAGAAGTTCCCAGGTTCAGTCCTTCTTTCTGAAACGTTGAATATTGAAGGTCCCTCCTTGCTGAAAAAAAAATTGAAAACAGAGAATTGCCATTTTTGAGATCCTGTAGGAGCAGCAATTCTCCTTTAAAATGAGGAATACAGCTCCCTATCCCTTGTCTTGTTGTTCGAGGCCCAGCAAAGAAGGTTAACCAGAAATGGACTTGTAGCCAAATCAACCTGGGGGCTTAGGGTGGTCAGGGCAGCATCTGGCTGATTATGGAGCATGAAAACAGTCCTCTAGACTTCTAAATTGTGATAAAGAGAAATCAATGGGCCCAAGAGCAAATCAAGCCAGAACTCTCACTAGAAACCGCAATGACTAAACTGAGACCATTTCCGCACTAGACTGTTATAGCGCTATGATTCCACTTGCAACCTCCTATGGGATCCTGGGGTTTGCGGAAATGGCCTGAGGCTATTGTAATTTGGACACACGAGTCACTGAAAAATATGATATGATAATGCTGGGAAAAGTGGAAGGCAGCAGGGCGGAAAAAGGAAGAACATGTTCCAAATGGATTGATTCAACCAAGGAAGCCACTGGTCTGAATATGAAGACTTGAGCAAGACTGCATCTGTGGCCAGGGTTAATGGAGGTCATCTTGTTGTGTACCTTCAAGTCGTTTTCAACTTATGACAACCTTCAGGTAAACCTAGGGCATGAATTGTTCAGAGCGGATTTGCTGTTCCCTTCCTCTGAGGCTGAGAGAGAGTGTGACTTTTCCAAGGTCACCCAGTGGGTTTCTATGGTCAAGTGGAGATTTGAACCCTCCTGTCCCAGAATCCTAGTCCAATGCTCAAACCACTACACAACACGGTCTCACCTCTCATTCATAACATTGCCATAAAGTCAAAACTGACTTAGCAGCCAATAACAGGCACAAGAAGATTCCTAGAGTTTGTCTATCTGTGGGTTAGATTAGTGGTTCTTAATCTGGGGTCTGTGGACCCCCCAAGGGCTGCAACATCCTCACAAGAGGTCCACAAATGCTTGAAAGAAAGATGGTCATACACTGATCTCAAAGAGCAGGAATCTTTTGCCAGCAACAGATATAATTTGTACAAGGTTTCTTTATAACATCTCATTCAAAAGTTATGAAGCTGTTTGATAGCAAAACATACGCTCAGCACTTGCTACTTCTGTATACTGTGAGAACATGCAAGTGAATGATGCCGAGTGGTTGAGTGAAAGCATGTGATATTTCTTGCTACGCACAGAGAGCCAGAAGCTGCCTTGAGTTAAGTCTTGGCAGTCCATGGCAGCAAAAGGTATTTCCATGGTGTCCATGGTGAAGAAAAAGTTAAGAACCACTAGGCTAGATTGACAAATGGTCTGACTCCATCATGCAGCTGCCTATGTACCTATTTAGACAGCTATTATTTTTGCTCATCCAGGGACCAAGTTTTTGGTTTTGGCACTCTGTAATAGTTACTGGTGGCACTATCAGTGGAACCAATCTACTCTGTGCTTTGTTTTGTTTTTGTGCTTTTGTTTTGCAAAGGAGATTCAACACCTTGGATAGGTGCTTTAAAGTTTTCCCTAAAACCTGGAGCAGATCTTCTTTACTGCTGACATTGGTGCCCCTAGCTACCCCTAGTACTCTGTGAAGAGAAATGCACATTGCATTAATGACCTGAATCCTATTGGCTTGTACCAACTAGGATAGACCCATGGAATTGATTTTTGATGGTTGAATTAAATGCTATTGGTTCAGTGTGACTACTGTAGTTGGGACTAATGTTATAATCCAGGCCTTTATTAGCCTGACCGCTTTATCCTATGTACTACTAGCCATTTATTTTCCAAGTGTGGATCCTTATGATGCTAACATCAGGGAAGCAGGGAAGAAGGGAATGAAAGAGCATAGTCTAGTGAAGGCACAGTTTGAATCAAGGCCCCACTTGTTGCTAAGTCCTAAAAGCAATGATCAAGATCTATATTAGGATATAACCATCTAATCACCTTGATGCATAAATAATAACAGGAAGACCTTCATTGCTAATACTTTGCCCATGACCTACAGCCATATAACATACATCACATACTATGGCTGAGATTGTACATCATACTGGTATAACGTAAATCTACATTCACATTGTTACATGGAGCTGTGCTTCAGCACCCTACTGCTGAATACCAGCTAATGACTGTGTTATCTGCCAGTGTGCCTGTTTATTGTCCCATTGTGCAACAGGGAACACACGACTGTGTCTGCAGTCCCAGTAAAGCAAGTGGTACACTGACAAATAATTACACATCAACCAAGAATGCAACTGCATTGCTTGAATCCTGTTGGTTAGTCTCGACTAAAACAGACCAATTGAACCAACGTTTAATTGGTGAGTCACACCCACATTCAGTGGTTCTGCTCCAGTTGGGACTACCATAGGTCTCAGGCAGGTATGAAATTGTTACACTTATGGAACTTGACATTCATAGCTATGGGCTAAATACTTTCATTCCCCAAGAGCCGAAAAGGTGCAACTTCATGCGTAAGGGAAATTAAACAGATCTGTGGCACCAACTTGTGTATTAGTATACCCCAGCCTATGCATAAATGTGCCATAGTAACCTTTACGTTTAATGTGTGTGTGTGTGTGTGTGTGTGTGAAATCCCAAAGTCTTCCTCCTCAGCCCAGATTGTTATGCAAGTTTCCCTTGGCTCCAGACTACAAGCAGAAGCATTTTCGCTGGAGTTCTGGCTTTGCACTGAGCTGGATCAGGCATAGGTGGTGCTGTCAAGCTGATAGGAACATTTCCCTGGGGCTGGAGTTAGCCCCTTTTGAAGCCCCAGGGCATGGGTGACTCTGGGCATCCCCCCTCCTGTATCCCAGCTGGCAAGACCGAGGGCAGAGTCAGCAACACCAAACACCACATCACAGCTGGTAAATGGGGCAGGAGTGGAGGGTAAATGCTGCCAACCATTGCGAAGGTCAGGGTGAGAGAGTGCTACAGCCCTCTTCTCCCCCCTCTTGACAGCATCACAGTACGTGTGTGTGTGTGTGTGTGTGTGTGTGTGTGCAGTGCCAGAAACAGCATTGGGGCCCCTGGACACTGAAGTCCCAATAGTTGTTGTGTACCTTCAGGTTGTTTCTGACTTATGGCAACCCTAAGCGGAAAATATCATGGGGTTTTCTGGAGGCTGAGAGTGTGTGATGCACCCAAGATTACCCAGCGGGTTTCCATGGCTGAGTGGGGAATTGAACCCTGGGCCAATGCTTAAATCACTACACCATGCTCGCTCGAGGGTCCAATTGCCCCACTAATAATCCAGTCTTGAACTTGCACATTACTCAGAAGATTGACTCCCACATAGGTGTGAAAAGATTTGCAGTCTTATCTAAACGGATGAGAGTATAACAGACTTTGTTGAGTCTTTCATATAAATGATTAGCATGAGTTCCAAAAAAATATAATATTTTGCTAAAGTAAATAAGCATATGCTGCTAAAGTGTCCCAAAGACATTAGAGTATGTTTTACTTTGTCCTCATCAAAACTAATATAGGCCATTTCCACACTGGACTGTTCTAGTGGTATTATTCCACTTTCAACATCCTATGGAATCCTGGGGTTTGCAGTTTAGGGAGCGGCCTTTGAGGCTGCTCCCTAAACTGCAAACCCCAGGATTCCATAGGATGTTGAAAGTGGAATAATACCACTAGAACAGTCCAGTGCGGAAATGGCCGTAGAATCTACTGAACTCCTTGTTATCATGAAAAGGCCCATTAAAGTAGCTGCCCGCAAGAGCGCAAGCCAGGCAAGTGTTCAGCATGAGGCTGTGTCACTCCTAAAAACTGTGAAGCTATACCGCCCCCTGCCAGTTTATTGCTGCTATGTCAGGAGAACTTAAAAAAAAATCTTTGCCTTGTACTGTAATAACTTTAAAGGTATAGGCTACACAGGAAACCTCGGAGAAGCCAAGCTTTCAACAGCAAGAAATAAGCATCAACGATTTTTAAAGAGAACACCTGCACTTACTTCTCATGTATCGAAGCTGCAAAACTGTGAGCACTGATCCCAAAATTCATGCAGTTCACTTCCAAGGCCAGTTTGAAACATCGCAGTGCTTGAGAAGATAAATTCAAATTAAAGTTTTCTGTGGATTTTACAACCAAGGTTAGATCTGCCTGTTACCTATACTATTGGTTTGAACAGCACTCAGAATTCAACACCAGAGGGAACCAACTCATTTTGTATAACCGTAAGTTTTCCTCTCCTTGCTTCTTTTACAAGGGCTTTCTGCATTTCCTTCTTTTCCTCAAAATCACTTGGCTTTGTAAGCATCCAAGAATGTAAGATGAAGAGGAGGCAGGCTCCTTCTTCTGATCCATTTCTACCAGATTTGAGTGAATGGAATCTTAAGTTGACCTTATGTGAAAAGACAGCAACAGCAGCAGCTCCTAAAGGTGTCCGGGCATCATGAATGGGGACTACTTGTTAGAGTTTAATAGCTGGGGCATGATTTTCCTTTGGGGAAAATGTATTTTTCATTGCTATTTTGATTTATTTTTTTCCCCCTCTACCTCTGATACCTCTTTCTGATAGGCCTAAATGTGAATTCTTAGTGAATTGTTTAATGGTGGGCTGTGATCTTGTGTACAGCTCTGCTGGTATACTTATGCAGCCAGGGAGTGGGGCTGTATGAATGGTAGCTTCCCAACTATTCAGGGGCCATTCAAAGGACATTCCAGCAGGTGTTCCAGTCAAGGGGTGGTGGTGGAACTGGGCTCCTGTAGGGAAATGGCTTCCATAAGTGGGTACTGGCTATCTCTTGTGTGTGTATATGCCTTCCGGTCCCCTGTGAACTTATGGTGATCCCATGAATTCCACAGGGTTTTCTCAGGCAACAAATATTCAGAGGTGGTTCTGCTAGTTCCTTCTTCTGAAATACAACCTACAGCACTTGGTATTCATTGACAGGTCTCCCATACTAACCAAGGCTGATCCTGCTTCTAAGATTAGAAGAAATCTGGTACAAGTAAATCTTACAACTGTCGGAGAAACAACAGTTATGCCAGTATATGAACTCTGAAAGAATACCAGCTTTAGCATATATTTATTACAGTGAGATGTTTAGTCTAGCGTACAGTTATTTAAACTTTGTGTTGCAATTATCACTGAATTATCTGGAAATCTTGTTCTGTATTAGGCCATTTTTTTCCCCGGATGGTACTGTAAGATCCTTAGTGGCTTTTCCATGGACAAAATGATTTATAAATGGACATGAGGCAAAGGAACATTGTGCCTTAACGGAAGGAACACCAGGGATCAGTCAGTTTAGGCAAGTGAAAACATAAATTTGCTGACTTCAGTGAGTCAGGATCTTGGTTTCTCCAGCACCATACTAACTATTGTGTCATCCATCAGTGATGATTTCATAAGCCCATTTTTGCTTTTACTAGGGTATAACATCTTCTTTCATTTCAGACATTTGTGGGATTCACTTATTCACTCAATAACAGTTCATGCATCATTATTTTTTCTTTCTCCTCTCTTCCTCTTTCTCGTTCCTTAAATGGTGGTGAATTGTGTAGTTTTATTATGCTAGAAAGCTTTTAATATTGCATTTTTGCATTTCGTCTTGTATCTTCAGGTTGCCTTATCTTACATCGCTCACCAAACTAGATTATTTAAAGTAGGGGCAGAAAGACTTCAGATTTCCAGGATTTACTTTTTAAAAAGTGAGAACCCTGAGGACCACAAAGCAGTAGTAGGTTCAAAATAATGGTCCAGAGTCTGAGCCAGCTGCCTATCACACCCCATGAACTATCCATTCCTACGCTGGCTGAGGGATTCTGCTGTCTGTAGGTAGGGAAGGAAACAATAGTAGGGATTATTCATTCCCAGGTCAAAAATGGCTTTACCATTTTCCTGTACCATTCCCATCTACCCTTTAAATTATTTGTATTATCATGATGATTGTAATGATTTTTGTTATTTGTTGTATTTATTTAGCTATCTGCTCCCCATCTGAGCACTCTTACGGGGAAGGCACAAAAAATGTAATAGTTCTAAAGGCCTGAAGAAGTGGCCTGTAATGTATCAAAGTTTATGCTAAAATAAATTAGTCTTAAAGGTGCCACATGACTCCGGCCATTTCCGCACTAGACTGTTATAGCGCTATTATTCCACTTTCCACATCCTATGGAATCCTCGGGTTTTTAGTTTCGGGAGGGGCCGACTGGTCCCTCCCGAAACTGCAAACCCCAGGATTCCATAGGATGTGGAAAGTGGAATAATAGCGCTATAACAGTCTAGTGCAAAAATGGCTTCCTTTTTTTTTTAAACACTGAAACATATTAAAATAGCTGTGCCTTTGAAACTTGTTCTGCCTTTCTATCAAAACTACTTTAAGAGTATCATTTGTATCTGGATGATGATGATGATGATGATATTGTTATTGTGGTTATTATTAATTGTATCTATATGTCACCTTTTCTCCAGAATGGGACCCAAGACCGCTTCCAAAAAAGTTTTTTAAAAATCAAAAAACATTTAAAATAATTAAAACATTAAAAACATATAAAATCATAACTTTCAACCAAATTTTAAAAACAGCTTAATAAATAAATAAAATGCTTCCCTGCTCAGTCATTAAAAACTTGCTTTTGTCTGCTAGCAAAAGGAAAGCAGGGAAGGGGCCCACCTACTTTCCCATGGAAGAGCACTCCACAGGGTGGGAGCAGCCACTGAGAAGGTTGTCTCTCGTGTCCTCAGCAGACAAGCCTGGGACAGTAGTGAGACCAAGAGAAAGCCTGTCCCTGAAGATCTTAGAGCTCTGGCAGGCTTGTATAGGGAGATACGGTCTTATTATTCATTATTATTTTGGCCTACATTTCCCATAATATTCTTAGTGATGTCCTTGTTGGCTGAGTATTCTGGAAGCTGCAGGTTAACAAACAAAGCAAAGAACAATGTTTCCAAGCTGTGGTCCTCCAGGACACCAACACAAATCAGTCTGCACAATCCTATGTATTCCACGTGGAGCAAATATGATGGGAGGTGGTGATATGTTCCTCTTTTTTTTTGAAAAGATCTGAACCACATTTTCATTTGCCCAGTACACGGTTTAGGAATTCCTGGTTCAGAATTTTCTAAAGTCTGTGTCTGAGTACCCCCAGAGGAGGCCATAAGTGCATACCTGGGCCAAAACATATCAGGCTTTTTCTACTAATAAATGGACTGTCTTTTGAGCATTCTGACAGGTGCCTCTTGTTTATTCTCCAAACTACATTTTCTGAGTCATGGTATATTTTGAGCTATCCCGCTGGCCATTTTCCACAGTATTGCAAAGTATTTGCTTTTTACCCTTAAGGCAATCTTTTTTTTTCCAAAAAGAACAAGAATTGACATCACAATAATTGTGAAAATCAAAGTCTTCATGTCCAATCCCTCACTCTATTTTCAAGATGTTTCTACCCTCTTCTTTACATTCCTTTTATTCACTTCCCACCCCAGACACCCTTCCTGTGTGAACTGAGATGTTGGAAGAGGAGAGAAATCTTGTTCTGAAGAAAGAAACAATGCACCACTACATTTTACTATTTAAGCATATCCTCCAACATTTTATTAATGAAAACTGGGATTCCAGTGTCCAAGCAGCATCAGAATATTGTCAAGATGGTAAAAGTTATTAATGAGGATAAACATATAAGCTAGGAGGGGCTGCAGCAGTTTCTTTTTGCATGAGCCTACTGGGAAGGGCAAAGGTTTACCATCTCTTGTCCTCCATGATGAATTAACTGAATACAGACTGCTTTTGCACTTTGAATCAAGTTTGTAGCAAATGAAGTAAACTAAGGACAAAGAGGAAAAGTGGGAGGAGAAAGAAACTGGGACATTTTAATAGCCTCCAAAAGAGTGAGATGACAGAGGGTTGTTTGGGACTGTCCCTACCAAACTGAGGCCGTTTCTGCACTACACTGTTACAGTGCTATTATTCCACTTTCAACATCCTGTGTGATTCTGGGATTTGTAGTTTCCTGAGGCCAAAGGGCTCTCTGGCTGAGAATTCTAAAAGCCCCTCCCTAAACTGCAAACCCCAGATTCTATAGGAAGTTGAAAGTGGAATAAGAGCAGTATAACAGTATAGTGCAGAAATGGCCTGAGATAGCTGGAGGGTACATTTTAGTGCTGTACCATTAGAGAAAATTAAAAAAAAATAAAAACAAGGATAAGTAGGTACTGAGGAAGAAACAGAAGATTATGTGAGGCTTGTGATAATCTGGAAACATGTCTGAGGGATTCAAAAGGGCTAGACACCACATCTAACATCACAACCCATGTGACAAGCAAAACTACCAATGATGAACTGAAGTGTGCCATCTTTCTATTGAATGTGTCAAGAAAGTGTTTGGGTGGTGAAGTCAGAAGAGTCAAGAAGCCAATAACCAGGTTATTTAAAGGGCCATATCTCTGTTTATAGGCCTAGTAGAGCTTTAAGACCATTTGGAGCGGCCCTTCTCTATGTCCCACCACCCTCTCAGGTGCATTTGGTGAGAACAAGCGAGTGCAGCAGGAGACCCTAGAGTGTGCGGAGGGGGCGGGGCCACAGTGCATGGGGGCATGGCCATGGCACACGGGGGCATGGCTATGGTGCACGGGGGGCGTGGCTACAAGCCACGATGCCCCAAAAACATTGCCGCCTGGGGTGAATTGCTCCCATCGTCCCCTCCGTCTCTACGTGACTGAGGGAGTGGACCTTCTCACTGGCTGCTCCCAGACTCTGGAACTCCCTCCCTAGAGAGGCTAGGATGGCCCATCCTTGGTCTCTTTCCAATAACGGGTTATAACATTTTTGTGCCTGCAGGCTTTTATAAATTGACTGAGTGTGGGCTCCTTATGCTATGCAGATTTCTTTTGACGTTGGTATAGTTTTTAATGCATTTTAATGTTTTTAGTATTATTGTTCTTAACATGTAATGTTTTAATGACATAAATGGTTTGTTTTTAATTTTTTTATTTATACTTTTACAGATGTTTTAATTTGTTCAATTTTAATGTTGTTAGCTACCTTGAATCCCGCTGTCGGGAGGAAAGCAAGATATAAATAAATAAAATAACAACAACAATATGATCTCATATGATACGACATGATATACATTGGCACAAGTCACCAGTTTTGTCTCAGTGTCCTTCCATGTCTGAGCATTGGCTTGCCAGCCATTTTAGTAGATGGCGGCTCACCCTGATGATAACAACCAGAAAATGAATGGCTTCTGCATAACAATACAAGCTAGCCATACAAGTAGAGATGGCTCCAGTACTTTTGTGAGAGCTTGAGCAGGGCCAAGAACTTCGAGGGAGGGACTCCTTCTCACAAACCTGTGTGAAACAATTGCATCTCTTTTGATTATTTTGTTTCCTTTGACCCTTAAGCATGTTTTATTATATCAAATTGCAATTAACATTCCCTTAGGGCGAAGGTGGCTCCTGGACTGTTTGCCAAGGCTGCCAACGGTCGCTGCTTGGAAAGCAACTTTTATCAGAAGCCCACTGAAGGCAACATATATCAGAGTTTATCAGCCAGGAACGTGTCAGTTTTATATATGAAAACTCAGAGACAATAAATCATATGGTGCCTAAGCAATGCTATTTCTCTCTGTGTGTGTCTCTGTGATTGTGTGTGTGTGTTTAACTTTTATGAATACATTCTGCAAACTGCAAAGACCTGCAGGTCACAGCAGAAAGTCCAAGGGAAACATTATAATGTAAATTCTCTTAAACTTACGTGTTATGGAATTCATTTGCAAGGGCTGGTCCAGTCCTACCATTACACAGAGTGAAGTGACTCCTTTCAGCGTCAGATTTAAGTTACTGGAAAGATCAGCCAACAGTGATTTATTTAGTTGAGGATCATAGATTTTATTTTTCTTTTTTAACAGCTGCGGGGGGAGTGGTGGAATGCTTTGGGCATTTTCTGTCTCATGTTAACTTAGCTAGGTTTCAGTACCCTGTGTATCATGACTTGCTGGTGATTCCATTTCCTGCTAACCCCCACTGGCAAAATGTCTTAAGCCTGCCAAAGGCAAATGAACCCAGGCACTTCCTTAACTAAGCTAATGTCAAGCTAACACTTTCCCATATCAGAAATCTTTTTCTGAGTTTTAATGAATACAGTTTCCTTACAGAAGACTGGAAAGCAAGTATGATGTAGTTGTTTAAGTGCTGGCCTAGACTACAATTCTGGAGACCAGGGTTCAAATTTTTCTCAAGCTGTGTGATCCTTGACAAGTCAAACTCTCTCATCCTCAGAGGAAGGCCAAGGCAATCCCCCTCTGAACAAATCTTGCCAAGAAATTCCCATCATAGGTTTGCCTTAAGGTTGGCCTATCTCAAAAATAACTAGAAAGCACACAACAGTCAGCAGCAGCAACAAGAGAATGGAATGGTTCCAGCATGGTGAAAACCCAAATAGGCCAAGAAGAGATCTAGAAGGATCTCATACCCTCCAACATTTCACAAAAGAAAACCAGATGGCAAAAGTTATTAATGAGTAAGAATACACAATCTAGGAGAGGCTGCAGCAGTTTGTTTTTCCCTGAGCCTACTGAGAAAGGCAAGACTTTGCTCCCTCCTCTCCTCTCCCCACTACTTAGTTAACTGAGTGAATATTGCTTTTTTGGTTTGAATTCACTTCACACCAGTGGAAGAAAGCCAAGAAAAGAGGTAGAAAGTTGGCAGAGGAGAGAGAAACTGGGACATTTTATAGCAACTGAAAAAATGGGGATATCAGGATTAACTGGGACTGTCCCTGCCAAACTTGGACAGTTGGCAGGTATGGGAGCTCTCTAGTCTCAGTTACAAAGCAGCAAATGAAATTCATTGTATGTAATTATAAAGTGCTGTATGCTGAAGTAAAAAAATAAAACAAAAATCCTAATTCTATATATGAAATGATGGAGTCTGAGTAGATTAATTAGGGAAGAGATTTTTAAACCAGTTCAATGAAATATTCATTGAGTATGTATGAGTTGGAGTCAATGGCCTGAGGATATGGACAGGATTTTTGGAGATATAAGAGCCACAACATGTGCTTTAGGTCCTTGTCCTTCCTGGCTTATTAAAAAAGCTAGAGGGAGACTGGCCAAGTGGGTAGAGGGTGTGGTTAATGCCTCCTTAGAACAAGGGAAAAGTCCAGCTTGCCTCAAGGAGGCTGCTATAAAACCACTACTAAAAAAAGCCATTCCTCCATCCCAGCACTTTGGATATTGGCCAGTCTCTAACATTCCATTCCTGGGCAAGGTTCTGGAGCAAGTCTGGTGGCCTCCCAACTCCAGGGGTTTCTGGATGAAATGGGTTATCTAGATCCACTTCAATCTGGCTTCAAGCCAGTCTATGGGACTGAGGCCATTTCTGCACTCCACTGTCATAGTGCTATTATTCCACTTTCGACATCCTGTGGAATTCTGGGGTTTGTAATTTGCTGAGGACAAAGAGCTCTCAGGCTGAGAATTCTCAATGCCCCTCCCTAAACTGAAAACCTCAAGATTTCATAGGATATTGAAAGGGGAATAATAGCACTATGTCAGTGTAGTGCAGAAATCACCTGAGTCTGCTTTGGTCACCTTGGTTGATGACCTATGCTGGGAAACAGACAGAGAGAGTATGTCCCTGTTGGTTCTGCTGGATCTCTCAGCAGCTTTCAAGATCATTGACCATGGTATCCTTCTGGGTTGTCTTGGGGACATGGGACTTGGGGGCACTATTTTACAGTGGCTTCATTCCTTCCCGGAGGGCTGAACCCACAAGATGATGCCGGGGAGTCCTGTTCGATCCTTTGTCCTTTGACCTGTGGTGTCCCTCAAAGTTCGGTTTTGTCTCCCATGTTATTTAACATCTACATGAAACTGCTGGGAGAGGTTGTCCAGAGCTTGGGGGTTTGGTGCCATCAGTTTGTTCAAAATTTCTGGAAATTTTACATCTCTGGGGGTTTCCATGCATGAGTGAGGATTTGAATCCTGGTTTCTTAGAATACTAGTATTATACTCAAACAACTACACCATGTGCTCTGAAGGGAAGGTTCTCTATTTGAAAGTGCTTCAGTAGGTAATCCCATATTTAAAGGCATCCTATATTTAAAGAGCTTTTCAAGTTCTTAGGGCAGAAAAGTAAGAAGTGAGGGCAGAACATTGCCCATCTATAGTGGACAGCAGATTAAGCATTTACCAAGGTTACCCGGTCACAGTCTTTTCCTCTATAGTAAGATGCACTGTATCTCTGTTTATTAAGTGGTATCAATGATTTCCAAATTTTCACCTCCACAAATAGATGAGAAAATGCAGCTGTTATGATACATGTATACTCCTTCAGGGTGGTGTATTTCTTCTCTTTGGGTGAACAGTTAAGTGGCTGCTGTCACTAACATTGGTTAGTCTATTAACTTTCTACCAATTTGAATTTGGAGCCAGCTGTTCTGACTGGTTTGCTGCACTTGGGTATATGAAGAACAAATAAACACTTACCAAAAACATCTGCTCCCTGGGCATGGAAATGCTGACTTTTCATTTCTAAAAGGATTATTTCTGGCTTTCTTCACTCTGTAAAGTCTGAGGCCTCAGAAAGCAAATTAATATACTTCTCTTGGCTGTGTTCATATTTTAGCTGATTACTAAGCTAAGTCCCCTTGGTCTAATTCACATGTGTCAAACGCAAGGCCCCTTTGGCCCGCCAAACCATTTCATGTGGCCCTCGCACCTCTCCTGTAGCTGCAGCACTCCCTCTACCTGGCGAGCCCGATCCTCACATTGCGGGCCCCCGGCTGCTGGTATTCTGAAGAGGGAGCAGTCTGGGGAGCAGAAAGTGGCACACTTTTGATATACTGACCAAATCTATGTCACTTTTCAGAGGTATAGGGACCATAAACTACTATCATATAGCCCCAAAATGTCCAAGGAAAGAAAAGTTTATGCAGAGGGAAGGCAATTTAAAAACCAGAGGCAATTAATTAATATGATAAAAGAGTAGATACATTTATATAGTCTTACAGATACAACCAGCCCTTTGAGGGCAACCATAATGCTGATGCAGCCCAAGATGAAATTGAATTTGACAACCCTGGTCTAATTGATTCACTTGGATATGGTGCGTTTGGCTTCTTTTAACGTTATGCCTGGCAGATTAGGAAAGACAGTGTTGTGTTGTGGTTTGAGCCTTAGACTACGACCCTGAAGACCAGGATTCCCTGCTTGGCCATGGAAACCCACTGATGTGTAACCTGTACTCAGGATAAGAGGCTACCATCAAGACAGAATACAGACAAATGGGATGATTTCCAATTGGCAAGGGGGTCAGGGAAGGCTGCATTTTATCACCCTATCTGTTTAACTTGTGTGGTGGAACATATTATACATAAAGCAGGATTAGACTCAGAGGAAGGAGGCATGAAGACTGGAGATAGGAACATCTACAGTTTAAGATAAGCAGATGACACCATACCACTAGCTGAAAATAGCAAAGACTTGGAATGACTACTGAAGAAAGTCAAGGAAGAAAGTGCAAATGCAGGTTTACAGTTGAATGTTAGGAAAACAAAAATAATGACCACAGTAGATGATGAAGACATTGAAATAGTTCAAGATTTTCTGCACCGTGGCTCAGTCATTAATCAGAATAAAGACTTCAGACAAGAAATCAGAGGACAAGGCCTTGGAAGAGAAGCTATGAAGACAAGATCCAGAAATGTAACGATTTATCATTTAACACTAAAGAGAGGATTGTCCATGCCATCATATTTCCAGTTTCTGTATATGATCGTGAAACCTGGATAGTGAAGAAAGCTGCTGGAAGAAAATCAGTTATTTTGAAATGTGGTGCTGGAGAACAGTTCTGCAGCTATCCTGGACTGCTAAGAAGACAAATAAATGGGTCCAAGAAGAAATATTAAATATCAAAATTAAAAGTGACCTCCTCTCATGGTCACAAGCTGAGCAGGGGACAAAGGCAATAAAACAAGCAATAAAATGTGGTATAGTGATTTGACTACAACTCTGGAGACCACGGTTCAGTTCCCCACTCAGCCATGGATGCCCACTGACTGACCTTGAGCATGTGACACACTCTCAGCCCCAGAAAACCCCATGGTAGGTTTGCCTTAGGATTGCCATAAGTCAGAAACAACTTGAAGGTGCACGACAGCAGCAACAAATTTAGGTTTCTTCGTTTGAAGCTACGAAGTATCACCTGCCCACTCTGAGAACTGTTATGTCCATCTTTCCTATATGCTGTGTTACCATCTTTGCCTGATGAAGAAGTCTGTGAAGCTGAGGTATAGTTGGGGTGTTCTTGGAGATGTTACAAAAACTAAAGTCTCCAAGCTCTGCTTCTGGATGCATCAAAACACTGCTTTTTGCTTGCTTTCCTTAAAGGTCCAAACCCACAGTGAATAGAAGAGAGCAGCAGGAGTGAATCAAACATATCCTAGATGTATCCTAGTCCCAGTACTACCTTGAGCTTTGTGCAGCTATATAGAGAAAGACGGTGCTACTCTTCTATTACTTTGTTTTTAAAAAACAGTTTACTATTTATACACAGAAGGTGGACTAACGGTTTAATGGGACATTACAGCTATTGCTTTCAAGCATGAAGAGCCTAAGTGAACAGATCCCATGTAACCTGCTAATCCTTTATTTGTTTATCTGACAATCTGAGCTCTTTATAGTATTTGTCTGGATGTATAATTTTATGTAAAAGCTTTATTATAGGATTGTCCATTTACCAAGGCTACCTCTCCCATGGACTGCCTATGCTCCAAGCAGCCTTCATTCTCCACTTACTGCTCCTTTGATCGGTCTTTGCCCTTCCTTCCATATTCCTGTAGCAACTTCCTCTTCCTGCCTGAT
This sequence comes from Cyclura pinguis, assembly GCA_030412105.1. Lineage (NCBI taxonomy): Eukaryota > Metazoa > Chordata > Lepidosauria > Squamata > Iguanidae > Cyclura > Cyclura pinguis. The sequence goes on along the minus strand of CM059601.1, from coordinate 258,333,160 downwards.
CCATCATGCAGCTAGCAGTCTCTGCACTTCACCTTGCCCCTTGCCCCTGTGGGACCACTCCCTGCATTTCAGTCCCGCCAGCCCGCCCTCTGACCTACTCCTCTCTACTTTTCCTGCTTGCTTTCCTGGGGCGAACTGAACTTGGCTTGGCATCTCAAGTAAAAATCCATTTCATCCCTGAATATGAGCCAAACTAAACAAAAAGAAGGAAAAGACACACTAGTTTATCTTAAAGGCTGTGGTGACTGTATCTCCATTGATATAAGAAAAGTCAGTGTGGTATAGGGGAAGAGGCCATTTCCACACTACACTGTTATAGTGCTATTATTCCACTTTCAACATCCTATGAAATCCTGGGGTTTGTAGTTTAGGGAGGGGCATTTAGAATTCTCAGCCAGAGAGCCCTTTGGCCTCAGTAAACTACAAACCCCAGACTTCCATAGGATGTTGAAAGTGGAATAATAGCACTATAACAGTGTAGTGCAGAAATGGCCTGAGTGTGCTGTGTAGTCACAGGTTGAAATAGCACTTGGGAAATCTAGGTTCTTCAGTCTTCAGCTGAGGTTTGAAACTATTGGATGACCTTGGGCCACTCATGCTGTCTCAGGCTGACCAACAGGGTTTTGGGAGCAGTAAAGTCATGTATGCCACCTTAAGCTTGTGGAAAGAAAAATGAGATGTCAGTGTAAAGCCTAGTAAATTAACAGATAAGAAAAATAAAACCAGGAAGGTGCTTCCTCATCTCCAGTGTGTTATACCCAGTTTGTCTCTCCAGCACCTTACTTGTGAAGATCTACCTGATCTGAAACAATTGATCCCAGAGGTAAAAAGGCAGTTGTCCTTCTTGACACTAACAGTTGTATAGTAGTTACAGTCCTGATTTGTATATGTAGGCCCAACTAGACACTCAGAATTAATGGAATTCACATGCATGTTGATTCAGCATCCAAAGATAGATCGAATGGGTCTACTCGGGTGAGATTACCAATAGGATTCAGCCCCTATAGATAAATTAACTGGGTACAGTTTAGAATTCAGTCTACAGTCTCTCTCTTTCCATCAATATTATAGTTGTCAGTATTTACTAGATCCCAGAAGTACTTCTTTGTATGCTGTAATTTCATCTTCCTCATTGGCAACACAAGTGTGTAGTCTCACCTTTATCTCTGCTACTACAGAGGCAGGACAACCTTTCTTTCACATGGTTATTGATTATTAACCAGCTTGTGAAAGCTTGCATTTCTTCCAGATATACCACTGTGGGGACTTGGGAGAAAAATCAATCTTCCGAATAATTCTGTTTTCTATTTGTCTTTTCTTCTTCCCACCCTTTTGGAACAACCACCCTTCCCGCGCTGATTTGGAAGTGTAAAGAATGAAGTCTGTGGCTTTATTTTATTTGTTGCTGAAACAGAAGCCAAGCTGCAAATTTACGGCTCACCTTTTCAACTTTATTGCCAATACCATCCTTCCACAGTCCTCCAGTCGGCCCCTCTCTAAACTGCAAACCCCAGGATTCCATAGGATGTTGAAAGTGGAATAATCGTGCTAGAAGAGTGTAGTGCGGAAATGGCCTAGGAAAGCATGGTTCAAATCCCTGTTCAGCCATGGAAACCCTCTGGACTCTTTCAGCCTTAAAGGAAGGCAATTTAAACCAGCTCTGAACAAATCTTGCCAAGAAAACCCCATGATAGGTTCATATTGGAGTTGTCATATACCATTTTCACACTAGACTGAAGCCTCTTCCTAAACTGAAAACTCCAGGATTCCATAGGATGTTGAAAGTGGAATAATAGCAGTATAACAGTCTAGTGTGGAAATGGCCATAGGTCCCCATAGGTTGGAACAAAGCTGATATAAAAAGGCCTTTAAAATTGTTCCAGTTACAAAATTTAAATTATTTCTTCTATTCCTTCACTTCTATTCCCTACTCACATGTTCTGTGCTCTGCACCAGACCATATTTTGAATCAGTCAATCAAGAGTTCAGTTAATGAAGTGGCACTATATAAAACAGCGCAAAGGAAAACTTCTGTTTTCCTGACACCAGACTGTAAACTGGGTTGTGGAGGGCAGGGAGTCCCTCATTATTCTTCAGTGGTCTTAAGGCTTTAAGTTCTGGTAAAGAAGGGGCAATTGGTGTTCTGCTGTCATACGACCATGTATCTGCTCCAGGTTTCAGTCTAAACTTTAAATTATTTGCACAGGTTGTTTTAGGGAAGGGGTCAGCTGTGATGGACAGGTTAGCTTCAGGTTCCTGGAATTAGATTTAGAGGTTTCAAAAGCTTTATTCAGGAACATGGAAGAAACTCAGCATGCCTTGGTGTTGCCAAGACCAAAGATTGGATTTGCAGTACCTTGTAAGCTGTAACATTTCAACCAAGTGCCAACATCCCATTTGATGGCTAACCATAACAACTCCTTTCCCATCCCATTTTCTCATTCAGCTTGCCAGCTGTTCAGCCTTGCAGCCAAGTCTGTCTACCTGTATCTGTCCTCTTATCACAGTTTGTTATAACAACATCCCCATTTTCCTAGAACACTACTCACCAGCCAATTCCATCATCCCCTTATAGGACAGTAAAGCCTGCAAATCATTACAACAAAGCAGCTACCTAAAATCATGGCACAGAGAGCAAAGCAGACCTGACATCAGTATTCTCGATAGTTCCTTTAACATTCAGTCTAAAATCTGGACCAGATTCACTACCCCAACCACAGGAAAGCCACCAGAGTAGATACTTCCTGTGGTGTCCTCTCACTGTGGTAACCAGAAGAGATTCATCAAAGCTGTCATCCACCACTACTGGCAACCACAGCCTTTCTGTAAGGTACTCTGGATCTCAGCTCACTGAACAGCTGTTACCATCTGGCAGTTAAACGCTTCCTGCTGGGCAGTCCTGATATAACTAGCAAGAAGGAGATACTGTAACCCATTGTCTGGAACAACAATTTCTGGTGAGCTGACAGTGTTATTAATGGTCTTTCATCTACATTTATAAACTACTAAGGTATATACCTGGCGCTACCCAGGGTTTTATTTTCTCATATGTAATACTTGTTAGAAAGATTTGAGATCTTGTGTCTCTAATTCCCCAAACTGTCTTGTCGGGTACCTGTAACTTTCCCCCATATTCCCCAATCCAATCTGTATTCAGAATTATTAACATGCAGAGGTTGGGTTCCTGAAGGAATACACCACCATTCTCCTTGCTGCTAGGCCTCGTCTCCATAGCAACCAGTCTATTCGAGACAGACGCAGTTGACTGAGGCCCAAGCGCTCTCTGGCTGAGAATTCTAAAGGCCCCTCCCTAAACTGCAAACCCCAGGATTCCATAGAATCTTCTCAGGCAGCCAATCATATGAGGTCTTTGCCTCACACAGCCAATCATATGAGGTCTTCGCCTGACACAGGCAAACAAACATAGAAACTTTAACTTTTATATAGTAGCCAAGGGTTTGAGCAGGCCACTTCACCATTCTGTCTGAACATATCTAATCTCATCTGATTTTAGAAGCTAAGCAGGTTTGGCCCTAGGTAGTACTTGGATGAGAGACCACCAACAAATAACAGAAATCTCCATGCAAGGCTAGGAAAATATCCTACCTAAACCATTTCTACTAGCTGCTGCTTGAAAAAATAGATGAGAATTATGTGGCCCTCCAGATGTTCTACTCAGTGGGACCCTGGAGTTTTGCCCCAAAGTCCAGCCAAGGTGATACCACTGTCTGTGATGCCTCATTCATGTTCGAAAGTGATCACTGCCTCTGGTAGTCTGCAAAGACTTGGAAAATTCATGTTCTGATGAAAGAAATGTGGATAAGCGACAACATTAGGTCCTAATGTGTAGTAGTAGCAATTGCCAGGACTTCCAGAACACCATGCCATTTTAATTTACCCAATGCCTAGATACTGGGTTTGAAAATAATATACAAGAGCTTTTTCCCCCCTCTCCTGAGCTTTCATTGCTGTTAACTAGCTTAACATTCCCTTATCACTTGCTCATGCAGGCAGAATTAAAGAGAATTAGCTGTAAATCATATAAAATTCATGTACTTTTAAAGGAAACTATTTGTTCTACTTAGAAATGCTCATTAGAGAGAGTGTCTTACATTAGGGCACCAGCTAATGGGACTGCCTGGGAGAAGAATCAATTTACATTGTGTTTTATTGCCCTCTCTCTGTTTATCTGGCTTTGCTGTGTGCGATAGTCCCTGTCGCAGCAAATGTGTCACCGTCGGCTCTGCCTGGATGGACATTTTCGTAAGAGCAGCTCGCGTGAAAATGACACTGTGTTTTATGGAGTAAGCAGTGTTTACAGGGACTTCACAGGCATGATCACCTGTCAACAGTGGATGAGTAGCTACCATGGTGATTAGTTGCTCTCGGAAGAGGGAAACAAACCCTACTGGACATAGGGAAATTGGCTGGCACCTTTTCATGTCCAAAGGCTTCTTCACTGTTACAAGGGAGAGATCATGGAGTGCTACTCTCTTTAATGCAGGACAGGGCAACTTGTGGTCCTTCAGTTGTTGATGGACTGTTTTTGATACTCCCATCATAGGTTTTGCTGGCTAGGGTGGATGGGAGTTGCTATCCAGTGACATCTGAAGGGCTAGGAGTTCTCCAACCCTGCCTTAATGGGAGCAGACCTTTCTATTCTTACATACTCGGGTGCAAAACTATGGACTTAGTAGGCATCTACTACAGCATTTTCGTGTAGACACAATCTTCCCAAAACCTTTTGCTATCTAAGGCAAGGGACAAAATCATGCTAATTCCCATATTCCATGTGGAGGAGCCAATCATATTAGGCAGCTGTATTTTACTTCTGCACTGCTGACAGAATGACATCCTTCACTGAATATGGGGAAGGTGTCTGCAGCTTAGTGGGCACAAATCAGACTAGCTCAGTGAACCCAGTGAAAATAATCAAAGGGGAACTGCTGCTATTCCTAATATCTGCTATTTGATATTTACTGTATCGTCTTTCCTCTGCCAAATAGTAGTGCCAGCCCTGTTAAAAGGTGACGTCCGTCATCATTTAATGTACAGTCCTCTAACGCTAACCTAGGAGTAAGTGCCATTGAACTCAGTGGAGTTTATTTCTGCCTAAATCTGTCCAGAATTGCAATGAAATTCTCTTTCATACAACCACCAGAAGAGTTACGCTAGATAATGATAGGAGGAGGAGTGGAGTGAGAGAGGAGAAGGAGACCCTACGTTTCCCCAGAACTGAAACTCAACTGGGCTTACAAAACTTCAAACACATGCAGATGAAAAACAGATATAAACAAAACTGTACAAAAAGTTATTATTAACATTCAGCTAAGAGCTGAGATCCTGAATCAGAGCTACGAAGTGCAACTTTATGATGATGGAGCTACATTACTGACATGACATGCAACCACGCTAGTGGATTGCAATGATGCACAGTATGTCGTGAGACACAACATGTCCAGCTGTGCAAAGCTGGGTCATGCTTGGTACCAGGGCCATTGTGCATTGGCCATGCTGCTGTTTCCCTTTGTGCAATGGTCCCAGACATGTAGCTATGTCTCTGCTCCTCTCCTGAGAACATGAGCCTTGAGCAACATTCCAGTTCGCCTTTACATGCTTGTAAGTCAGATTATGATGATGTAAATACTAACAGGATGCCATCTATACCATTAATGTACAAGAAAAACATTAAAATGCAAAAAAAAGATAGCACATTATTAAAACCATTTCCTTACAACTAGTGTCCCCAAAGCCTGTGGTTTTTTTTGTTTTTTGTTTTAATCTCTTCAGTTGCTGATGGAAGGACAACAGGAAGGATCCTGTTGAACTTCCCTAGGAAGGAAGTTCTACAACTTGAAAGTAGCCAAGTCTCTTTCCTGTGTCACCATCAGATATGCCTGGAAGGGCAGTGAGGCTGATAAAAGGGCCTCCCTGAAGATTTCAAGGTCTGATCTGGCTCATCTGGGTAGATAGATCCAGTCTGTATAGGGCTTAGATCCAGTCTGTATAGGGCTTCCATAGTGCTTTGAATTATGCCTAATCAAAGGCCTGTCTAATCCAGTATCCTATTCCTACAGTAGCCTACTGGATGCTTAGGAGAAGTCCACAAACAGCATCTGAGTGCAACAACACCCTCCTGTCCATGTGTCATTTCCAGAGTTTTTCTTGCTTTAAAAATGTATAATTAGGTTAAAAAAAATCCCCCTGAAAACAATGGCCTGAATCTGAGCTGTAAATGCTTTCAGTTTTGTTTGATTCATATCTGTCACTAAGCTATTGCTTCAAACTATTTGTGTAACATAACGGGCTTCATAGATAGTTATGGGTTACTCATTTCATCAAGTAGGTAATCCAGCCTGCAAATGACGAATGTAATATCTTCTAGCTGACTCTAATGATCTACTGTCAGAAAGTCATATAACTTTCAGGCAAAGGGCTTTTGTATTAGTGAAATATCATGAATCCTAGAACTCAGAGAAATGCAGCTTCATTAATGTAACTGCACAACATGAAATAGATATGTGAAGAGAATAAACCAGCATACTGTAGTGGTTCATGTGTTGGGAGTAGGACTCCAGGAGACTAGGGCCATTTCTGTGCTGCACTGCTATGGTGCTATCATTCCCCTTTCAACATCCTATAGAATCCTGGGGTTTGTAGTTTAGGGAGAGAACCTGTAGAATTCTCAGCCAGAGAGCTCTTGGCCTCAGTCAACTACAAACTCCAGAATTCCACAGTATGTTGAAAGGGGAATATTAGCACTATAACAGGGTAAGGCAGAAAGGCCTCTGAAAATGCAGGCATCTATGTGCATCTCTGTGGGTGTACAGAGGAACAGCACATGGCATAAACTCCAGTTCATTAGAATCGTCTGAAAATCACTAAGACCAGGTTGCTGAAAACCACTAAGACCAGGTTCAAACCACTCACACAACAAACCCTCCCATGAGCAACTTGACACTTTTGCACTTAGACACTAAGGTTTCCCTTATCTTATTTTTCAGCTTTCCGGATCAATAGCAGTAGAGCTCTCTCGTAGAAAATTCACCATCTGACAAAACTATGGCCATTTCCGCACAAGGCTGTTATAGCGCTATGATTGCACTTTCAACACCCTATGGAATCCTGGGGTTTGCAGTTTCGGGAGGGGCTGGCTGGCCCCTCCCAAAACTGCAAACCCCAGGATTCCATAGGATGTTGAAAGTGCAGTCATAGCGCTATAACAGCCTCGTGGGGAAATGGCCTACAAATCAGAGTATTCCATAGGATGGATCCACAGAAGCCAAAAGAATATCAGATTGCATTATATGTACAATGCATTTATACTCATAAAAGAGTAAGGCCATTTCCACACCTTACAGGTTCCTGTTGATGTCCTGTTGCAATCTCAGCAGTGCCTTTGCTGGGATTGGAGTACAACAGGAATGCTTCCTTCCTCACCCGGACGGCAACCTGTGGAAGGGAGCATGAGCGACGAGCGCCTGCCTTCCTCAGCAAGGCCAGTCTCTTTCCCGTGCTGCACTGGAGAAGGAAGCACCTACATTGTGCTTTTGCCCCTTCCGCAGGGCCAGAGTTGCTGGGAGCGTTGCACAATCGTGGCCACTTAATCGACTTAAGCGAATATTCCACAATCACAATGGGTGGGGATGAGTTGGCAACAGGACCAGGACAATGTTGTGCAAAAGCACAACTTGCAGACCGTTGCTATCTTGCCTCCATTGTGGGAAGGCGACACCATGTGGAAATGACCTAAGTTCTGCAGGGCAGTAAACTTATTATTTATCATTATCATTATTGATTTATATAGCAACATCACTCTGCATGGTAGTGTGATAACTGAAGCCCCTGTCAGAGCTGCTGATGACGAGCAGCAGCTGTTGGTCCCTGTGGCTCTGGCTGGAGATGAGTCCTGCAGCTCAAGAGCTCCCCCTGCTGCCGTGGACCAAGCAGGCTCGGACGTTCCTCTGCCTGCTCCTTTAGGGCAACAGGGATCCGATTCTGAAGATGCTCGGGAGCCTGCTTCAATCAGCCCCCAGTCAAGGCGGAGACTCAAGAGAGCTGTGCAAAGGGAGGCTTCCTTGGCTAAGTTTAAGAAGCGACACACCTGTGCCTGGGGCTATATAACTGCCTGCTTGAAAGCTTCCCTTTGCTTGTGGTAAACTTCTTACAAGTTCTTCCTTTGCCTGTTTCTTGCTTCCAGCACCTGGCTCCTGATACCTTGGATTGATCTCTTGGCTCCTGAGCCCTGGCTTTTGGAACTCTGACTATGGCTTTTGCTTGTCGCTCTGGCTTAGGTAAATGGACTTCCTTTGAGTAATTGCTTGCTTGACTCCTCCTGGCAGGACTCTGCTAGCTCTCCCACTCCCTTCTCCGGGCTGGCTTGCTGCCTGGGTCTCTGACCTTGACTGGTGCTTTATAAGAAAAAAAAGAGAGAAAGAAAACAGGTCCCTACCCTCAGACTTACAGTCTGAAAAAACAATGCACAAGGAAGGGATGGCAGTGTGGGAGGGGATTAAGTCAAACAGATGCTGCTGCTGGTTCTCTCCCTCTCAAGCCATTTGGGATGGAGGGAAGGTCTTTCATCTGCTTCTGGGCCTACGCATGGTAGAACTGTGCCTGTCACTTCCCCTCTTCCTCTGTGGCCAGGGCAGTGGCAGTTGGGATGGTAGAGAAAATGTTCTCAGACAGTAGAAGATGACCATCTGAAGCTTTTCGAGAAGTTTATTTTACCAGGACCAACAAAAGTCAACAGAACAGTACTCCCAGTTTTTATTTCCACAATAACAAGTCTTTTGTGAAGTGCCCACTCAGTTGAAGACCAAGGCCATTTCTGTACTACATTATTATAGTGCTATTATTCCACTTTCAACATCCTCTGGAATCTTGGAGTTTGCAGTTTAGCGAGGGGCATTTAGAATTCTCAGCCAGAGAGCTCTTTGGCCTCAATAAACTACAAACTCTACAATTCCATGGGATGTTGAAAGTGGAATAATAGCACTATAACAGTGTACAGTCAGCCCTCCACATTTGTGGGTTTGACATTCACGGAGTTGGTTATTTGTGAGTTTCTCCATCCCCTGCTTCCGCACCTCAAGTACTACTTTCAGGGGGGAACGTTCCCTCTTAGCGGCTCCAATCAGGCTGCGCAGTTCTTTAAAAACCTCCCTCCAGTCCTCCTCCTCCTCCTCCTCCTCCTCCTCCTCCTCCACCAGCCCCTGCCTGGCCAGCCAAGGACAGCCCAAAGCCTGATTTCTCAGGACCACAAGCCCTCTCCCAGAGCTCTCCATATACCCAAGGAAGGAGATGGGCAAGAGAGAGGGAGTACAGGATCACCATACCAACCATCTCCTTTCCCTGACCTGGTTTGGACATCGGGCACCCACTCTCCCCCCCCATGCCTCAGCCCCCTTCCCACAGACACACAACTTTCGATGTTTGTGAATTTTTCACTTTTGTGAGGGTTCTGTGCCCCACCCTAGTGAATGTGGAGGGCCATGTGTAGTGCAGAAAGGCCCCAAGCCACTGTTGAATAAATATAAGGATAGCTCACAGTCATACAACTATTCCTGAGAAAAACTATTTCCTTGAACTCTCATGAGGATTGCAGTGAAATTCAGAAGGAAAGGGGAAGTCTGACAGTTATGGAACATAATGTTGCCATATTGATAATCTTATAGTCCAGTGGTTTCAACCCTGCAAGGCCTGGATTCATTGCATCGCTGTTCAGCTTCTCCCACCTGAAGTGTTTGCCTCACCTGTTCTAAGTGCTCTCTGGCCAGATTATGTGAAGGACTGCTTCCTTCTATATATATGCTTGCCTAGACCCTAAGATCATATTAACAGTAATTCTTTCAGGTTGTCCTGGCAAATAAAGGAGAAAGCCTTTTTAACAGTAGCACCCTAGTTGTAAATACCTTCCATAGAAGGGCATTCCAGCCTTCTGTTTTGTGGCATTGTCCATTATAACTAACTATTTTTTAAAAAAAATCTTCCAGACTTTTTGGAACTTCCATTTTCAAGAAACAGTTTGCTTAGGCCTTTGTGCTGCTCTATGTTTTTTTCTTTGGTTCTGTTTTGTTGCTGATGTAAACAATTTTAGGTATTAACGTTCTCTTTTATCACATTTGTGATATGACATTTTATTTTGTGAACCACTCCGAGAACTTCAGTTATTGAGAAGTATACAATAACAGCAATGTAGAAGTGCAATTCATAAACACACAAACAAAGGTGATTTGTACAGGTAGCTGTGCAATCTGGACTGGTAAATGCACCAGTTATGGGACTACTGGCGATGCTGCAGCGTTCCAGGTACACTAGGAGAGAAGATGGTCTATAATTAGTGACAATTATAGGCTCAATCACTGGTTAGGCGGCTTTAAATATATTCTCAAAATCTCTTCTCTAGGCCTTCCTTTCTTGTGAATAGAAACCAGACAGGGGTCTCAGATAAGCTAAATAAGCCATAGCATCTGCCTTGTTCCTACTGATAGAATGTATTCTCACTGTCCTTACTATAATTGTTTTACTGCCTTTTCTGTTTATTTATCCATAAGGGCTGCTGTTAAATGGCTTGGGAGAGCAATTGCTTAATGGCTCAATATTAAATCAAATGCTCAGTGGCCTCTGAATGATGCTGACAAGAGGTAAGGGTGTCTGACCAGTGAAATTGACTGAGTGGACCTTTATTCTCAAAGGGCTGAACTGCTCTTTGGCAGAAAACATACAACCATCACCCATCTTCTCACTGAATAATCATTAATGCAGGTTTTTTTCTTAAAAAAAAATAATTTTCAAGGATTTATACCCCAGTTTAAACTTGGCAATAGTTTAAAAGCATCATATATATAAAAAAGAAATATTAAAAGATGATAAAACCATATTAAAATGCTAGAGGAAATTATTAAAAATATGCTTTGTAGTTAATATGAATAATCTGATAATTTTATATATTGATTACTTTATGGAAAAATGAACACAGCACATTTTGAGACAAAAACTTTCCCACTATGGCTTGCATTGGAAAGGTAATACATAATACCAAAAAATATCAGGAAAACCACAATCTAAAACAGGAACATTAAAATATTATGGTATCAAAAGAGGTAGCAGTCGTAACAATACTGAACATCATTTATTAAAAAGCACTCTGAAATTTCAGTGTACTATCAAAATGCCTCAGAATACCTTTTAACAACAACTTGAAAAAGTAAGCATAAACCATTATTTGTTCTACCAATGAAGTAACTTCAACCCCACTCTTTGTGTTATTTTTCAAATGGAGCCTTGTTCTTCCCTTGTTACCAAAATAAAAAAAAAGGAACTGGTTATAGAGAACTATGTAATTTGTAAGTCATTACTTCCATGCTCTGCTCCCTGGGCATGGATTTCCTGGAGAACAGAAACATTACCAAAAAAACCTCTGTCTCTACTTACCACCAACAAAATACATCACAGGCAGGACTTCTGAGATCAATCTTACTGAGAATTTGTTATTCAGCTGAGGGTTACTAAAACCATTGGATGTGGATCTAGAAAACTTAAATTTTAAAATCTCCATTATCTTGTGACAAACTGTTAAAACAAGATGGATGTATTTGTTTTACTGTTCTTGCCATGGTCATAGTATTGGAATTCAGGTTCACTCAACAAATCTGACTGGCAATAGATTCAGTACAGTGAAAATAAAGTATTTCTTCATGCAACACATTATTGCTCTTGTTATGTGCTGTCAAGCCAGCTTTGACTTATGGAAACCCTACAAATGAGAAACCTCCAAGAGATCCTATTATTAACAACTTCCAAGAGATCCTAGTATTAACAGATTTCAGCCACGGCTTTCCTTTATTGAGTCTTCTCTGTTTCCTACTGCTTTCCACTTTACCAAGCACTATCATATTTTCCAACAAATCTTATCTTCTCATGATATGTCCAAAGAATGATAACGTAAGTTTAGTCATATTGGCTTCTTATGAGAGCTGCTCTTGGGCTCATTTATTTGTCCTTTTGGCAATTTTTGGTATCTGTAAAACTTTTCCCCAACATCACATTTCAAATGTGTTGAGTTTTCTTTTGCCATCTTCCTTCATCTTTGAATATTTGAATGATCTTTGAATATCTTTATGCAACATACTATTGAGTTATTACTAGAAGAAATCATATCTAGAAAGGATTTTGGAACATCTAGCTTGATCATAGCTGGGGGATTCTCCACGTTGTAGTCTAAAAAAAGTAACAGAAATGGCTTGGGCTGTTTTCCCTAGCTGGTTCTCATCCTGCCCTTTGGAGCAACAGAGAAGTCTGAACTCTTGATGGTCAAACCTATAAGCTGCCTTAAAAAGTTAGAGATTTCTCCTCCAAGAATTTGTGTCCCAATGAAGCCAGCCGTCTTAATGATTTTTCTGTTTTTCACTGTTGGAAATGAGAGTTTCCCAGGGTGTTGGCCCTATAGGGAAATTCTATGGAAGCTGAAACTGTAAGGATTCAGCCTACTTTTAGCAGTGTAGCAGAAGAAGCATGTCTAAATTTGTGTATGGCTTTTCTGATCTCAAACTGACTGAAGAAACAAAACAAATGCAGGCAGCTTCAGATTACAAACTTAGAAAAGTTTACTAATGGCTTCTACATTTACATATGTATTGGAGAGGCTAAATCCTAACTAGCTAATGAATAGTAGTAGCTTCGGTCTTCACTCACCATCTTCTGATGGAGATGCGAAGCATGATCGGAGAGGAGGAAGAGGAAGCAAAAAAATGGAGGAGAGAAGAGAGAGAGCTGAGAGGGGTCTCTTTCTTTTATCAGACCGATGACCCAAGCAACTGTCCTGGGTCACATGATCTGATCACCTGAACACCGAAGGTATTTATGATCATGCAATTAAATGACAGAAAGGCAAATGGTGGAGCTTTGGCATGCAAAAGAGAAAGGAAGCCCTATGCTAGCTATGCCCACTTGCTCTAAGAACAAGATGTGGCGGGGGGGGGGAGAATGCTGGAATTTTCCCAACAGTCCCCTTCTCATTCTCTTGGACCCACGTCGAGGATCTTCATGCCTTCTCGTAGTCTCTGGAACTGGTCTTTTGGCAGAGGCTTGGTAAGGATATCAGCAATCATCATTTCTGTATTGCAGTATTCTAGCTGAACAAGTCCATTACGGCACATCTCTTGCACCTTATGGGAAGCAATGTCAATGTTCTTCTTGAGTGGCTTCTCACTCTCAGAAGTCTTGATGCAGCTTTGGTTATCTTGCATCAGAATGGTTGGCTTGGGCTCTGTTATGCCAAAGTCCAGAAGTAAATTATGCAGCCACTTTATTTCATCACATACTGCTTTTGCAGAAACACATTCAGCACCTGTGGAAGAATCTGCAATTGTGGATTGCTTTTTACTTGACCAGCTTATAGCTCCTCCACCATAAAAGATCAGGTTTCCGCTGGTTGATTTCCTGTCTGCCAGATCTACAGCCCAGTCTGCATCTGCATAGGCAACCAGTTGTGGTTGGTCACAGGCTGGCAACATCAGCTTGTAATCTGCAGTTCCTTTCAAATATCTGGCAACTCTTTTCACTGCAATGAGATCCCTTTCACTAGGAGAGTTAACCATTCTGCATAAGATACCAACAGCATTTGCAATATCAGGTCTGGTGAAATTAGCTATGTATAGAAGTTTTCCAACTGCAGTCCTATACTTGTCTCCATTTTTCAATGGTTCACATTTCTCAGTGTCCTTTAAGAAACCCACTTCCATTGGGGTTGGCATAATTTTGGCATCCTTTAGGCCAAGACAGTCCAGAAGATCCATTATCTTCTGTTTCTGGTTAAGATAGAAGCTTCCATCACTGCTTCTTTCTATTTGTACTCCAAGATAGTGTGAGATGTCTCCCAGATCCTTGATATCTATCTCTTTCTTGAGATTGTTGACTATCTCCTCACTATCTGCTTTATCTTGACTGCACAGGATCAGATCATCAATATAACATGTAATATAAGTCCATTTATTGTTTCTGAATCTTTTGTAAACACACTTGTCAACAGTCCCTGGAGTGAAGCCCTCTTTGACAAGAAGCTGGTTCAGCTTCTCACTCCATGCCCTGGCAGCCTGTTTCAAGCCATAAATGCTCTTGTTCAATTTGCATACAAGATGCTCTTTCCCAGGTACTTGGAATCCTGGAGGCTGTTCCACGTACAATTCCTCATCTAGTTGTCCATAAAGAAAAGCTGTTTTAACATCAAGATGCTGAACATGCATTTTCTTAGAGCCTGCAACAGCTAGGAGAGTTCTGATGGTTGTGTGGGTGACTACTGGAGCAAAAGTCTCATTGTAGTCCTCACCAAATTCTTGGTTGTAGCCTTTAGCCACAAGCCTCACTTTGTACCTCTGAATCTCCCCTTCTGCATCCTGTTTTGTGGTAAAGACCCATCTACAGCCAATTGCCCTTTTTCCTTTTGGCAATTCTGACAAAGTTGGTGTTTGATTTTTATATAAAGATTGCATCTCCTCAACAGCAGCTTCCACCCACTTCTCAGAATCTGACTTTGGTAGTCCCTTGATCTTTTGCCAATCAGAGGGTTGTGGAATCTTCTCCTCTGTGGCTAGATAAGAGAACCTGTCAGGTGGCACACCTCTGTTGCTGCATTCAGATCTTCTCACCTGGACTTGGATATCTGGCTCTGCTCCTTGCGCACTGTCCGGTTCCTCGTCATCCAGCTGGTTCACCACATCTGTAGCCCCTTCTGGATGCAAGACATCTGGAGGATGGTAGAATGTCACACACTCTGGTTGCTGGTGGGAGTCTCCTTCCACTGCAAACAAATCTGGATAGACATCTTGGTTTGGATTAGATTTGGACTGTGGCCTTTCATCAACATAAACAGCACTTGTTAATTTTATTGTACGCCCATCTGGATTCAGAATTCGATAATCATTTCTAGCATAACCAACAAAAATTCCCTTTTCACTTCTACAGTCAAGTTTGTCTCTTTTCTGCTTGGGAATGTAGATATATGCTTTACTTCCAAAAACTTTGAGATGATTCAGTTTGGGCTTAGTTCCATTCCATAACTGAAATCGAGTTACATCTCTGGATTTGGTTGGCAGTCGGTTGCACAAATATGTAGCAGTCATAATAGCTTCAGACCAATAGCATTTAGGCATTTTAGCCTCTAAAAGCATGATGACTGCCATCTCTTTGAGAGTTCTGTTCATTCATTCTGCCAGCGCATTCTGTTCTGGAGTGTAAACTTGGGTAGTTTGATGCTCAATGCCATGTTCTTTTAAAAACTCATCAAATTCTGCATTAACAAATTCACTTCCATTGTCAGAATGTAGGCTTTTAGGTTTGTAGCCAAATTTATTAGAGACAAGATTAAAATATTCCTTGAATTTTTGAAAAGCTTGACTTTTCTCTTTGAGAAGATAAGTGTATGTATATCTGCTGAAATCATCAATAATAGTCATAAAGTAAGAATTTCCACCTGCAAACTTTTGGCTGAATGGACCACAAAGATCAGTATGTAAAAGGTCCGGTGGCTTGGTGGATAGTCTCTCAGCAACTGGCGGATGTGAAGCTCTAACTGCCTTTGCCTTTAAACACTCTATACATTTTTCATTGTTAGAGCATAGTTTGAAATTAAAGTTTTTAGCGAGTTCTTGATTGACCAGTCTCTTAATGCATTCTACATTTCTGTGGCCAAATCTGCGATGCCACAAGTTCAAACAATCTTTGTGATTACACTGGACTACATTATTTGCAAATGAATCCAAAACTTGCATTTGGTAACAGTCACCTTTTAGGATTCCTCAAAAAATTAAATCTTTGCCATGAAAACCAAAACAGGACTCCTTTTTGAAAACGACCCTGTTTCCCCTTGCTGTGGTGGTTCTCACACTATAAAGAGAGACTTTTAAATCTGGTACATAGTAGGCATCAGGAATTCTCAAAGTTCCTATCCTATTGGGGCCAAGTTTTGTCTGCAAAAAGACTGAGCCTCTCCCCTTTGCAAGCACTGATTGTCCATTGGCAAGGTAAACAGGAAAATTTATGTTTGTATCAAGATCCATAAACAAATCCCTGCGATTGAAGTAGTGACTGGTAGCACCACTATCAATAACAATCATATTGTGATGTTGATTCTCAGTAGAGTGGAGTAGCCTTTCATTAATCAGACCAACATTAACATTTGTGGAAGATCTCTGCTTGCAGTTAAAAGCTGACTTAAAATTACTTTTACTATTTGGCTTCTGCTGCTGCATTCTAGGCTTTGGCTTGCTAATTTTGCTCCCCTTTGTTCTGGGTGAAGAAGAAGCTTTGATATGCAGATCCTCTTCAACAAGTTGAGCCAGCTCTGTTTCAATAGCTCTTGCTCCAGGTTTGCAATTCGTCAAACTTTTCCTATTTTGATATTCTATAATTTCAGCAGCAGCATTTTGCAAAGTCACATCTCCCTTAACTTGCAAAGCATTAATTATTGGAGCATAATATTCAGGGAGGCTAGCCAAAAGCAATCCAAGTTTCATAGATTCTGGAATAGTTTCTCCAGGATGTTGAAATCCAGACAGTATAGACATAAACGTGTTAATATGCTCATTCAAAAATCAAGGATTGGACAATTTTGTATTTACAAATCTTATTATAAGACCACTTTGATTTGCAATACTGGGAGAATCAAACAATTTCTTTAGTTTTTCCCATATTTCTTTAGCACTTTTCAAACCTTGGATATGATAAATAATACTTGAATCAATTGCTAAACATATGTAAGCCGCAGCCTTCTCATCATCCTGGTCAAATTTTTCTTGCTTTGCCCCATCTTCTGTGGGCCGCTGTCCTTTCACAGCATTAAATAGTCCTACTGTAGTTAACTGCATCTGCACATTCCATGACCAGCTTTGATAGTTACTCCCATTTAACTTTTCAGTAGTAAGAAATGGGTTAGGATGGGCTGCAGCCATCTTCTCTTAATCTTCTATGGTTTAAGCAGGCAGTCTCCATGGCCACATGGTCATCAGACAAAGCACACACACCAAAAAAAAAAAAAAAGAGTCCGGGTCCCAATAACCCCAAAAAATGTTGGCAATGAGAGTTTCCCAGGGTGTTAGCCCTATAGGGAAATTCTATGGAAGCTGAAACTGTAAGGATTCAGCCTCCTTTTAGCAGAGTAGCAGAAGAAGCATGTTTAAATTTGTGTATGGCTTTTCTGATCTCAAACTGATTGAAAAAATAAAACAAATGCAGGCAGCTTCAGATTACAAACTTAGAAAAAATTACTAATGGCTTCTACATTTACATATGTATTGGAGAGGCTAAATCCTAACTAGCTAATGAATAGTAGTAGCTTCGGTCTTCACTCACCATCTTCTGATGGAGATGCGAAGCATGGTCGGAGAAGAGGAAGAGGAAGCAAAAAAATGGAGGAGAGAAGAGAGAGAGCTGAGAGGGGTCTCTTTCTTTTATAAGACCAATGGCCCTAAGCCACCCTATTATCAACAGGTCTGCTCAGGTCTTGCCGACTCAGGGCCATGGCTTCTATGACAGAGTCTATTCACCTTTAATGTGGTCTTCCTCTTTTCCTACTGTCTTCTGCCATGCCAGGCATCATTATCTCTTCTAGTGAGCCGTGTCTTCTCAGGTGACAATCCAAAAAGAAACAAAACAATGTTTCCTATAATGTAATAAATAGTTGCATGAATGTATTAGCTGTTCCCTACCTTGTGAAAATGGAATTATTCGTGTTAATATTCACAAGGAACCATACATGTTTCTTCTCATATCCACTTTATTTTCATAACAACCCCACAAGGTAGGTCAAGCCAAGACAGAATGAGTAGACCAAGAACACCCACTGAGTTTTATGGCTCAGTGAGAATTCAGACCTTAATCCCCTAAGTCCCAATACAACCCTCTATCCCATGTCTCACACTGACCCTCCAAATGTTTTGAATGTTGACTCTGATCAACCATGAAAACCGAAACAGGACTCCAAAACAGAATTGCAAACCTGGATGAGGTTTTTAATCCAAAACATAGGGACCTGGCTGATGAAGGCTGAAGTACTGAGAGCAATTATGAGCAGCGACTGTACCTGCAGCAGGCCAGTATAAGGTTTTGATGGACTCTGGAGCAAAATATCTTTAATGAGTCCTTCTGACTCAGCAAGGCTACTTCCCCAGCGTCACTACACTTTGTTGTGGTTTCTTTTCATCATTGCAGCTTTCCTGCTGGGTAGACAACCAGTAAGCAAAAGGTAGATAAACAAGCAGGAAGAACTGGCAAGGAGGAAGAGCAGGTCAAGGAGGATCTCTACAGTGGGCTCTTAAGAAGAGAGGGTTTGCAGTAGGTGTCCAACCATGCCACCCCCTTGACCCCAGTCCTGAGCTGCAGAATATCAGCTAAAGCAGGCCTGGACTGAAAGTGAGGACAAATCCAAGAAGGACAAATAGCTTATTGTTTTCATTTCCCTCGCACTGAACCTGCTCATTAAATCCTCCCTTCTTGTTGTTCCAGTTTTGCCTATGTCCATTCCTTCTTTTTTCCTCTTTTTGCTAGTCAGATGAAACCAGATGCTATATGGGGACCCTGCGAGATGAATTTAATTTGGAGAAAAAGGTGCAATGAGATAAAAGAGTGCAAAGTCAATATATGCATGAGTGAGAATGGAGCGCAAGCAAGCAAGACCAGGTAAGGGAAGTGATCTTTGTCCTTTGGGCAGCTTTCCGCCCCCTCATAGCCTCGTCACCAAGCCAACCAGTCCCAGCTGGGAAGAAGCAGATTATTTATCTCCAGGGGTCAACTTCTTTCAGGCTACCCAACTAGCCCTGAGCTAATCAATGCACTCAATCTAGATGTCATCCTGCTGCATCCACGATACAATGAGCTCATTCACATAGGTGAGGTTCCAGTGCAGCAGTGAACGGATGAAAAGGGAAGCACAGGCACATGACATGGGACAAATCCCTACCAGCCTATGGGAATGTTGCTTTTTTAGTGCAGCTCCCAGAATCCTCTACCTGGCATGGCCACTGCCAGCAGGAAGCTTCTGGGAGTTGTCATCCAGAAAGAACTTAGCCAAACTCCAGATCAGCTCTGCAAACTGAAAAACAAATCAGTAGTCCTTACCTGAATCCACAGCAAATATTTGCATATATGTTGTGGTGGTGGTGATGTGCCTTCAAATCATTTCCAATTTATGGTGACTCTAAGGTGAACCCATCAAAGTGTTTTCTTGGCAAGATATGTTCAGAGGTGGTTTTCCATTGCCACCTTCTGAGACTGAGTAAATGTGTGGCTTGACCAAAGCCACCCAGTAGGTTTCTGTGGCTGAGCAGGGGTTCAGACTCTGGTCTCACAAAGTCCTGGTCCAACATTCAAAGCATTACATCACACTGGTGCTCCTATTTATCTATCTTAGTTCTTTTTATTACATACTTAGGTATAGATGCCTTCTCAGATTACATGATATCCAGTATATTATATCAGACTGCCACTGGCCATCCTGATACAGTAGTCCAACAAACTTTTTCCAGTCTTTGATTTTTATGCTGTTTTACATTTTTTCTTTCTCCCTCCCCTTCTCTGCCACAAAGCTGGCATGCAGGTGAGCTTTTCTCATAAAAAGAGGTATATCACATAGGTATTTCTCTGACTATGCTTAAAAATACACAGATGCCCCACTCTCTGTTGTACATTTACATATGAATCTCTGTCCTGGCTTATCGTATTCACAGCATACCTATTTAAATCAATGGGGCTTAAGTTGGTCATTATTAAGAAATCCCTTCAGTTCATTGGAACTGCTCCATATTCCTTGGATCTATGCCCTTAGCATCAGAGCAAACATCCCATTGCTCTCCAGAACCTGCTGAAGTTTTAAGATCCTCAGTGGAGAGCTTCTTTTGGTTCCATCACATATCCTGGGGACACAGAAGAGAGCCTTCTCAATGGCTGCTGCTAAGCTCAGAGTTCCCTCCCTCCTGAGGCTACATGGGTACCTTCTTGCATTCTATCTGCCGGCCTGCAAAAAATCTTTTCTGTATTCAGGTCTTTGATTGTTAACTGTCCCTTCAATAAGATCTTCTAATTGGGGTGCACCAAATTCTTTTTCATCACCATTATTATGTTTCAACTGTTTTTTATGTTTTAAATTAATGGTTTTAATATAACTGTCAATTATATTAACTTCATATTATGCTTTGTTTTAAATGCACTCCATTTTTTAAACTTATTTTGTAAAACACCATATTGAGAGAAAGGCAGGATAGAAAGAAAATCAGTCAATCAATCAGCTTTATCTATTGGTTTATTATATTTTGGATGACAACTCCAGTTAGCCTCAACCACCATAGCCAACATACAGGCATTCTGGGAGTTTTAGTACAGGAAGAAGGCACTGGGTTTCCTGGCTATGCCATAGTTCAGGGAGGGCAAAATGCAGCCCTCCAGATGTTGCTGACAGTTGCTCCCACCAGACTTAGCCAACACTTTGGCCATTTCCACATTACACTGTTACAGTGCTATTATTCTACTTCCAGCGTGCTGTGGAATTCTGGGGTTTGTAGCTTATTGAGATCAAAGAGTTCTCTGGCTGAGAATTCTAAATGCTCCTCCCTAAACTGCAAACCCCAGGATTCCATAGGATGTTGAAAGTGGAATAGTAGCACTATAACAGTGTAGTTTAGAAATGGCCTCAGTCCACTCTGCCACAGAAACATATAAAGATTGTTTATGCTTTACTCACTTTACATACAACAAGCTGTAGGAAAGGCCTTGCTAGCAATGATAACATGTTTGGGAACAGTGTTGTTAGAAACAAGACTATTGCAGTTTGCAGTGTCCGGGTCTAATAGTACCACCAATGCTAAGGGCATGGAACAGTGGCCTGTTGTATGCCTTCCAGATGGCTTATGGTGACCCTAAGGTGAGCATCTCACAGGGTTTTCTTGGCAAGATCTGTCAAAAGGGATTTGCCGTTGCCTTCCTGGGTGACACCTGGCTTGACCACTGTACATGTGAAAAACATCTAGGAGTCTTAATAGACTGCAAGCTGAACATGAGCCAGCAGTGTGATGTGGCAGCTAAAAACGTCAATGTGATTCTGGGCTGCATTGATAGGAGCATAGTAGCTAGGTCAAGGCAAGTGATGGTACCACTCTGTTCTGGTTTGGTCAGATACCAGCTGGAATACTGCGTCCAGTTCTGAGCACTAAGCTCAGAAGGATATTGACAAGCTGGAATGTGTCCAGAAGAGGGTGGTTGAAATAGTAAAAGGTCTCAAAACCATGCCCTATGAGGACTGGCTTAGGGAGCTGGGTGTGCTTAGCCCGGAGAAGACAAGGTTAAGTGGTGACACGATAGCTATGCTTAAATCTTTGAAGAGATGTCATCTGGAAGATGGAGCAAGACTGTTTTCTGCTGCTCCAGAGACTAGGGCCATTTCTGCATTACACTGTTACAGTGCTATTATTCCACTTTCAACATCCTATGGAATCCTGGGTTCATAGTTTGGGGAGGGGCATTTAGAATTCTCAGCCAAAGAGCTCTTTGGCTTCAGTAAACTATAAACACCAGAATTCCACAGACATTGAAAGTGGAGTAATAGCACTGTAACAGTGTTAGTGCGGAAATGGAAATGTGCTGTGGCAGTCACTGGTTGAAATAGCACTTGGGAAATCTAGGTTCTACTCTTCAGCTGAAGTTTGAAACTCACTGGATGACCTTCAGCCACTCATACTGTTTCAGCCTGACCAACCCTAAAGGGTTTTGGGAGCAGTAAAGCCATGTATGCCACCTTAAGCTTGTGGAAAGAAAGATCAGATGTCAGTGTAAAGCCTAGTAAATTAACAGATAAGAAAAATAAAACCAGGAAGCTGCTTCCTGATCCCCAGTGTTATACCCAGTTTGTCTCTTAAGTATCTTATCCTGAAGATCTACCTGATCTGAAGCAAGAGGTAAAGAGGCAGCTGTCCTTCTCTATACTAATGGTTGTATGGTAGTTAAAGTCCTGAACTGTATCTGTAGGACCAGCTAGACACTCAGAATTAATGGAATTTACATGTGTGTTGATTCACCATTCAAAAATAGTTCTAATGGATCTACTTGGGTGAGTTTACTAATAGTGCAGAAATGGCCTAGGACATGGAGCAGTGCTTTCAAACTTTAGGAAAAGAGATTCCATCAAAAGAACTTCCTGATGGTAAGAGTAGTTTCCAGTGGAATGCATTGCTTCAAAGTGTGGTGGAGTCTCCTTCTCTGGAAGTTTTAAAACAGAGGTTGGATGGCCATCTGTCAGGAATACTTTGGTGGTATATTCCTGTATGTCAGGGAGTCGGATACAATGGACCTTGTGGTCTCTTCCAACTCTACAGTTTGATGATTCCATGATTCCTCTGAGGTTGAGAGACTATGACTTGCCCAAAGTCACCCACTAGGGTTTTCATGCCCAAGTGGGGATTTGAACTCTGGTTTCTCAGAGTCATAATCCAGCCCTCAACCCAGTATACCAAACTGGCTCTCAATGTAGCCACTGCTTATCTAATTTAAGCATCATATCTACTATACCATGTGTTGAATCTTTCCATGTGCTGGAATTCATCCATTGTCTTCAAAAACATCTGTCTTAGAACTTGGAAAAGTTGCCTTTGGGTGATAGTAACTCCCAGAACCACCCAGAAATTGGGTGGCTATAAGTCATCATTCAAAAACGAACTTCCCCAAGGTCCACTCTTGGGACATTTTCACACTACACTGTTATAGTGCTATTATTTCACTTTCAACCTCCTATCCAATCCTAGGGTTTGCAGTTTAGGGAGGGGCATTTAGAATTCTCAGCCAAAGAGCTCTTTGGCCTCAGTCAACTACAAACCCCAGAATTCCACAGGATGTTGAAAGTGGAATAATAGCACTTTAACAATGTAGTGCGGAAATGGCCTCAGAGTAGGTGGGAATCTTAATTTCTAGGTGTACTCTTCTCTCTTTCTCTCTCTTTTTCTTTTTTTCATTCATTGAGCAGAGATTTTTAAGTAACTAGCTGATACCAACCCAGATGATTTATTGGCTGCATTAACTAATTAACTAATTAGACAGATTGGAATCTATTAGAATACTAAATCTCATTTTTTACTCAGAAGGCATGCACATCTGTATGTACTAACAGTAATGGCAACTTACATGCGCATGAAGATCTAAAGATTGGCATTTTCCTTTTGGTTTCTAGGGGACTGTTAAAAAGCTGGAAAATTTATTTTTGGAGACCAGTTCCCAGAACTCAGAGGATTCTGGGAGCTGTAGTCCAAAGCAGTAACCTCTCCAAGCTCTGGGGAGCGTGCGCGGCTGCGCGTGTGCGTGCCTCTAGCAGTGTGGTCTATCGAGGTTTGTAGGAAATGTTTCTCTTCTGTTTGCACGCTGAGCCTCCTTGTCACAGGAGCGACGGAGAGAGGTGATAAGCCGCCAGTGGCCTTTTCTAATCTCTCCGGCTGATAGAATTCACTCGGGTCGACAGGTTTCCCAGGCTAGAGAGAGGTTTAAAATTCAACGATCCTGGACACTTGTTGATTGAGCTTAAACAAACGCGAGGGGAAGCGGAGCCTCGCCACCTGCCCTGTTCCGGAGACGTGGAGGACGTTCCGTGGCGCACCGACTGCCGCCCTCCCTCCTCCTCCGCACTTTCCCTCGCCGAGATTTTATTAGCCACGCTAATAATAAAGGGATGATTTTGCGCCAGTTCAAGTCCTTGGGAAAGACTTTCCATCGTGTGACCTTCTCTGAGAAGCTGATGCCCACCTCAACAATGTCAACACGTTGAAGAACCAGCTGGAGTGTCTGATTTGGAGTGGACTTCCCTGAAGGATGCGGTTCTACGGGGCTTCCGAGAGTTGGCCATTCACTCCCCCGGGATGCATGAGTTGCGCACACGCTGGCACGGGCATTGAAAAGACCAGGGCCATTTCTTCTGCTCATGCCCCCACTCCAGGGAGGGAAGCTTCCTAACAGAGGCTCAGTTCAGACAGACCATTTGTTTTTCAAAGGCATCCAAGCACCGTCTTCAGATCAAGGAACATGAACCAGATGGACATCGGTTTGCTCCTCGAAAATGAACATAGTTAGGATAGCTAGTTATGAAAACAAACTAGCTGTAGCAAAGATAATAATGAGGATTTGATAATCCGCCTTGAGTCCTGGACAAGGAGGAAGGCGGGTTCGTAAGTAAATACATTGTTCGATGGCCTAGATATTCTAAACGCACCATATCCTGTCTGATCTTGGAAATTAAAGAGGGCCCTAGTTAGTATAGTACTTGGAGAAGAGACCACCAGTGAATACCAACTCCTGTAGCTATATTTCAGAGGAAGGAACTAGCAAGACCACCTCGGAGTATTCTTTGCCTAAGAAAACCCCTGTGAAAGTCACGAGATCACCATAAGTCGAAAGGCGATTTGAAGGCAAACGCGCACAGATTGTTAGGCATGAACGTCTTGTATAGCAGGCTCTAGAGAAAAAGGTTGACACGTATACAACGAGACTCTGACGTTAATATTTATATTTCGTAGTCTATTTTGAGAACGGTACGAGCGCAAGCCTCTTATCTCGAAACACCCTCTTACTAATTCCAAATAGCGATTACAACCATTCAGGCACAAGCCCCAGTCTTATTGTTAAGCGTCCAGAATACCAACTTTAAGGGCGGTGTGCACATGCTGTTAATAAATAAAGACCAGTGCACCTTGGACAATGTCAGAACGCCCCTTGTCTTGATTTTTATGTCCCAGGTTCCACTTTGCACGTGCTCAGAAACCCTCTCGCTAGACGGACTGAGCCTACCTTCCGCTCTGCAGAAACCTCTCACTCTTACTTTTTTTTAATGTTCCACATTA
Source organism: Cyclura pinguis (assembly GCA_030412105.1). Classification (NCBI taxonomy): domain Eukaryota; kingdom Metazoa; phylum Chordata; class Lepidosauria; order Squamata; family Iguanidae; genus Cyclura; species Cyclura pinguis. Next base: position 258,308,297 of record CM059601.1, on the reverse strand, counting down.
CACTTCGCACATGCTCAGGCGGCTTCTCGCTTTTAAATCTGTCGCCCACCCCCCACCCCCCACGCTCCAAAGCTGATGACCCCTTGTCGCTTCATCAGGCTGAGAAGAGACGAGCTGACAACCGGGCGATGGACAGGTCGTAAACAGAGTGACGTTACGGAAAAGGATTGTTACTAATACGGTTGGGAAATACACTCCGCGTGGAAAAAAAAAAAAGCCCAGTAGACCATTCCTTTATTCTGGAGGAAGCGAAAGCAAGGTCCCAGCACCTGGGCCGGAGCCGCGGGGCCTCTTATTGGGAAGGAGCCGCCCAATGGGGAGCCGCCTCCTGCTCGCGTGTGCTGCCCCGGAGCCAATGGCGAGGCGGCCCGAGCCCTCGGGCTCCCGGCGGCTTCATCAGCCGCAGGTGGGGCGAACTTGTCAAAGGGCTCCGGCCGACCTGCCTGCGCGGCGGGTGCGCGTCTCGCTCGCCGGCCCGGCCCGCCGTAGCCATGAACGCCGAGGAGCAGTATTACGCCGCCGGCCAGCTCTACAAGGAGCCCTGCGCCTTCCAGCGGTCGCAGCTTCAGGATTACAACCCCAGCCCGCCCGCCTGCCTCTACATGGGCAGGCAGCCGCCCCCGCCCTCCCAGCCGCCCTACCCGAATCCCCTGGGGGTTTTGGACCAAGGCAGCCCGCCAGACATTTCCCCTTACGAGGTACCCTCCATCGCCGAAGAGCCCGGCCTTTCCCACCTCCAGCACCACCATCCTCACCCGCAGCTGCCTCACCCGCACCAGGAAACGCTGTCCGCCTTCGGAGACGGCCCGGACACGGGGGTCTTGGAGGATCCGAGGGTGCCCTTGCCTTTCCCGTGGATGAAATCCACCAAGTCCCACGCCTGGAGGGGGCAGTGGGCTGGCACGGGTAAGAGACGCCTTCCTCTCCCTCTCTGCGCCCCTGTCTTGCCTTCGCCCTCCTCTTTCTGGTTGGCTCCAGGCTGAAGGAGAATCTCTCTTCCCGATCAGAACCCTCGAGAAAAAAGTTTCTCCTCTTTTGGACTACAACTCCCAGAAACCTCCCGGTCGGCTGCCATGACTGCCTGGGAGATTCCGGGAGCTGTAGTCCAACAAGGGGAACTTTTTACTTCTGGCTCTCAAGTCAGGGACACGGACCTTCGGTCGGGCTGGGGAGATGATGGCGTTGTTATCCACCCAAAGGAGATCTTACTGTACTCCGTAAGGCTTGCATAGGGTGGCAGCCTCACTCAGTGAGAGAGAACACCAAGATCCAAGGAAGGGGGCGTGGGTGCAGTAGCCCCTAAAATGTTTTACTCTCTCAAGCTTTCTGATGATCTCTCCATCAAAGATTTATCCGTTGTTTTGTGACGTTTTAAGGAAGAAGACGCTAGAACTGCTGCCACACAGTTGGTTAGGCTTTAAAAGCGCCGCATGGTTCGTGTAAAGGCCGGCCTTAGACACGTCGATTCAGAAAGCAGTTCCACTCAAAGGGGGGGGGGGGGGGGACAGCGGATATTTTATTGTTGAGGATGGTCTAGAGAGGGAATAAGTCATGCCAATCTATTCAGTTCGGAGGGATTGATTTCCAGATGCCTGTCTCTTGCATCCTGGGCTGTTTTTCTCCCACAGACTCGGGCTTTCTGGGTGCTGAACCCAGGCATGCAAGTTTGGTAATTTTAGACCCTCCGCTGAATGATCTTAGAGAAGTCGGGAGACTGAAGGGGTGGAGAATATTACTTTACTGACTCTCAAATGGGGCAAGCCAGCCCTCCTGCGTCGGGTTTTTTTCCCCCCTGGTTCCTTCTTTCCCAAAGTCCTGTCCTGGAGACCCTACAGATTGGAGCTCTCTCATTTCCTGGTTGGCCTGGCCTTCACTTTTCTCTCGAGGAGGTTTCGTTATGACTTTGTATCCGCCTTTGTAAAGTGTGTCCGTTTTGTTTGTTATCTACTTTGGATTTTCAGGCTCTTTCGCCTGTTTCCATTTACCCCGACGACCAGCTTGTGTAAAGATCTTTAGAAAACCACAGAGGAAAGGGAGCGAAATAGGCCTGCAGTCCAGTATCTATTTATCTGGCAATAGGTCTCCTTAAACTTAATGCCATTGAGCAGGCATGCATGAAGTGGATCCCCAACTGAAAAAGGTCTCATGGCTTTTTTCCAGAGGGAGGCCTTTTGGAAAGGCAGAGACCTCTTCCCCTCCATATTGTAGTTATGGTGATCCTACCCTAGAGCTTTCTTGGTTAAGACTTCTTTAGGAGAAATTTGCCTTTGCCTTCCTCTAAGGCAGAGAGAGTGTGACTTGCTCAAGATCACCCAGTAGGTTTCCATGGGTAAGTGGGGATTCGAACCTTGGTCTCTCAAAGTCCTAGTCCAACCATCAAAAGCAGTACACCACGCTGGCTGTTGCTGTTCATCATCGGTAAGGCCAAAAAGGAGCAAAAGAAATCCAAGTGCAATCTTTAAGTTCTTGGTTAGGCAAAGATTTTTATAAAATTTTTATCCCTTGTTCTTTTCTTCTTTTCCTTTCCTTCCCCCTCCCCCCATGCGACTTGTGTTATGCTAATTAATGTTGTGAGGCGGCTTGGATCCCATGTGGGGAAGAAGCTGGTATATAAATCGAATAGACAATTTTCTAAAAGTAAGCATAAACGGGGATCCCTTCATCTTGTACTGACATGTTATGGAAGAAGAGTCAGTAGGCAATCACTTTAGGAGGTTCATCCTGTCCACTTCCTTGGATTAAAATAAACCTTCAGCCTGAAGAGCTTGGCAGGAGCGTATGGACTACTATATGTCAACTATTACTAGCTGTGATTGTTGATAGCCATGATTATTGGTGATTCATTTATGCAATTCAGGAACAGAAAACTTCGCCACCAGCGTACAAGGCAAGGAAGACAGACTCTTCAGGGGGCAATTTCCAGGCACTACAGAACTAGAACTGAATCTATATTCTAAACCCTAACTTGGTCTGCTCCTAGTGGTACAATTAAGAGACATAGCGGTGTTAATCTAGATCAGTATGCAAAAGGATCTTGTAGCACCTTTGAGACTGAGAGACAGAAGCTGGTAGCATAAGTTTTCGTGGACTTAAATAAATCTATCAGATATATGATGAAATATCTGGTGAAATAGACTTAAGTCTAGGGACGTTTATACCACCAGCTTCTTTCTCTCAGTCTCAAAAGTGTTGCAAGATACCTTTGCATATTGGTCTCCTCCTCCTTTCAAGTTCAGAGGCCAAAACGTAGATCTGCGACGCGAGAGGATCACCTTCTGTAATGGCCACCGTTCAGTTCATTTTAGTTAGAATCCAGAACGCTCTTGAAAATTGTTCGGCCTTCCTGCAAGCTCTTTTCCACATGCAATCTGTATGATTAAAGCGTCCTAATAGGTGGCGACACATACCGAATTATTACAGTATTATTAGAACATATTATCCAAGTATACTATATTCCTAAGACATACTTGGGAGACCGCTTCCCCTGCCTCCATCGAGTCCTTGACATAATCACACTCGGGTATTCTGACAAATATAAAAGATTGCATTTATGTTCGAACCATTTCCAGACTTTTTGTTATTTTAATTTTATTTATATTATTATGTTGTATATATGGAATATATACGTGTGTGTGTGTTAGCGCGCAGACACGTGCAATATTGTATATACAGTATTGCATATATTTTATTGTTTAGATGCTCCTGGGTTAGGAGAAGGAAATTCCTTCTCTTACTCCGCTTTCACTCTCTTCCTGCGTAAACCCCATGGAATGCACATTACCAGGTATGTATTTACAGCAATTTCGTCAGTTTTAATAAAACCAATTTCCCTTTTATTTTATTATTTTTTTAAAAAAACAAACTTTGTGAATTTTCGAGAGAGGCTATTTTTTTTTCATTAAGTTCAGTAATTTACTATTTAAACTTTTCTAAAACCTGATACTTTGTTTTAAGGAATTATTGGGAAGGGGCTTCAGAGAGTTTTCTAATTAAAATTCTAGCGCCGTTTTGAGAGTGGAGGGAGGCTGTTTCACCTGGCATTTCCTTCATTTCAGACAAGGAACTTGCAGCGTATTTCGTTGGGTCTCTTAGTTTACCTGCGCAGGTAGCTCACCTGTCCATAACGGCAGGAATGGAAAATGCCAAGAGACGATTGTTACCAGAAATGCGAGCAGGGGAGGCTGGAAAATCAGCTCATGGAATTGTTTAAGTGGTTCCTTCTGGATTTCCGTTTTAAACCGTCTCGAAACCAGTTCAAAAATTCAGCAGGCCAGTAGATCTGGCCTTGTGTTTGCTTGTGTACATCCCTTCAAGTCTCCTATCGACTTGTGGCGAAAAGAATTTCATAGAGTTTTCTTAGGCAAGAAATACTCAGAAGTGGTTTTGCCCCTTCCTTCCTCTGAAATATAAGCTACAGCACCTGGAATTTGTTGGCTGTCCTCCCCTCCAAGTATTAACCAGAGTTGATGCAGAAGTCCTTCTGAAGGCGGTGGAATCTACCTGGGCTGAGAATTCGCTGAAGTTTCTCTTGCTGTTTTAAAAGTCCTGGCCTCTGTCCAATTGTTAGTCCTTTCTAGAATAGAGGACGATGGACCCCGACTCGGAAATAAATTCCCAGCGGTGGCTTAAACACGCTTTCTCAGGAGTAAGGCCCACTGCATACAGAAGAACTCGCTTTCTACTAAACAGACGCGGGTAGTCTGGGCGCTCCGCCTAAACTGGCTTCAGGACTGCAATCCCAGTGGATTTTAGCGTATTTCACGACAACCGAAGGCTAGGTCTCCTGGAAAGCAGGAAGCTTGGCACCGAAAACCCGTAGTTCCCCGTGAAGCGATTGGCTTCCTTCTCTCTCTGGACGACGATTCGAAATCTGGCGAACAAAGTCGCCATAGTTTAAAACCAGAACCCCGTGTCCATTGACTTTCTTCGAATCCCATTAAATCCAACAGGATTTCTCTCGGAGTAGAAAGAGACAAGCTTGATTTTCTGTGATTTGCAGGGAGTCAAGTGTGTCCTTTGGATCCCAAACTTGAAATTCAGTCCCAGTTGTTTCCACGGAACTTCCTAAACAAAGCAAAATAACTTAAGTAAATCGTGGTTAAAGCATTCACACTTTTAACTGCGCCTGTATTCTAGTGAGACATGTGAAAGTAAGCGCCCTGGATGTTTTTATTTGTAGGGAACATAGCACCTACAATGCCGACGTGGCTTAATGGTTTGAGTGCCGGACTAGGTCCGTGGGGGACTAGGGTTCCAATCCCCCACTCAGCCATGGAAGCCCACTGAGTGACCTTCAGCAAGTCACATTCTCTCAGCCTCGCAGGGAGGCAACGGTAAACCTCCTTTCAACCAATCTTGTAAAAAAAAAAAAGATGATATAGTCAGTCTCCACAAACTGGAATGGACCGAAGGCATTAGTTAAATCGAGCCAGAGTAGTGTAGCCGCTGGAGTGCTGAACTTCAGGAGACCAGGGTTCGAATTCAGCCATGGAAAGAGGTCGCTCACCATAATGGAGCACCGTGTGGAGTGGTTTGAATGCTGGACTCTATCAGCGTCGAAGGGAGGCAATGGCAAACGTCCCCTGAATAACTCGTGTCAAGAAAACCCTTTGGGTTTTGGTTTTCACCAGAAGGCTGTAGAACAACACCAACATATGACAAGGAATGCAAGCAAGGAGATCAGCCTGCGGAAAGAAGTTTCTCGTGCGGAGGCAAAACTTCATCCCGCTGCGCATCTTTTTTTCTGGCCTAGGAAGACATTTGGGGGCCGACGGAGGCGAGCACTGCCAGCCCGAGCCATTATTAAAGCCTGGTAGGTACCCTGCTTAGACCTCTGAGAACTCCAGCGTCTTGCAGAGTGTTAAAATGGACCACAACTAAAGGGGTATTTGCGTTGGTAGGATTAATGCAATACCCAGACACTCAACGCCAGAACGGGCAGAGAGAAATAAAATAGGCAAAAATGGAGAATTTTAAAAGAAAAAAACTAATATCTTGAGATACTTCGTTGCTTCGAAGATTTCCACAAATAGATTGCTGTTTGTGCCAACTGTTGAGAACTAGAACTTTCGCTTCGGCCGCTGTGCATCAAGGCATGGGTAATTTTTGCCCCATTTTTTTTTAAAGTGACTTCGACAATAAAGGTCCTCATCTGTCCAAACTACATCTGGAGCGAGGGTTACCCCAAGCAATTTTTCCCCCCAATAGAAAGTAACATGTAAACAGAAAGTGAATGTAACTTGGCGACATTGTCCATGACTCGGACAGTGTCAGGAAGAACGCGGATCAATTTCTGCTCACTGTTTTGCAACAAATGCAGAATTTGCCATGCAAACGTCTTATCCTAGGGCAGGGAGGCAGAGTTATGTTAATAAGCACACACAGAGTGCATATATCTCTATAGCATGGCGCTGCTGTCCTCTTCACTTATTTATTGAAAACCGCCCATTCATCCCAATGAAAATCATTGGGGGAGCTGCATGGTGCTTATTAACAGTACAGAGTCCTTTAGCCTTTATTCCTCCAAACAGGCTGGACTTTCCTCCTTACCGAAGGCTGCTAGACGGTACTACTAGGAACCATTGACGTTTCCAATCTTGTTGTGTGCCTTCAAGTGGACTCTGAATTATGGTCACCCTGTCATACGATTTTCCTGGCAAGATTTGTTCAGAAGCGGTTTGCCATGGCTGCCTTCTGAGGCGGAGAGAGTGTGACAAGGTCACCCGCTGAGCGGGATTCTCATCCTGAGTGGGAGTCCCATCCCAACGCCTAGAATCATTACAGCACTCTGACTCTCCCATTTGCAGCCTTCTTGTGGTTGTGTGCCTTCTAGTCCTTTCCTACTTATGGCAGAAACTATCACGGGGTTTTCTGGGGCTGAGAGTGTGTAACGGGCCCCAGATCATCCAGTGGGATTCCGTGACCCAGCAGGGAGTCCAACCCTGGTCTCCAAGGTCCGTAGTCAAACTCTCAGACCGCTACACTACGCTGCCTACCGTCCCTCATATACGTAGGCCTTAAAAACCTGTCTATTTTGAAATAAACCGTACTGAAACTAAAGGGATCTTTCCTCTCCCCATCGGCTCCGAATGCGTCTAAACCCCAACAACACTTCGAGTCCTTTGAAATTCGCCGACAGCATACCATTGGGTCAAGTGGCATTTGCTCCCGCGTAAATCCATAAGAGCTGTCATCAAATCTGAGGGGACCAAAAACAGCACAGAGACTTGAGAATTTTTTTTATAATTGTCCTGGCTGTTGCCAACTTCCCGCCCTTCCATAGCTTTTAAAACCAGCCCAGACCGCCAACTATGATACAAATCCACTTGCTAACCCCCGCAGTACAATAGACCTGCCGAATCGGTGTGCAATTTACATAAGCGAAGATTTGCTAAGTTCCCTTTGATTCAGTGGGTCTCCTCTAGGTGGGACTAGGGATTGGATTTAGACTTTTGGCATTGGTGGTACCTTTATTTTAGCGTATGGGGGAGCAGAAACTAACCTTGGGATTTAGACTTTTTGTATTGGGGGTACCCCTATACTAACATTGGGAAGCCAGACAGGCGGGGAAAATGGAGCCTAAACCGCATTGTTAGTTCCAAAGGGAATTAACCAGTCAACAACTGATTCTATGGGTCTAACTCTCCCCCCTCCTTTTTATTTTATTTTTTATTTTTTATGTGTGTGTGCCTTCCAGTCGACTCCACCTTATGTCCTAGAGTAGTCTTGGCGAGGTTTATTCAGAAGGGGTTTGCCATTGTCTTCCTCTGAGTCTGAGAGAGTGTGACTTGCCCAAGATCATTCACGGAGTTCCCACAACTGTACGGAGATTCGAATTCCGGTCTCCTGGATTCTAGTCCAAAACTCAGACCCCTTCATCCTTCTGGTTCAGGTCTACTCTACTTAAGACTCAACAATACCTTAGGCCTGGCACATGATAAAAAGTTTCTAGCAGCAAAAGCTTTAAGAATTAACCCCCCACACACACACACAAAAGGGCTTAAAAAGTATTCATGCATTTTAATCAGGGATAAAATTTGTTGCATTTTGTGCAAACAAATGGTTGAGAGGAGCTACTGGTGCCTCTGAAATGCAGGAACCAGCCTTAGCTGTAAAAGCCACACAAACTTTTCTGTGTGAAGGCACCTTTATTTTCCAGGAGCCCACCTGGTATGGTGGTTTGATCCATGGACTAGGCCTTTGGGAAAACAGGATTTGCATCCTTGCTCTGTCATGGAAACCTACTGGGTGACCTTGGGCAAGTCTCATTCTCTCAGCTTCAGAGGAAGGCAAGGGCAAACCTCCCCTGAAGAACTCTTCCCAAGAAAATCCTATGATAGGGTCACCGTGAGCTGCCTTGTGGGCACATAACAGAGCAGCAACAACTGATTATTTAGGGTGCCAATTCCCCTCTTTGCTACCCTGTGGCCGAGCCCCGGAAAGAAAATCTCACTAAATTCAGTGGGGCTTCCTTTTCAGTAAATGTGTGTAGCGCCGGAGTGGATCACTTTTTCCTCTTTTGCCACCTACCCTAAAGGCCCCCGATCCCGTTTGATTTTGAAAGCTAAGCAGGGTCAGTCCTGGTTAGTACTTGAATGAGAGACCGCCAACGAATACCGAATACTGTAGGCTATGTTTTTCAGAGGAAGGAAGAAGCAAAACACCTCTGAGTATTCCTTACCTAAGTCAACCCTACGAAAAATTCACGAGGTTACCGTGAGAGGATAGGCGACTTGAAGGCACATACGCACAGGGTAAGTTAAACGCTCCTGCCGGCCCCACCCTACTGTCCGTTGAAGGTATGGGAAGTTACTCTCCTTCTGGCACCGCCACTCTGAGCTCTTCCCCCGAGGCAACCGGCTTGGGCCCGTAGGAATCGCGCCGAGCTCCAGGAGGAGCCGTAGGGGGAACCCACCCGTCTGTCTCCGGCTCCACAATGTTATCGGGTCCTGCGTCTTGCGCTCTCCAGGTCACGCCTTTTTGCAAACATTGCCTTCAGGGCTTTGCTCGAAGGGACAGGAAAAATGGGGGCGGCGGGTGGGGATCCCTCGAGTTCTCTTTGCAGGGAAAAACAATTCACGCAGAGGAGAGAGAGAGAGAGAGAGAGAGAGAGAGAGTGTCTCAGAGTCGGATGAATAGAAAAGACGCCCTGTATGTGCAGGAAAAAAAAATCTGTAGAAGATGAAATAACTGGGGAAATAATTCCAATAAATGTTTTGCTTTGCATTCTCTTTGAAACTGTGTACGAACAGCCGTATTAAAAACCGCTTTAAAAATCCTCTTCTTAAATTCAGTGGGTTTGTTTCTGAGTATTCGTATGTAGCCTAAATCTAATTGTTAGTCCCAAGTAAACCCGAATGTTTACTACGGGGAGGAATGAGGGTATTGCATCCGGAATATGAATTCTTCACCTTCTGATTTTTTTTCTTCACTCCTCACATTCCACCGATTGCAGTAAATTTAAAAGTCAGTTGAACATTTAGAAATACAATGTAAGGATTGCAAGAAAGGGGGCTGGGAAAGTTAGCACAGGAATGCGAACACAGGCTAGGTGTGAATGATTTTCAGTATCTCGCTCTCTGCAAGGCTAGTGATTTGGGGATTTGTTGTTGTAGTGCCCATGGTGGTGGCCCTGTGCCTTCAAGTCGTTTCGGACTGATGGCGAACCTATCACAGGGGTTTCTGGGGATGAGAGTGTGTGAGGCACTCAAGGGCATCCTGCGGGTTTCCATGGCCGACCGGGGAATCGAATCGGGCCATTTCCGCACTAGACTTTTATAGCGCTATGATTCCACTAGAAACATCCTATGGAATCCTGGGGTTTGCAGTTTCGGGAGGGGCCGCTTGGCCCCTCCCGAAACTGCAAACCCCAGGATTCCATAGGATGTTTCCAGTGGAATCATAGTGTTATAAAAGTCTAGTGCGGAAAGGTCTCCAGGGTCATAGTCCAAGGCTCAAACCGCTAGACCACGCTAGGTCTAGTACTGGGCGGGGGGATTTCATTGTGATGACAGAATTCTTATGCGGAGGGCATTGTTTCTCCTCCGGCTACACCTCTTAGTAAGCCCATTGAATCAAGGGCAACGATTGACTGAATGATTTAAGTCTATGGGATGGTGCCGTAAATAAATCAGGCTGTATCCACCCTACACAATTCTAACACTTTGATACTACAGGAATTCTTTGCCACAAAGCATTATTCCTGTAGATCAGAGGAGCCTACTAGAGAATTTCAAATACCTCACAAAACTCGGGACCTTTCGGCACTACACAGTTATAGTGCTATTATTCCACTTCCAACGTCCTATGGAATCCTAGGGTTTGCTGTTCAGGGAGGGGCATTTAGAATTCTCAGTTTACTTGGGCCTTAGTAAACTAGAAACCCCAGAATTACACAGGATGTTGAAAGTGGAATGATAGCACTGTAACAGTGTAGTGCGGAAAGGCTCTCAAGATCCCAGGCTTCCGCAGGATGGATCCATGGCAATTTAAAGTGGCTCAAACTGCTCTAATTGTTCGGTATGAATACTGTATGTGCCTAATCCTGTGGCATCTTAAAGATGAAAAGAATGTTTACTGTATAAATTTTCGGGGGTGAAACTCATTTCTTCAGACGGATACATCAAGTGACTTTCTCTTCTCATCTCGTTTTTGTTACCTTTTGAGTGACGACCAAATCTGTAGATCTCGAAAGCTTGCCCATAGTTTTGTGTGCATGTTGGCCGGATCTAACAGAGGTACTACCTGGTGCTGCATTTTGGAATTTCTCTTGTAGACAATCACCACCGGCCTTGTTTCAAACTCGGCGGTTGTAACAAGTTAGGGCTGCGATCCTCTGCGTATTTTCGTAGGAGGAACTGCCTCTGATCTCGGTGAGGTTTATTTCCGACGTGCCTTTCCTTCCCTGAGAAGCTAGAAGGAGGTGTCCTCCGTGGGACAGGCAAATACTTTTTGGGGGTGGGGGGGGCTGGGACTAGATTTGTTCCCATTTGCCGGCAAGTCGATTTCGGTTTATGGCGTCCCCAAGAATGAAAGACGTCCAGTCCTCGGCCATTAGCAGCTCTGTTCAGATCAAGAGAGCGGTGGGTTTCTTGATGGAATCCATCCACCCATCCATGAATGCGATTCTCCTCTTTTCCTACTGCTTTCCCCTTTATGCCTTTTCCAAGGAGTGGCTGGTCTCAGGTCCAAAGCGGGACAAGATTCAGTTTAGCCATCTTTGCGTCTAAAGGGAGTTCAAGCTTGATTTGCTTCAAGACGCATTGGTCTCTTTAGCCGTTATATCTGTAGAAGGCTTCTCCAGCTCCGCATTTCCAGTAGGTTGATTCCCTTCCTGTCAGCTTTCTTCGTTCTCTCGCTTTCACAACCATACCTAGGCCATTTGCGCACTAACGGGCCGGCCCCTCCCGAAACTGCAAACCCCAGGATTCCATAGGATGTTGAAAGTGGAATAATAGCGCTATAACAGTCTAGTGCGGAAATGGCTCTAGAAATCAAAGATACTGTGACCTGGACGATTCTGGCTTTGGTATTGAATTATATACCTTTACACTTGAGGATCTTACTCAGATCCTTCATGGCTGTCTTTCCAAGTCTTAGTTGACTGCCTTCCGAGGCCATTCGCTCCACTCTTCAGCACCTCTTTACGTCAAGATATTTGTCCTCATGTTTAGCTGCAATTTCTTGTCTTGTGACTCGAACCCTTTGGTTCGTGGATTCAAATGATGGAAAAGAACGTCGAATTCTCCATTTGGATGAAAAAGGAGCTTGATATTAGGACTGAAAAGCCAAAAGGAGGGGAATATGTCTTCCAGCCCCTCTCCCCTTCCTCTTTCGGTACAAACAATAACACCAGCTGGAGGAGAAATGAACGCCTTTGGGTTTCAGATATATCTTCTCCAGAGCCGGTACCTTTTGATTAGTTCCAACTACAGTAGATCCGTCAGTGAAATTTACTTCTGTATTGACTTATGATTCGATAAGTCTACTCTAGGTGGGACAAGCCAAGAAGATTTGAGCCAAGATCCCACCGACTCGCACAGTTTGTAACTGGAGGTTAACTGTAGTTTCTCTTTAGTGGAAGCTTTGAGCGAACTCATTCGACAGATATTTTCTGTGTTGTGAGCATGACTTGCCTTTTGGTGGAGATTTTCCCCTTTGAAACCAGTGCGTCTATCATCTAATACAGGTATGGCCACAGAATTGAAAGACATAGCCACGTTAGTCTGGATCAATATCCGAAAGGATCTTGTAGCACCTTTGAGACTAATTGAGAGAAAGATGTCGGTAGCATTTTTTTTTTTTTTGGAGAAACAAAACAAAACACCAAGACCCCTACAGTTTCTTTTTCTCAATCTCAAAGGTGGTACAAGATCACTTTGAATGCAGGTATGGCGACAGAAGGCCGTGGGAATATTTTCTGTTCCTCTTTACCTCGCAGTCTCAAAAGGTGGCTTCCAAACTCTACAGCCCTGTAAAGACGTTCGCCGGGGTCGCAGCCAGGTCTATTCTGAAGGGGATCTGGTTAAGTTTCCCGGGCTGGCTTCCAGGAAAACTCAGACAGGCCTGTAGCTTTACTATTAATTTCAAGTTTCAACTTTCCGGCCGAAATACCACTAAAAGCGGCAGAGCGCAAGAAGAAAAATGCTTCAGGAAATTGGATTAGTCGAACCCTGTTGAAATCGAGAAGAGGAACTCAAATACGCATCCAGGTTGTTGCTCCATTTCAGGTCATTTCAACGGGATTTGTGGAGGAATGTGACTGCTGGATTGCTCCCTTTGTATCAGCCTCGGTTTACACGGTGTGTTAACACGGGCAACCCGGGCAGAAGACGGGTAAACGTAAAGTGGATGACCGAAGTATGCTAGTCTGTTTTGTAGAAGAATCCACTGGGCACTTCAACCGACGCCGACGATGATGATGGGACTCAACATTTTAAAACAGAGCCAGCGTGTCATAGCGGGTTGAGTGTTTTACGAGATTTCTGGAAGACCAGGCTTCGAATCCCTGCTCGGCTGTGTCAACTCACTGGCTGACCCTGAGCGAAGCACACTCTTTCAGCCTCCGAGGAAGTCAGTGACAACCCCCCTGCCAAGAACATCCCATGATAGGGTCGCCTTAGGGTCTCCGTAAGTCGAGAACGGCTTGGAGGCAACACAACACCACTAGCACATTAAAAACTATTTAAAAAGCATCAGTAAAAAAGTATAAAGATAAAAGCTATTTTAAAAACAAGGCCTTACAAAAATCAACAGGACAATCTATCATAGTCAATTTCCAAACGCCAGACGAAATAAGAAAGCTTTTATTTTCTGGCGGAAGGAGAAAAAGGAAGGAGCCCTCCTAATCTCCCTGGGGAGAGAGTTCCAGAATCTGAAAGCAGCCTCCGAGAAGATCTTCTCCTGTATTTCCACTAAACCAGCCTGAGAAGGCAGCGGGACAGAGAGAAAGGCCTCTCTGAAGACATTAGGACTCTAACAGGCTCCTGTAAAGAGATATGGCCCTTGAAGTGGCTGGGACCCAGGCTGTATGGTTTATGTGTACACGGTACATTATACTCTTTCCCAGAATAAGAAGCCAAACGCATTAGTCATAGTTCTCACAATGCATTTGTTATTTTAAAATGTACCTTACTCCGCCTAATGGCTGGAATCCAAAGACCTATATAACATACAGCCAGGATTTCGAACTACAGAAGAGACCCTGTTTTCTTGCTCACCTTCCTCTCTTCCGATTTTTATTGGTTTTTCAAAGAAGTTTGCCACGAAACACAGCTGGACTGCTTTCTGGAGGAGGAATATTAAGCCTGTCCCAACGGCATGCCCTCCAGAAGGGTTGGATTCAACTCCTGCCGTGCCCGGACCTGAGCAAGTAGACAGAAGTCTAGGAAAGCTTGTGCTACCAGCTTCTTTCTCTCGGTTAGTCTCCAAGGTCCTACAAGATCTCTTTGCATACAGATCCAGACTGTATGCAAAGCTACGTCTGAATTCTCGCGGCATCCGGAACCACCTCGCCCGGGGATGATGGGAGGTCTGGCCCCATATATCTGGGACAGACGCCAAGTTGGGAGAGGCTGCAACAGAACAAAATCTCCTTGTTTGCAGAAGTCCGGGGGGATCTGAACTGGGGTCACCCCATGCAGTTTCTCCTTCCGTGTTACCGAAGGGTTGAATATTTACAGAACATTTTCCATTTGGGTATGACATCCTTATTCGAGGCCCAGTAGCCAGGAAAAGAGATCCGGCTTGGGATAGTGGTCTGAGCATTGGACTGCGACCCTAGAGACCAGGGTTCGGTCATGGAAGTCCACGGGGGGACCTTGGGCGCGTGGCACACTCTCAGCCCCAGAAAACCCGGTGGTAGGTTCGCCTTAGGCTGGCCTGAAGCCGGAAACAACTAGAAGGCACGCAACAATAACAATCTAGCAGCAATAAATTGACAGCCAGGTCAATTTATTTCCTTTCCCTGCAAGTAAAGACCTTTTTCTTTAAACAGGCATTTGACAAATAATGCAAAAGGGCTTTGAAGAATTGCATTCCTGTCTTTATTGTGTCTTTGAAATGATTTTACACTGCTTTTACAGGACAGCTAACTCAATTGTCTTTAAACTTTTGGATCATCAGGCTTTTAGTTGTACCATCTTTAGGTGAGTAGCTATTGCGGAAGGAGGGGAGAATTTGGGGCCTTGCCTGTCAATGAAATTTTCCTTCAGTCCTTAAATTTCTAGAATTGGAGAGAATGAGCCCCTGGAAATAGTTTCCAGCTAGAACTCTTCTATTTGCTGTGTTCACATTCCCTTGGTCACTTTACCTCCTCCTTTTCTTTCAGTGCTTAAACTAACCTTTTTACATGTTCAATTGAAAATTTAAATTACTGCAATACTAGAAATTTGGGGACTGAAAGAAAAAATCATTTGGGAACAGAATATTGTTTTTTTTGTGGGGGGGGCATCCTCTCATTTTGCCTCTTTGTGGCTACATCTTGTTTGAATTTTGTTGTTAGCCACCCTGAGTTCTTTGTTAAAGAGGAAATCATAATATATATCAAATAAACAAACGTTTTGTCAACTGGTTTTGAATATGATGGCACCTCACCTTTGGTGGCATCTGATGTCGGTTTGACCTGCATCCAAGCCCTAGTTAGCATTTTCAATTGACAAAGTCCTTTGTATCTGATACCTGTCAAAACTATCACAAAATGCCAAGTAGCCCAGAACAGGTGAACTGAAAGGTAGTTTTACATGTTCAGGTTTATAGCTTTGGATGCTGAAATTGATCATTTCCATTCAAAATGTAATTAGCAAAACTGACACTTGGCATAGCTGAGCAAGCCTGATATTGATAGTTGTTCCTGTTCAGTTCTGACCCTTGCTAACATTGGCCAGATTGAGGATTTGCTTCAGGATACACAGGGATGTTATAAATATGAAAGCAAAAAGGCAAATAGTATAGATTGGTCAATAACAATTTGTAAAACAACAACTGAACACTTAGAAAGAATGGATTATGAGCAATTCATGAGTGTACTCATTAAAGGACCAAAATACTGATTTTTTAAAACAATGTGTATTATTGTGTATGTATCTCATGATATTGCGCATCATGTCTGTGTGTATCACTCAACAAGATGCCTTTCTGAGAAAACGTATATAGGCTGGGGCAATGAACATAATAGGAAATAACACTATACTGTTTCATTGCCAATCATACCTAAGTAAGTCATACTAAATTCAGTGTGACTTACTCCCAGAGATGCATTCTTAGGATAGTATTTTATTATTTTATTTTATCCTGGCTTTCTCCTTGCACAGGACCCAAATAGAGTCCTAAGTAGCCTTTATTTTACATTTTTAAAAATTATATTTTTACAGCACCAGGTAATTCAAGTTCTCTGGGCAGCATGCAGACAACTTTTTTTAAAAAAAAAATAACAACAAAACCCTGATGACATTAAAGCAGCAGATCTGTATTCGTCAGATATTTATTTATGTATTTTTAATTAATCCATAGACTCTTTCAGTCAGCTAGTAGGTCATCTCAAAGTAATCAGCCAGTATGGCTTTTTCTACATAAAAAATTTAATTATTTTGTCTATAAAAAGTGTAGATTGCTGGCACCATCTCAGAAGAGGCATTCTCCTTTCACTTTCACATGGGTGGGAATATTTCTTTTAAGGAGGTCCTGAGAGAGCTTTATACACATGTAAGGCTGGTATAGTGGTTTGAACTTTGGACTATGATGCTAGAGACCAGGATTCAAATCCCATCTTTGTCATGGAAACCCACTGGGTGACTTTGAGCAAGTGATACATTCTCA
The DNA here is from genome assembly GCA_030412105.1 of Cyclura pinguis. Taxonomy (NCBI): domain Eukaryota; kingdom Metazoa; phylum Chordata; class Lepidosauria; order Squamata; family Iguanidae; genus Cyclura; species Cyclura pinguis. Next base: position 258,291,983 of record CM059601.1, on the reverse strand, counting down.
GCCCCCACAACAAATCTTGCTGAGAAAACCCCAGTGATATGATATGAGCTTAGGGTCACCATTAATTGGAAAGGACTTGAAGGCACACAACAACAACAGAAAAGCATTTTTTTAATTCTCAAAATGAATGTGGTTCTTATATGTGTATATATGTGAAGACATAATTGAAAAAGAAATCAACTTTGTCAGCTACAATTGATTACATCAGTTCCATAAATCTTTGAATGGCCAAAGAATGATTAGTTTCAGACTGTTTGGTTAATTGTTTCCACTTGGTCATCCACTTATTTAAAAACTGGACATCTGATAGGGCACTTGTTGAGTTTAATACTGACTTCTTTGCAGTGGTGTTCAGTTGCTTTCCATTTATGGGCTAAGTGCAGCTTTCCAGTGATAGCACTTTCTTCTTTCTTGCCTCCCTGCGTCCTTTGACATCTCCAGAAAACCAATTAGGAATGCTTTCTTGGCTTTCCAGAGATGACTTTAGGGTGCACAGTGGGGGAGGGTTTTTTCTTCTCCTGGTTCCTAGACAGTCGCTGCTCTACTAGTAGAAATCCACCACTAGATTCTGCCTTATGTATATGCATACACCATTCAATTTCATGATGGTTCCTAAACATATGGAAGTCTTTAATTTCAAACATCTACTTTTAGGAAATAGCCTTGATTCTTGTTTAAAACAAGTTCCAGAAAACAACTGGATAGATTTATACCTAAAATATTTGAAATCAAGGTACAAAACTGTTAAGTAAATGAAATAAAGTACTGTGGGTTTCACCAGAACTGCTTCTGGATTAGTACTTAGAGTTGTGATGTAACCTGAGGAGAAAGCCCATGAAGTGGTGAAGCTACAAATGCTGATCTGTTCAGTTGGTCTGCATTTCTGGGAAACTTCACAAACATTCCAATAACTCAGAGGACAGAATTTGGACAGCAAAGTGTGCCTGTAATCCAGGAAAAGTTGTTATAGTAGGCTAGTGCTTGGCAAGTTAGCCAAGAAGACAGAAAAGCAAGAGGTATTTCCTAAGGTATAAGACTGTGTAGAAGTAGGAATAAAGAGCCAGCTGGTATAGTGGTTTGGACATTGCACTACAACTCTGGAAACTCAACTCTGGTTCTCCCCTTGACCATGGAAACCTACTGGATGACCTTGGCTGCTTCATACATATTCTCAGCCCTAGAAAACCCCATGATAGGCTCACCTTAGGGCCACTGTAAGTCAGAAATGACTTGAAGGCACACAACAGCAGGAAGTAGGAAGACCACAATCAGGGTGACTGACTAATGGGAACTGGGGTCTGAAAAAGAAGTAACATGAGGAAGGGTTGATGGATTAAGTTTCCTACAGCTTATCTGTACAGCATGAAATCTGGCTGCTGTTAAACATCATAACTTTTGGACTTAGGTCTGGTGGGGTGAAGTAACAGCAGTGAGTTTCACATACATGTTAACTCACCAGTCAATTATTTGATTTCAGTAATAAATAGATGTTGTACATACATAAAATAAATGCAATGTGAAGGGTACATGTATGGACAAGTGTGAAGAAGAAAAGAGGTCTCAGAAATGAATGAAAGCATTCAGAGAATATATGAAAGGTTCAAAAAGCATATGTTTGTTTGTTGTGCTTGTGGATTACCTCAAAATTAGTGCCCAACTCTGGTTGTAGACATGCACAGTCAATGAGGGGCACCACTAAAGATGCACAATGCCTGTCCAGCATGGAATCAAATGATGTGCCCAGCAAGTTCAGTGAGGTCCAATTGCTAAGTATTTTGAAGGATCATTTTCATACGGAATGTGCTACTGGATATTCTGTTGTAGCTCAGCTGGCATACAGAGTGTGATGCAGATTTGAAGGCCACAAGAAACAATAGTATCTGGATCCCTGGGAAGCAGTTGCAAGAGAAAAAAAAGTAGCCAGGAGATACAGGGCAATCATGTCTCTCAAAGGTGCAGCACTGTTTCCATAATTTGCTTCAGGAAACAAGAATGTAATACTGTGAGTGTTTAGACTCTCTTGTATATACATGACCAGACTGAGGAGCTGGTTTCACAAGAACAGAGATTCCACCAGAGATTTTACTGTAAGAGCTGTTCAACAGTGGAATAGAGGGCCTCAGAGCATAGTGGACTCGCAGTCTTTGGATGTTGCATGGGCGTATATCAGGAATGTATAAGTTGCCTAAAGTTGCATATTTCTGCATGGCAGAGAGTTGGACTACATGGCTTTTGTGGTCACTTCACCTCTAAGATTCTATTATTCTAATCAGGACAACCTCAAGGCATTTGGCTGCCTGAGGCAGAAACACAAATAATGCCTTCCCTTACCCACCCAGCTCAAGGTACATAATACCCAAAGCCAGACAAGTTCTTTTGACATAGAGAAGCAAATCATCCCAGGAGCACAACTCCCCTTGTCAGTCAGAAAAAAAAAACACCAAAAAAGTAGAATTTAAGTCAGTAACAATTTGCAACCTTTCCATTCCATCCAAAATCTGCTGCTTGAGGCACCTGCCTCACTCTGCCTAAAGGTAAAACCAGTCTTGGTTCCAGTGGTTAACTGCTGACTTCACTTTAAGAAAAAAAAGGTCCCTCTGGTCTCAAATGTGTTTGATACACCTGAGCAACAGAGTAGAGGAGTAATCCTGCATTGGGATCATACTTCTCTGATGCTACAGGGCTCACATGAGGAATCCACTTTCCTAAACAGTGCTGATCGTAAGCTGGTCGCTGGCTTGTTGTTAGAACCAGATCAGACCTAACTGGTTTGTAGCACAGATGCCTGTCATTCAGGCTTCATGTATTTTCTGCAAGAAGCAAGTATGTGGCACTGATCTATTTATAACAAGCACATACAGTGCATATAACTTGCTTTTAGAAACATAAACAGATAGGGATGAAGATGTTGGTATGTGTTTGTATCTGTACACGGTCTCCCTATATGTGAGAATACAGGTGTGAAAGTATTTCACATCAGTTTGATGTGTTTCTTTCAGCCACAAACCATAGCAAAAGTTAGTGAACAGAGACTGCAGATTGCTAGTGGTTTTACTATTTGCAGCATTTTTTAATATATATAGTGTATTTTTGGGGTGTGTGTGTCTAAATTCTATTGTTAGTCCCAGCTAGAGTAAAACTATGGAGTTAGTTAGATTTACCTATATGTTGACTTACCAATCATTGACTGGATGGCTCTACGTTAGTTGGAATTAACCAATGGAATTCCAGCCTTTGAGTGTTTTTAATTTTTTTTAACATCCCAGGGAATTTTAGTGAAGTAGAAAGGATCTAAGTTCCTGGAAGAATTAAGTGAGTAATAAGATAAACATTCACTACTTTTTAAAAAGTGATATTCTTACATATCCAGTAACAATAAGCAGGTAGGGGTGTGTGTGTGTGTCTGTGGAAAGAGAGAGACAGGCAGCAGTCAGATAATACACACACACACACACACACACACACACACACATGCACACACAAATGATACACACACACAAACTTTGCAATCAGATTGTATATATTTCACTGTGTGTGCACCACACACACCTTCAAAGCAGGCATGGACAGTTAATCTACTGTGAATTCAGGCCTCACTGAATGGGCTACATGGCAACTGGAAAACCCCTAGTCCAATCACATTTGACTAATGCTAACCTCAAAGTAGGCACCTGTATATACTGTACATTCCCTGTTTTTTGCCGGCCAAAGGGGGGGGGGGAGCTGTTTTTGTGATGTGGACCAACAGCCACAGCCTTTTAAGAGAGCAGGAAGAAAAGTTGTTCACAGATAACAAGACCTCAGTGAGACAAGTCCACAACTGTAAAAGTACTGCAAATTCAGAGACCATGGTTTGTTTGTTTTTAATTTTAGAAGCATATTAGGGAGTCTCCACCTTAAATTTACTTTATTTATATCCCACTCCCTCCCCTGCAAATATGGCACCCAAGGCCAAAACTAAGGGAGCAGAATTTAAATTTCTGGAGGACATGCAGTTGATGGTCAAAAGGATTTCTCCTCCTTTGTCTGATAGCCTGAACAGGATCCTCATTCCAAAAACTCTAATTGCACTGGAGTAAGGAGGAGCAGATTTTTGTGCAGAAGGGCAGTAAACTGCATGTGGTTTTGGTCCTCAAAGCAAATTCCTGAGGTCAGAATACTTTAAGTTTCTGGCTGATGGATCTTGGGGTCTTAATGAAGTGGAAGAGTAGATCCTGCTAGCCTGCCCTTTCCCCACCCCCTGTTTTAAGCCAATGAAGTCAGGGGAGGAAACCATAAAAGGCTGAATTGTTGTGGCTGACATCCGCTACAAGCTGAAAGTGAATTTGTCCAACTTCATCCAAGAGGCAAGCATTTAGACATCAGCTTCATAAATGCGCGTGATCTCATCCCTGGATGATAGAATAGTAGGAAATCTTATTTCCAAAAGAAAAACTTGGAAGTTTTACTGCCTATAGGCGACACACGTTTTGGCAGCAGTGGCCAAACAGGTGAAAAGAAAACGATTCTATTTGGAAGTGCCACACCTCGAAACTTTTAAAAGAATTATACTTGGAAATTCTGCTTGTAGAGATACTTTAAAACTGATCTAGCCACGTTTTTTAAAAGTCCCACTCAAGGCTATGAAATTCCAGCTTTCGAAACAGAGTATTTTTACACCATGAAAGTGTTGGAAGAAACAGCAAACGGAGTAAAGGCTGTAGCACGCCTTTCATTCCAGTAATAATAATCTCTCAACGTCTGTCTCCTCTAACAGAAAGCCTGCCTCGAAATAATGTTAGAGTCCCAATTGATTGATGGTTATGCCTACTATCTGTCTACGCTGGGTTAGACTCCGAATATTTTCTTTTTTTAAAAAAAAATTAATCCAAGGATTTAACTATGTGACACAGCGGAAAACCGAAAGCGGAGGAGATTAAACACGCGGGCTTAAATGCAAATGTTAGTCCTAAATAGAGTAGACCTGTTGAATTAATAGGAACTTGAGAAGTCAACACTGAAGTAAATGCTGCTGACTCAGTGGACCTGTATGCATTCGATTTTGCTTTCTGAGATCAAATTTCCTTTAGATATTTTGGGTAGGAGGAGGTGGTGGAATTCTTCAGAGGATATTTTTCTCTTTCTCGCTCCCTTTCATTGAAGTTCCATACAGACAATAGAAGGCACTTCTATTACTATTTTTTACCTCACTTTCCCTCCCTAAAATGGGACTCCAGCCAACTCAAGGCACAGATTCAAGTCAAACACGACTAAAAAAAAAAAAACTTTAAAAAAAGTTAAAAACAATTACATACTGTTAAAAGGGCATTAACTTAAAATTGTTTAAAAGGTTTAAAGCATAAGAACAAGTACAGTGCGCCTCTCCTAAAAGTCCCTTTTGCAGCAGTAGATCAATAAGAAATAATTCCTTACAGAATATTCATTATTAATAAATTTGTTGTTGCCTTCAAGTCGACTTACGGCGACCCCAAGGAGAACCTATCATTGTCGTTTCTTGGTAAGATTGGGGGGGGGGGGTTTGCTTATGCCTTCCTCTGAGGCTGAGAAAGTGTGGCTTGCCAAGATCACCAAGTGGGTTTCGAATCCTGGTCTCCAACGTTGTAGTTCAATGCTCAAATCACTCATGGCTTATTAATTAATAATTATCGATACAAACAAACATTTCAAAGTCAGGAGATATGTTCTTACTTTCTCAGCAGCGAGAATTAAGACTTGAGTGTTAGTAACCTCCACCCTCCCCTACCTGAAGCATGAGGCACCCGGAACTGGAGCACTTTTTACCAAACCTGTATTGCTTGCCTAACAAAAGGCGGGCACGCGCGCACACGCGTATGTATCTCAGGAAGAAACGAGGGCCATTTCCGCACTAGACTGTTATAGCGCTATTATCCCACTTTCAACCTCCTATGGAATCCTGGGGTTTGCAGTTACGGGAGGGACCAGGATACTGAAAGTGGGATAATAGCGCTATAACAGTACAGTGAGGAAATGGCTGGGAAGTTCAATCCCGTGAAAGAGAAGCGCTGTAATGAAGAATTATGGCTGGATTAAACAGACCTTACTCCCAATGAACAGTGTGTTGGCTGGGGTTTCCACCAAGTGCGTTCCCTGCCCCACCAAGAGGTGCGGCCCGATCTTGGTTGGTACAGGCAGATCTGCTCCGTGTTTCTTCAGAATTAAGTGCCACTGAGCTAGGCAGGAGATGTTCCCTGCTATTTCTACGATGTCGCATGACATCATGTCTCAGAGGTTCTAACTTAAGTGGAATTGCGTCTATGTCTTTGAAAGTGAGCGGCACATCAGTGGACACTGTGCTTTCACGTAGTTTCCTACTGATGGAGACCTTGTCTCAGATTTCTTTTTTTCTCGGCAAGATTCGTCCGGGGGAGGGGTTGTCGTCGCTTTCTTCCGAGGCTGAGAAAGTGTGATCTACCGAAGCTTACCCAGAGGGTTTTTAGGGCGGTGCGGAGATTCGAACGCTCCTCTTCCTCTGAGTCCTGGTCCAGTACTCAAACCACCGGATCGCTTTTCGTATGCGGATAAGGGCTACTGTCAAGTTAAGCATATTTACGAATGTTGAGTTAAGTAGCACTTGCTTTTAAGTAAGTGCGTGCACAGAATCTCAGGAAGTCGGAGAACAGCCCTGGGTTCTTTCGTTTGATAGGCTCTTAAAGACCGGGATATTGTGCTGTTACAACAAAGCCCATCCGATCACTTTTGGTTATGTGTGTTGAGGAGTACCGTTCAATCTTCCTCCTCCGCCACTCACGGGTGAACTTATATATCAGGGTGTTTCTTGTGAGTGTATTTCCTCTAGATCTTTCTGCTTTCATGGGGTGTCCAGGACTGAGTTAGAAGAAAATAATTCGTATACAAAGATTCAATCAAATTCGTAAACAAAGACTCAAAGCTGAACATGAGTCAGCAGTGTGATGGGGCAGCCAAGAAAGCCAATGGCGATTCTTGGTTGCATCAATGTCTGGATTGGTGTCTGGATCAAGGGAGGTAATGGTGCCGCTCTAATCTGCATTGGTTAAACCTCATTTGGAATACTGTGTCCAGTTCTGGTCACCTCAATTCAAGAAGGTCATGGACAGCCTGGAACGTGTCCAGACGAGGGTGACCAAAATGGTGGAGGGTCTAGAAGCTATGCCCTATGAGGAAGGGCTTAGGGAGCTGGGAATGTTTAGTCTGCAGAAGAGAAGGTTAAGAGGGGACATAATAGCCACGTTTAAATATTTGAAGGGATATCATGTGGAGGAGGGAGTGTGCTTGTTTCCCGTTGCTCCAGAGACTAGGACAAGGAGCAATGAATTCAAGCTGCGGGAAAGGAGATTCCACTTGAACCTCAGGAAGAACTTCCTGACAGTCAGAGCTGTGGGGCAGTGGAATATTGTGCCTCGGAGTGTGGTAGAGTCTCCTTCTTTGGAGGTTTTTACGCAGAGGCTGGATGGCCATCTGTTGGGAATGTTTTGATGGGAGTTCCTGCATGGCACGGGGTTGGACTCCATAGCCCCAGGGGTCTCTTCCAACTCTTCCGTTCTATGAAATTTGATCCTCGAAAAAAAAATAGCTTTTGCGTTGAAATCATGGACGATTTATGAGGGCTACCTAAGCAATCAAAATATTGAAAGAGAGACGACAGATTTACGTCTCCTTCCTAAATTCCTTTACGTGAGGTTGATCGATTAGACAGAGATTCTGGGATAAACTAATTGGTTAGGAAGGGGAGGAAATAAACGGTATTGATTTACATTGAACTGAGGAAGCTTTTGTTGGTTGGGTAACACAGAAGCTCTGGCGTTGTCTGATGCTGGAGGGGAAATAAGAGGTCGTTCAAAGATATCGCAACAGCCAATTGTGGGAACTGATTTTCCTCTCTGAGTAAACGGCAACCGATCCCTGCTCCATTCTCTGTCAAACTTAAGGCAAGTCCAGGAACAGCGAAGTGCTCATTTATTAGAGACATTTATATCCCGTCTTTCCACTTTTAGGGAGGAAAGGCGGTTTAAAGCATACTTGCTTAGGGACGCGCCGCTCCTGTGTTTAGGCTGTCGGAGCAGTCCGGCTAGACTTCTGGCGTCAATGTACCTGTAGCATTGAAATCAAGAGAACTCCGTATTTACTGGGAGGTGAGGTTTACGCATAAAGTCGGAAGAAGACGGGGATCGCAGCGCCGCAGGAGGCGGCTGATGAGCCTTAAAATGAGTCTTGCAGTCATTTTTCTTTCGGAAAAACACTATAAATGCAAGGGTTTGAGGACATTTAGGGAAAGGACCACAGGATATCATCCCCCCGACGCCTCGAGCCGATAGATCTGTGAGCCGCAAGATTTTCATGTCTACGGTGCGGGGGGGAATTATATTGGTGTCGGTGACGGAGCGTCGCTTCGAAAGTAGCAAAGACGTAACTGTATCTCGAAGGCGATCCAAGAAAACACAGCGCGTTTTAAGTCCCAATTTTACCATTTAAACTTTAAACCTTTTAAACTTAAAAGCCTCCTAATAAGGCCACTGTCCTTTCCATACTTTGTTGTGTATTCTCAAGTCGTTTCCGACTTATGGCGAATCTTAGGGATTATCTGTCTTGTGGCTTTCTTGGCATGTTTTGCGCAGAAGGAGGGTACCTTTGCCTTCCTCTGAGGCTGAGAGACTATGACTTGTCTATGGTGGATATCCATGCCTGAGCGGGGATTCGAACTCTGGTCTCCAGAGTCGTAGTCCCCGGTTTCGAAACCGAGGACCTTTCGCGTGTTAGGCGAACGCGATAGGAGAACTGAAGTATTTACCTAGGATCAAATCCCATAAAATTTAATGGGACATACATCTGAGTAGACCTGTGTAGGATCGAAGTCAATCAGACTGACTGAAGGCTTTCTTGGAGCTCCAGAAGAGAAGCGCGATTTTGAGATCTATGGATTTTGACACGCAAAGGGATTACCCAGTCTGGTAGGATCGCCGTCTCCCTCACGTCCTGTCGCAGAAAAGAGAGTTTCCAGACCAAAAATATTCCGTTTCCATTCGGTGAGAAGAATTCCAAATGTAATTTACACTTCTCTTTCTCCCTCCCTCCCTCCCTCCCTTCCCTCCGTGCGTGGATGTGTGTGTGTGTGAAGCTGAAGTTGAGACCGCCAGTCAGATTTCTTTTTGCTTGAAGTTTTCAAAGAGAAAAACTTTGCCTTGAGACTTCCTTGAGCGTTCCAGACAGGTCCCTGGGGAAAGGAATTTATTAGCAAAATCCCAAGACTTTTGGGGATCTTAGAATCCCAGAGAACTGGTTTGGCTTTGATTTTTATAGTAAAGGGGGAAACTAAAAAGGGAGAAGCGAGGGGGGAAAAGGAAAGGAAAAAAAGAGGGGCTGGAAACGGGAGGAAAACTGGAAACCTAGAAATCTGGAGAATCCCGAGTAGTATTTAAATATTTTTAAAAAAATCATATTGGACAGATTATATTTTTGCACTACTTTCTACTAAGCAGAAGGAAGTTTGCCTTCTCTATGACCGTTGGCCGTGTTGGCTGAGGCAGATGGAATCTGTAATCCAAAACATATGGAGGGTGCCAGCTTGTTGGGCTGTGTGTTTGCGTGTATTCCCTGTCTTTTCTTAATGGACTGTTTCAGTTTTGTATCTCACTGAATAATGCTCGTGGATGTTTTTCTTGGAAGTAAATTCTGCTACGTTTAAGGCCTTGTTTGGGAGAAGTATGCAGGATTATTATAGAATTAAATACCGTATTCCATTCTTGCCCCAGCTATCTTTCAACGTGGGAGTCATTTGAAAATGCGGCTTCATTTTAGTATATCCAATTCAGTGAGAGAAGAGGAAAGCATCGGTGTTTTTGGGGTTACCCTTGCAGGGACTAGAAAATCTGGACAGAGAGAGCTTGTTGCTAGGGATCCGTGGAAAACGCCCCAAAATACCTCAGTACAGTATTGACAAACTGAAAAAGAATAAGCCTGACAACTGGGTGGGATGGGGAATGGAGTGGAGTGGCAAGAAGGAAAGAAGAAGAAAAACATAGGGCCGTTCCGCACTAGCCTGTTATGGTGTTATTATTCCATTTTCAACAGCCTATGGAATCCTGGAGTTTGCAGTTGAGGGAGGGACAGTTGGAATACTAAGCCAGGGAGCTCTTTGGCCTCAGCAAACTACAAACCCCAGAATTCCATAGGATGTTGAAAGTGAAATAGCAACACTATAACAGCGTAGTGCGGAAAGGCCCTCAGAGATTAAAAAAGGGGTGGAGAGAACCGCCATCATTGTCTGGGGCCATTTCCGCACCAGTCTGTTATAGTGCTATTATTCCACTTTCAACGTCCTATGGGATCCAGGCTATTGAGGGAATGGCCTGGATGAATAACTTGTTTCACACTGTGAAACTATTTTATTTGAAAAAACCCAGTGTGGTGTAGTGGTCTGAGTCCTGGACTCCGGAGACCAGGGTTCGATTCCCCTCTCGGCCATGCAAACCCACTGGATGACTTTGGGTGGTCACACACTCTCAGCCCCAGAAACCCTCGTGATAGGTTCGCTTTAGGGCCGCCATAAGGCTCACAACAACAATAGTGGAGCGGTCAGCGCCGGCCATCCAAGCATGAAGAAAGCAAAGCTTTCGGGGCGTCTGGGATTTAAACCCATATGTGTCCCCCTCCTTGGATTTAAGAAAGCAAGCAAGCAAGCAAGCACGAACGAACGAACGAACGAACAACCTTGGGAGGTTGGGACTCCATTGAGTAATCGGTTAAGTACTGCATGGTCTTTGTAGTCCACAACCTTTGATTGTAGGGTACTACTTGACCCGGGGACACTCCGGTCCCCAACACACTTCACTTAAATCAGCCACACCCTTACAATTTAACCTACTTCGCAGGGCTGCTGCAGGGATAAAAAAAAAGAGAGAACCATACAATCTGAGCCAGCTGGTGTAGTGATTTGAGCTTTGGAATCTACGACCCTGGAGACTCCCCGCTCGGCCCTGGAACCTCACTAGGTGGCCTTAGGCGCGTCACACACTCTCAGCCCCAGAAGACCCCGTGATAGGTTCTCCTTAGGGTCTCCATAAGTCAGAAAGAATTTGAAGGCACGCAACAACAGCAGCCTGAGCAGACAAAAAGGTAAGAAAGGCTCACAACTTTCTGTGTCTCTGAAACGTTCAGAATCAAAATGCTGCTCACCCTTCAGAAAAAGAACAGTTTTTAAAGGAAAAAAAATCATGAAAAACCTCTGGAATAAAGTCAGTTGCTCGTGCTGAAATGAGCTCTTCAGTCCAGTTATTTTACAGGTGGTGGTTCTTTTATTCTCGTTCTTGTTGCTTTGTAGTAGTTTTAGTTTTGGCGCTGCAATCCCAGCTCAAGCTACCGGTTTTCAGATTTTGGGGAAAAATCCGGACGAGAGGTCGAGCAAATACTTCCATCATGAACAACAGTCGGGCCTCTCCGGCTCTGCAAAGACGCCTGGACTCCTGCATATGCGGATTTAAACGAGTTGACCGTTTCGGCCCTACACTGTTATAGTGCTATTATTCCACTTTCAACATCCTATGGAATCCTGGGGTTTGCAGTTTGAGGCCCCTCCCTAAACTGCAAACCCCAGGATTCCATAGGATGTTGAAAGTGGAATAATAGCACTATAACAGTCTAGTGTGGAACCAAATCTTTCACTTAATTCACAGAGCCTTTCAGGAGCAATCGATCATTACTTGTTGGGCGACGTTCCCAGTTTCTTTGCTCCTTTTGGTCTTCGAGACGCCGAACTCTTTGCCAGTACCTCCTGGTCCAGATTTTATTCAGTTTGCGTTGTCCTTGCTGTGCGCCTTCCAGTCGATTCTTTCTTCCTGGGCAGTATTTCTTTGGAGGAGGTTTGCCATTGTCTCCATCTGAAGCTGAGAGAGTATAACTTGCCCAGGCTTTCCATGGATGAACAGAGATTTGAACTTTGGTCTCCCTAAGCATTTAATCAGTGGTTTCCGTGGATTTCTTAACGCCATAATTATTAATCAGTAGATACTACTTTGATGAGAGAACGCCAATCAATGCCAGATGCTGTAGGCTATATTTCAGAGGAAGGAACTGGCAAAACCACCTTTTGGGTATTTCTTCCTTGAGAAAACCCTATGAAATCATGGTGTCACCATAAGCCGGCTTGGAAGGCACGCTGCCACACATGCTTATATCCGATGACAGTGAATACATGAGAATGGACGTTACCAGAGTGTTTCTAAACAGCCTCCTTCAATTTTGTTACTTCACTGTTAAGAGGAAATCAAGCAGATTTTTGGAATGAGTTTCTAACTATGAAGGGTAACATTTACCTATTAGATTCTAAGCTATTTTTACCCTTCCTTACTATCTGAATATGTAGGGTGTATGTGTGCATACACGTATTCACATTTTTCACACAGCGTCTCTTTCTCTGTCCCTCTTACTCTAAAGTTTTAACAATATATGTGTTTATCTTCATCTGATTAACGTAATTCTAATGTTGATTAATAGCTTAAGGATTAATCATGTATATGTATGTTCGTATAGTCTTCTGGAAACTCCCCCGAAAAGAGTTTATGATCGTTCCTAGAAATCTTTGTCAGGAGAGGAAAAACAAGGTCAGTTTGTAAATACATTTAAATCCAATTTGGCTTATTCGTTTTATGTACCTCAAGGTCCCAGACATAGGGCTTCTCCACCCTACGCTGTTACAGTGCTATTACTCCGCTTTCAACATCCTATGGCATCCTGGGGTTTACAGTTTAGGGAAGGGCATTTAGAATTCTCAGCCAAAGAGGTCTTTCGCCTCAGTAAACTACAAACCCTAGAATTCCACAGGACGTTGAAAGTGGAATAATGACACTGTAACAGTGTAATGCGGAAATGGCCTATGTCTTGCAAAGAGAGGACTATAACTGGCTTCTAAAGTTTCTTCCTGAACGGTGGGAATACAAATAAAATAAATAAGAATAAATAACTTTACCCCAAGATAGAGAAGTGAAGGGCTTCCAGTAGGGTCTCACTTTTGCGATTTTGATTATTCACGGATAATTTGCTGTCACCTCCGCTGCCTCTCTAGGCCATTTTTAATAGGGACTGCAAGCCTCCTGAGGCTGAGAAACTGCGAAGGAGGCTTGTAAGTCCCTATTAAAAAACGGTGTGGGGCAGCAGTGGAGGTGGGAGCCAGCCCCACCAGCCCCCCACTTCTGCCTGGTGAAGGAACCCTCAGAGGAATCCATGGTGGGTTGAATATGGCGATCATACTGTTTTGAGTGTCAAATAGGGTTTGGGAGGACCTAGAGTTATTCATGGTTTTTCCACATTGGGCGGGGGGGTCCTGTGCCCCTAACCTCAGCGCATGTGGAGGGAGGACTGCATTCTGTTCAAGGCGCTAGTCCTGAAGGTCCGGGGGCGGGGCCTCTCCGCGTGGTTTCTAATTCTCTGCCCCCCCCCCCCCCGCAGGCGGTGCCTACGTGGTGGAGCCCGAGGAGAACAAGCGGACGAGGACGGCCTACACGCGGGCGCAGCTGCTGGAGCTGGAGAAGGAGTTCCTCTTCAACAAGTACATCTCCAGGCCCCGCCGGGTCGAGCTGGCCGTCATGCTGAACCTGACCGAGCGCCACATCAAGATCTGGTTCCAGAACCGGAGGATGAAGTGGAAGAAGGAGGAAGACAAGAAGCGGGGAGCGGGGCCCGGAGGCGCCTGCGGAGGAGCGGGGGGCGGCGGCGGCGGCGGCGGCGGGAGCGCCCAGGCGCCGGAGCAAGACTGCGCGGTCTCCTCTGGAGAGCCCCTGCCGCTCGGGAAAGACGACGTGGAAGAGGAGGAGCACCCGGCGGGGGTGAAGGTGGTCTCGCTGGAGCTGCTCCCGACGCCCGGGCCGGCCGCGGGCTCTCCCCGGGAGCAGCAGCCGCCGCCGCCGCCGCCGCCGCCGCAAGAAGCGCGGTGAAGGGGCGCCGCCACGCTGCGGAGCGGAGGGAGAGAAGGAGAGCCGGGGAGCGACTCTGGGCCGCGGGACTTGATGAGCGCCCCCGTCTGGAAATCCGTGCCCCTGACTAGTGCCAATGTTGCTGCAGCGGTCGCGGTGGACTCCGAAGTGACTCCGGAGCGTCCCTGGCGGGTGGTGCGGAAAATAAAGGAGATGGGGTAGGGGGGAAGGTACGGTTGGCAAAGGAAAGAGAAGCGGGGAGGGGGGAGAACAAGGGGAGTTGACTCCCTTCAAAACTTGCTGTACCTTGTTCCTTAATTTACACCCCGCCCTCTCCGTTAAATAAGAGACCTTTTTGAGAGAAACGCGTTTATTTTGAATGTTTTGGAAATCGAAATATTTTGAACGATTGCACGGTGTAATAAATATTCAGCCGCTACGAGAACTGGGCTGGGTGAGAGAAAAGAGCCAGGAGTGTAAACAGACGCCCCCAAATGGCAATAATAATTTAGATCCGTAATAATAATGCCTTTCTTTGACTCGCATGGGGCAATCGTAGGCTGGAAACGTTTTCACCCAATTGTATCGGAGGCTGCTGGCCCCAGAGTGGAGCATAGGAGATCTTGGGGAAGGATGGGAAGGGGATGGGAAAAAAATCCAGGATCTGACTGTTGTGTCTTGATAAAAGGGGACGATATGAGGTTGCAAATCTCTGTGTAGGTCAGCAACAGCCTGGAGAGACTGGGATGTCTGAATGGAGAGAAGAGGGCGATGAAAAAGGACTCTAGATTTTCCTTTTCTGCAGTGTTATGAAGGAAGATCTAAGGTCCATTCATACTGTACAATTATAATGCTATTGTTCTACTTTAACTGACATGGGCCATTTCCACACTACACTGTTATAGTGCTTGAATTCCGTTTTCAACATCTTGTGAAATCCTGGGGTTTGCAGGATCCTTCCACCTCAGTAATCCTTCGACCTCAGTAAACTACAAACCCCAGAACTCCACAGGATGTTGGAAGTGGAATAATTGCACTGTAACAGTGTAGTGCAGAAATGGCCATGGTTCTATCCTACAGAATCGTGAGATCTGTAATTTGATAAAGCACAAGAGGTCTTTGGCTGACAACTCTAAATGCCACTCCCTATACTGCCAATCCCAGGATTTCATGAGATTGCCATGGCAGTTACAAGTAGAATGTGGCACTGTGAATGTGTCCTGTGAATGGGCCAGAGTGTTGCCCTGCCAGTGTGGAAACAGGGACAGGCTCACACCCTTGAGCACCCACCCCAAGACAATCTCAAAATTCCTTCCCAGCACCTGCCCCAGCTTTCTTGTCATGGTTGAAGGTTCAAAGGCATCTATATTGCCCTGGAAACAGGAAGAGTTCTGTAGTAACAGACTTCCTGACACTACTGGCCTAATCCTAAATGCATGTCTACTGGGAACCAAGTCCCCCTTGAGTTTACTTCTGAGCAAGCATGCTTAGACTTCCCAACCCAGGTGTGTTAATTAAAAAGTCCCTATCAGATGTTTCTAGCAAAATGAGACTGGCTAGAATTGCAGTCTGATCTGGCTTCCTTGAAAAGGAGGCACCTTGATGGAGACAGTTTCCAAAGAAAGCAGCCAGGCATGTTTCTTTTTATTTATTTATTTTTAGCTGAAGAGTCTTGCCTAGTTCAATGGGACTCCTTCCCGAGGCTTGTATAGGCTCACAGCCCTGCACTACAAGTTTTGCCTCTCTTGCAACAATCCACTGAAAGTAGGGTTGACTTGGGAAGAACCTCAGTTTGGAAGGCATACTTAGCTTTGGCTGTGACTTGAAAGTACCTCCACACACAAGTATCACAGGGTACAGATTCAAGAGATTAAGTATGATCCAAAGCTTTACACAGTGCTGTCCTTCCTAAGCTGTATGTCCTTCAGGTGTCATTGACTACAACTCCCATCAGCAAAGGTGGCTGTGGTGGTGTATGTGATAGGAGTTGTAGTTTAAAACATCTCTAGCACTGGAGGAACAATGCAATCCTACTGAGATGAGTGGAACTTTTGCTCTGGTAAATTGATGTATGATTACAACTAGCTGGCTGTCCACATTTGCTAGGGTTAAGGGTGCAAGAGCCTCACAAAAGTGGAAAATTCACAAATATTAATGTGTGTTGTGTCTGTAGGAAGGGGGCTGAGGTGTGGTGGAGAGAGTTAGCTCCCAGGGTCCAAACCAAAGCCATTTCTGCACTAGACTTTTATAGCGCTATGATTCCACTTGAAACATCCTATGGAATCCTGGGGTTTGCAGTTTCGAGAGGGGCCGGCCGGCTAGTGTGGAAATGGCCTGGGTATGGTTGTGAAAGCGAGAACGAAGAAAGCTGACAGGAAGGGAATCAACTTATTTGAAATGTGGTGCTGGAGAAGCCTTCTACAGATATAATGGCTAAAGAGATGAACGTGTCTTGAAGCAAATCAAGCTTGAACTCCCATTAGACGCAATGATGGCTAAACTGAATCGTGTCCCACTTTGGACCTTCTAAAGCTTTTGAAGCTTCAGTAATGAGAAGTAAGAGGAATCCTATTCTCCACTTCTGAAGCTGCAGATGGCAAAATTGCAAATGTGGAGGGCTGACTCTGCTTAAATTGTTAGAACTGATTTTATTCAGCTCTGTTCAGAAATTCTGGAATATAGGTTGAGGTATAAAGTTGGCTCCCAGACTTGAGACTTGACTTGAGACCTGGAGTAAACGGCTTAAATACATCACTAGCAACCCATAAGCAAAAGCTAAGGCCAAATTCATCTTCATAGTCTGTTAAGTACAAGATTCTGGCTTTGCTCCAATTCCTTTGCAGCAAAATCCCAGGTGTATGGGATTACTGAGCTAGCAGTAGTATAGCAGTTTGAGCGTTGGACTATGACCCTGGGATTCCCCACTGAACGACCTTGGATGTGTCACACACTCTCAGCCCTAGAAAAACCCAGAAAGGACTTGAAGGCACACAATAACAAATAGAATTACTATCTTTAACAATGTGTGCATGATGCACCTCTACTCAGAAGTCAGTCCCACTATTTCCGGGGAATTTCATTAATTTCACCCATCCTTCAAGGAGAATCCATTTTATCCTCATCACAGCCCTGCGAGCTAGCTCAGTTTGACATGTTGGGGGTGCTGATCCAACCTCTCTCTGTACGCTTCGGCAGGACTGAGCATGCATCCAAACCCAGGCCTCACAGGTCTCACTCCAACTGGCCCTTTCTGGACATTTAGGCCTCCACTTTGGACATGTGTGTGTGTGGGAGCTGGTAGACTATGGGCGGCCTTTTTGAGGAGCACTTGGCACTTGTGCATTGCAAGGATTCTTGTCAAGAGAGAAGGCAGGCACAGTGAAATAGCGAAACAGATTGGGGGGCTTTTCTTATTTTTTTACACACTTGTCTCAGATTTCTTTACAAGGCACAACTGATCAATGGAAAATACTCCTACAGGCATTCTCATTCAGAGATCCAGGAATCACAGGAAGAACGAGTCCCCCACTGCTTAACGGCACCCACCAGACTCTCCCCCCATACAGATTCATGATTTCTCTTATATGATTGAAGAAACAGCACCTGCCTCGCGCAAGGTTGTCTTTGAGGTCGACCCTAGTAGGAAACTCGTCCAGTTTGATTTTCTCAGGAATGCAATTGGCCACAATGGCTAGAGGATTTTGGTAGTTGTAGCCTTTTTCCTGCTCTGCCTGTGGGTTCCCTAGAGGGCTGTTGGTTGGCCCACTGTGAAGTGGTTATTGGACTGCAACCCCCATCAGCTCTGGGCAGCTAATGATGGGAGATGATGGGATATGCAATCCTAGGGCATCTGGAGGGCTACAAGTTCCTAATCTCTCTGTTAAACAGCTGGTGAGACAAGATCCTAGCAGGCAAAGAGAGGCAAGGAGCCTGTCTTGCTCTATAAGATCAAACGCTCTCCTTATCTTTCCTAACAGCATCCTGAGAACAGTTAGATTTTTATCTTTCTTTGGAGGAGGGCAAGAAAAGCTTTTCAAAGCCTTTAGTGGTGATATTCCCATATTGCTGCTACTGCTCCTACTCCTACTACTGCTGTTACTACTACTACTACTACTACTACTACTATCATCACCAGTGCTACTGAGACTTAAGTTAGCCTTAAGTTAGGGATGGGCAACTATAGAAACTAAGGGCAGCACTTTGGCTTCAGGGACCCTTGGAGGTTGCAGGGACCACCAAAAACCCAGATGACAACTAAGGAATGGTTGTAAGTGCACTTCTGATTTTATTTTTAAAAAATATTTTATTGTTTTTTAGTAGTGCATTGTAGCCCTGCAGCCAATTGAAAAGGCAGCTTTCTGGAGAGGAGGGTGCCGAAGCATTGTATTAGTCTGGTTTACCTTACAAAGAAGGAAAATGAACAAATTCATTTCAAGGCAGTTTTTACATAATTCCAGGCCATTTTTCAATGATGCACCTGAAGAAGTGGGCCACAGTCTATTAAAAAACCTGTTGAAATAAATCTTAAAGATCCCAAAACACACTTTCCTTTCTACTTAAAAGGTGGATTGATTCTCCTGAAGGCATGGAGGGGCAAGCAACTTGCTTATGGGGACCTATTGGGTCCATGAGGAGGGCTCCCCAACAACCCATGGGGGAACAACATACTACCTGGAGTGGCTCCACTTCACCCACTCCTTTCTGAAACTTGTAGGAAGAGGGATTCCTTCGACATCCATCCAAATGCTTTTCCCTCCGCCCATTCACACACATTCTTTCTCAAAGAATATTCACAGAGTCACTAGAACATGCAAATTCTAACACAAAATAGGCAAACACACACAACAACAACAACAACATCTGCCAGGTCGATTGGTCTATAAACAAACAAACAAAATTTCCCCATTTTATGCTGAAGTGATCTGACAGTTCTATTCCTTTGAAAACTAATGCTTTATACAGAAGAACAGCACTGACCATTAGAACAGGAGGTTGTTAACCAGAGTAATGAGCCGGACTGGGGAGGAGTAGCCCTGAGGATTCACTGAATGCTAGACCCCTTCCTGCAAATACCCCAACTTATGACAGTGAAGGGGAGGATCCTATTATGACAGTGTTGCAGTGGGTTATTCCCATTTCCCACTTCTTTATTTGCAGAAAAGTCTCCACCTATCCTTTCTGGACAACCAATAATTCTATTCAAAGGAGCTAGAGACCTGTTCTAACAGCCTCACGTTGACTCCAATGGGAGATATTTTTCAAGTCTCTTGTGTGTGGGTGGGACTACTGGTTGCTGATATTTTTGGCAAGGATTTAGGGCTGCCATAGCTCAAGTTTTTATCCGTTAAGCCATATGTGTCAAACATGAGGCCTGCAGGCTGAATCCGGCCAGCCAGGCCATTTCACATGGCCCTCACACCTCTCCTGCAGCTACGGCACTGCCCCCACCTGATGAGCCCAGGGGCAGAAAGAGGCACAGAGAGGGTCTGGGGAGCAGAAAGTGGCACACTTTTGATATACTGACCAATTCTATGTCACTTTACAGAAGGATAGGGACCATACACTATGATCAAATAGGCCCAAAATGTCCAAGAAAAGAAAAGTTGATGCAAGGGGAAGACAATTTAAAAACCAGTAATAATCAAATGCAATTATTCAATATGACAAAACAGTAGATACATTTATATACCTGTACAGCTGGCCCTTTGAGGGCAACCATAATGCTGATGCAGCCCAAGATTTTGATGTCCTTGCATTAAGCTCTGTTATTTGCTTCCAAGCCACTGTTCTGGACAGCTGGAGATTGCCATGGGTCCCTGAAACAGCCCATGTTTTGCATACAGAAGTTCCCATTCTTCAGGCACAAGTATCTCTGGGGAGAGGAGCCAGTTTTGATCCACCTTTCTCAACATGGCACCCTCCAAATATGTTGAGGCACAACACACCATCTCCAGATAGCATAGAGTAGGATGATTGGGAATGATGGATGTTGTAGTCAAATATATCTGGAGGGCACCATGTTGGTGAAGAAGAAAGCTGGTGTAGGGCAGGGCTGGGGAACTTGTGACCCTCCAGCTGTGAAGAGTGGCAACTTCCATATCAGTAGGATGGTGAATCTGCTCTGTGTTTTAGTCTGAAATTTAAACGAGGAATCCAAGGTACTGAACTCTATACCCCTAATAGATTCAGCACATTGGATAGCTCCTTTAAAGCCTGACCTAAAATCTGAAGTGGATTTAACACCCCACTGGCATGGAAATCACCATCCACCACCAGTATCTCCAATGGCCAAGCTGGCTGAGATTGATGGGAACTGGATCCCATCAACATTTGTTCTGCAACCCCAATAGGGACAAACACTGTGGTAGAGGAACCTATTGCTCCATACAGGCAGCTTCCTCTGGGTTTCAAATACCCAGAATCTAACCTTCTCCACTGTGCTTTTTCAGATACTAACAGATTATGATTGAATGGAAGTTGCACAAGTGATGTCAGTTACCCTAACCTTGGACACTGGTGAATTGGACCTGATACCACATTGGTAGAGTTTTTCTTTGATTTCTTTCTTGAAATGCACCAAAACAAGTGTTGCAAAATGTGGGAAGTACTCCAAATCCATATGGCATCTCTGCCTTTCCTCCCAAGAAGATCAAGAGTGGTACACATGGGTCAAGCTCAAGCACACCTGCAACTGGCTCAATGTTACCTAATGAGTTTTATGGTATTTAGGAAGGGGAGACAGAATCTGGATCTAGCAAATCCTGTTGCAACACAGCCTCTCATTCATTTCCATCTCTTTGTAGCAAAGAAATGGTATCATTTCCATTTCCTTTTCATTCCAACAATCCATCCCAGTTGGATGTGACGCCTGTGAATTTCTCCCACTGGTTTCAATGCATCTAATCTGACTGTGACCCAATGGATCTCACTAAAACCCATCAGCCTCTGCAACCCAGTTACTTGGAAGTAATTCTCACTGATTTGAGGGACTCTGAGTAAGCATGAATATCTTTGCTCATAAGCCAAGAGGTCATAACTCTGCAAAGAAGCATATAAGATTGAGCTGTAAAGGTGTGCTTAACTATATATCTACAACCCTCATGAAACAGAAATAGGCATCATTGCAATTGAACTTACTTCTAGGCAAAACATATCCTAGGTTTGTACTGAGGTGGGGAGCATGGAGAGGCATTTTGGGCTGACCTTTTTGCTAAGGGACCCTCAAAAATGATCTTTCTGCTATCTGTTTCCACAGCCAATTTGTGAATCAGTGTTTCTTCCAGTGAGAAATATAGAGGGTTTACTAGCTAATTCTTCCCAAATTCTGTTGTTTTGCTACTGCATATTCTTGGTTTTATGTCAAATAGCAAATCTGAAGACCTAAATCCAATATGACTATTCTCAGCTGCAGCAGATCCCTGAAGCCCCTTCCTCCACAACAGTTTAAAAATCCAATACCATTTTTCCATGTTTCCTGTTTTTCCAGATCTCCAGCCCAAATAAATCATGGACTGGAAACAGGGGAAATGTTAACCAGAAACTTGCAGTTAAAGAAGATATTGCTTATCTCAAAGCAAATATTTGAAACTCACCTAAACTCTCAGGGTTTTTTCTCCTGTGGCTCACCCCCTAGCATCTTCTTTCATATCTTTTCATATCCTTCCTTTCTTCTACTTGTCTCTTATATGCTTTTTTCTACATTTTTTGTTTTCTCCACTTATCCTTTGCCTCTCTGTATTTCTTAATCCTGTCTTTCCTTACATTTCTGTTGAATTAAGTGTAAATTCCTGGGATGCTATCTAAGTCAGTATTCAGTTGGTCTAATTCTAACTGAAAGAGGCTTTTCAGGATTTCAAACAGGAATCTTGCTCAGATCTCCTTGACAATTCCCTGTTATTCCCAATCAAGTTAGCACTAACTAGGACCAACTTTTCTTTAGATTCCAAAATGATGATGAATGAGATTTGGTGTGTTCAGGGTACTGCAGTACTTCATAAATAGCACTTCAATGGTACTGCAGTGATATCTATGAAGTAGGTATGAGTCAACAGTGTGATGCAGCAGCTAAAAAAGCCAGTGCAATTCTGGGCTGCATCAACAGGAGTATAGTATCGAGATCAAGGGAAGTAATAATACCACTTTATTCTGCTTTGGTTAGACCTCACTTGGAATACTGTGTCCAGTTCTGGGCACCACAGTTCAAGAAAGATATTGACAAGCTGGAATATGTCCAGAGGAGGACAACCAAAATGGTGAAGGATCTGGAAACCATGCTCTATTAGGAGAGGCTTAGAGAGCTAAGTATGTTTAGCCAGACAAAAAGAATGTTAAGAGGAGACATGACAGCCATGTTTAAATATTTGAAGGCATGTCATGTTGAAAATGGAACAAGCTTGTTTTCTGCTGGTCCAGAAACTAGGAAACAGAGCAATGGATTGAAACTACAGGAAAAGAGATTTCACCTAAACATCAGGAAGAACTTCCTGACAGTCAGAGCCATTCAACAGTGGAATATGCTGCCTCAGAGTGTAGTGGAGTCACCTTCTTTGGGCGGTTTTAAGCAGAGGCTGGATGGCCATTTGCTGGAGGTGCTTTGAGTGTTTGTTCCTGCATGGCAGGGAGTTGAACTCAATGGCCATTGTGGTCTCTTCCAACTCTATGATTCTATGAAGTACTTTTTGCCATGACAGGAGTTGGCCATGAGAAACAGCAGTACTATTACAGTCAGACATCTGAGCACTGAAGAAAAGCTATTGGTGTCAGCAGATTATGACTTCTGGATCTGGAGATGCTGGAGACTGAATCTTCTTCATATGCACTGTATCTTCTGCCACTGGAGCACAGACTTAGCAATCAATATTCAGACATTATTATTTGAGAATTATTAAATATCTTCCATTCCCTCATGGAATTTGGACTGCTAACATTCCATCGCTGTGGCGATATAATGTCTGGTAAAATCTTGTGATAGCTAACAGGGTCAGTGACCTCTGCTCGCCCGAGCTATGCTATCCATTTGTTTTTGTCCTTTAAAACCGCACTCAAGCCACTAGGTTATTTGCAATGAATCCTAGTCCAGGCTCCTTCTATCCAGTAATATCTTCATAAGGGTAAAACAGCATTCTACTTTCAAAAAAAGAAATCCATGCATTTTAGGGTTGACATCTTTTCACCTGGTAAGGCTCCTTTAGCTCTGATAGTTTCCTGCCAGGAAAAAGTTCAACAGGTGAGTCTTTGTGTTGCTGTGCTCCTGCCAAAAATGGCCTCAGCTATTGCTTTCTGCATGTAATGGTACAGAATCCATTACAAGAATATACAACCTGTAACTCCCAATGTCCCTAGGTACTTTGTAAAAAATGTGGCCAATATTTTTCTTTTTACCCCCAAACCACCCCCAAGCTACTGTTTGGGAGGAAAAAAGTAACAACTCTTAATTACACACAAATTCCTAAGCTGAAGCTTTCGAGTGCCAGTGTCCTGTCTCTTATTATTCCATTCTTTTTCTATTATTTCCCTCTTTTTTCCCAATTTTTTGAGGGGAGGAGGGGTCCTAGCTCTTTTCTTGTCTCTTTGAGAAGCACACCCTTCCTGTTTCCAGAAATTTTCCTTTATATCAAGAACTGTAAATAATCACTAAAACTAGCTTTTGGGTCATGGCTTTATTAGGACGAGAATCTACAATCTAATAATCTATGATTATTTAGTACATTGTTTGTCAGAACAGTGTGGTGTAGTGGTTTGAGCGTTCAACTATGACCCTGGAGACCAGGATTTGATTCCCCGCTCAGTCCTGGAAACCCACTTGGTGACCTTGGGCACATCACACACTCTCAGCCCCAGAAAACCCCCGTGATAGGTTCACCTTAGTTGGAAATAACTTGAAGGCACACAACAACAAATGCTTTTTGTACATCTTTGACTCAAGTAGTCTGGAGAAGGTATATTAAGCTTGGGAGATGACCCCTTAGAAATCAATATTTTTGACAGTCTTATTGTCACTGTTCTCTGACGCTTGCAGTTTGGTTAAAACTGAAACAAACTGGTCCAGTGGGAAGCTGGGAAATTCACAGTGTGCAGTTATTCGCAACTACTCAAGAGGAGGGAATTGCGAAGGTCTTCCTCAGGTTTTCCTTAGTACCCTTGAACACAAAAGGAGACAGCGGGGTTATTTGAGAATCAGTCTGAGTCCACGCCTGTTTGGTTCATGCCTGCCTGAAACATCAAGCAACAACTCGCATGCCTTGAGGAGTGCAAAAAAACTGCAAACTTTCAGATCACCTTAGGCAAATGATTTATTCACACGGCCAGGGAAAAGATGGCCAAACAGCAAGAGATGCCAAGGGGTTTAAGGGCAGGTTTTTTTGCACTTTAAATCAGGCCTGGGCTAGAAATAGGAAGAGCACAGTTGTCAGAGAAGGAAGCAAAGAAACAAAAAGGATGTTCATGTCCCCACTCACAGAGGTGTAGCTAGAACTCTTCCAGTTGCTGTGTCTGCATTCTAAATGCTCACCTGAAACTTTTTAAGTTACTGCAATGCTTGAAGAAAAAATTTACTTGGAGAGTGCAGATTCTTAGCGGGGAGGGGGAGAGGAGAATGTCCTTTTCTTCTCCCTTGTAGCTACACCCCTGCCCATTTGGTATTGATATACCCATCTTGCTTTTTGGTTAGCATGTCAGCAATTGGCTCTCCAAACATCATTTCTCAAGAGATGTGCAGAAAAGTGACAGATCCACATGAGAGATAATAAAAACAGGAGATGCCAGGAGACAACATGGTTTATCTCACAGTTAGTCAGCTTTGAAAAGACTACCTTCACACAGGCTGGCAATGCCCTCCGTTCTCCCGCACCAGCCATGTGTTAGAAACAGCTTTCTTTGGTTTACACTGGGAGTGGGAATTACGTGGACAGCCAAATGTTGCTGAACCATTGGCTATGCCACTGAAGTGCTGCTGGGATTTGTGATCCAGCAGCGTCTGGAGGTCTGCATGATTTCCATCTCTGGTTTAACAGACAGGAAGGGCCACCTGGGTCCTCCTGAAATGTCTGTCTGTCAATCAATCAATCAATCAATCACAGAAGTGAACTGCATTAGCCTCCCCTACAGGAGACCTTGGGGGCTGCATCCTCCCAATGTACCTTGTTATTGTATGCCTTCAAGTTGTTTCAGACTTATGGAGACCCTAAGGTGAATCTATCAGCGTTTTCTCAGCAAGATTTGTTCAGAGGAGGGTTTCTAATTGTTTTCCCCTGAGACTGAGAGAGTGTAACTTGCCCAAGGTCACCCAGTGGGTTTACTTGGCTGAGCAGGGATTTGAATCTTGGTCATTGTCTAACGCTCAAACCACTTTACCTCACTGGCTCACTGCACCTGTTCCTGCAAAAGAAAAAAAAAATAATTGGCCCCCAAATACCCTCTAGGGGGCATTTTAACCATGTTTTTGGTGCTTCCTGGGTGATTTCAGGCACAGGAGAGCCTTTTTCTAAACAACACGAAGTGAGTGCAAGTCACTTCCTATTGTAAAATAAATCTCTTCCGAGCCAAAATTGGCCCAGAGGAGGTCTTCCGAATGTGATGGATATGCCCTATACCCCCAAGGGCATTTGGGAGCAAAAAAGAGAGGGTTTTAGCCAAAAAGTCTTGTTTGCAAGCAACGTGATCCCAAGGGTGGGGGGCTGTGAGCCCGAAAAACAGCCCTGTCAGAGCTGCATGAAGCCTGCAGGCCACAGTTTGCCTGTCCTCTCACCCCGCCCCCAACTGGATTTATGTATTCTGTCTTTCTGTCAAACATGGGACACAAGGTAGGTCAGTAAAAATCAGGATACAATTTAAAAAACAAATTCCAATATTCAAACACCATTTAATAAAAAGCATTTTATAATACATCATTTTATCTATATCCCTCCTTTTGCCAAGAGTGAACCTCAGCGCAGCTGACAGAATAAGAAGAATTAAGATTACAATAGTACTAAATCTTCTGCAGAATTAATAACATAATGCATTGTTTAAACCTAGTAGGGCACTAAAAGAAGAAATGCATCATATAAAACAATCATTTCACAATAGCTGGTTGGAATAGAAAAGTCGTCCCTAGATGACAGAAAAGCAACGAGAAAGGAGCAAAGCACACCTGTTATTCCTATCTGTATATATGTGCATTATACAATATACATATGACAGCCACAGTTGTATACTGGTTTGAGGGCTGGATTAGGATTCTTCGAAACCCACTGGGTGAACTTGCGAAAGTCATATTCTCTCAGCCCCAGGAAAAGGCACTGATAACTTATTTTTTTCAGTTTTTAATTTTGCTCTCCCAAGCAAGATCCAACACTGCCATCTACTGGTCATTTGTTAGTGCAGCCAAAATTTCAGTAACTTACTTTGTCACAAACCACAGAACAGGACTTAACTTGGCATTCAGATAAACTATTCTTCTGCGGATTGGCTTCATGTTTACATGCTATACAGACTATTCTCAGCTAGTGGTAAATTTGCAATAAAGAGATCTGGGAGCTTTGGTGGATAGCTCCATGAAAATGTCACCCCAGTATTGTGGGTGCAATTTAATATAGGGCATAATTAAAAAAGAGGTCAAAAATTAAAACACCAATATATACTTCCCTTACCCAAATCTATGATACAACCTAAGTGTATGTGGTTCTGGTCACTACATCTCATAAAGGATGTTGTAGAGCTGGAGAAGATGCAGAAAACTTCAACCAATATCAAGGTGCTGGAAAATTCTACTATGAGGAAAAGTTACAAGGTCTTCCCCTTAGTATACGGAGGTGCGAAAAAAAGTTTCCAAAATATTGAAGACATTGAAGAAAAATGATGGGAAATTCAGGATGGAGGCAAAGAACTACTTCACACAGCGCTTGCCTTTAAAAAAAACCTGACTTCCATAAAATAGATTGATGTACTTGGTATTCACTGAAAGAAATGTTCATGAAAACAAATGGATCTCTGATGAAGGATCATTACTTTTAAAGAATTGTTCATACTGAGGAAAACCCAGATCACCCATAATTTACCTTTGCCGTGCATGTTCTCTAAAAAACCCTGATTGTCTGAAACATTGGAAATGGGATATATCTCTACTTTCAAGAGATAGACATTCAAGTATCCTATGACAGACTACTTTTGTACTAAATTTGGATTTTAGGTAATCTCCTTACCCCTAACTAGAGCAGGCTCACTGAATCAGTTGCTGAGTAGGACGTCAACACAGAACTAAAGCTGATTCAATGCCTCTATTCTAATCAGGAGTATTAAGAGGATTTAGTCCTGTGGTGCCAAATTTTAGCTTCCTATGGCTGGTAGAGAAGAATTGCTTTTAGTTTAGCAATTCCAGAAGAAACTGGGTGACTCAAACAGCCTTAAAGCGCAGTCAGCAGCATGTGTGTGTGTCTGGCTGACATCATCAGTACAATTCAATTCATGAGGGAAATGTTCCTTTCTCTCTTCTGTGAACCCAGATTTCTCTCTCGATAATATATTTCTGTAGAGAGATATTGTGCCAATCTCCCATAAATAAATCTGTGCCCATGCCTAGTTATGTTTGAAAACTGAAAGAAGGAAATGCAGTTGCTTCAACCGTCTGCGGGTTTTTGTATTTTCTAAGGCGTCATTCTGAGCTACATTCTGTGTAATCAGCTAAAGTCTTTAGGAGAGTTAAAGAGCAATGTCCAACTCCAAGGTAAGTAAACTGGAGTCTTTTGACTGAGTTAAAGACAATAACAACTGTCGACCAAGGCCTGCGAGGGTTCTCAATAATAACCTTCATAAGAATCTTGTGTTTAAAGGGAAACCTAACCATTTTAAGGTAGGCTAAAGGTGTCTGTGTGTTCCATTTATCCTCCTCAATGTCCTGTCTTTAAATGGAAAGAAAGAAAGAAAGAAAGAAAGAAAGAAAGAAAGAAAGAAAGAAAGAAAGAAAGAAAGAGCAACCTACCTTTCAAAAACTATCACCCAGTCCATCACTCAATCAAACTGTCTTCAGATGTGTGAATAAATACTCACAAGGACTCCATTAGCAGCATGACAGAGTGTATAAAGAGCACTGCTAATGTAAATTGCTTCCATTTCTTCCATCAGTGGCAGAGAATGTTTCACTCACCAGGGGCTCTGAGCATTTTATCACCAACATTCCACTAGACGGCACTAGCTCTAAGCCAAAGGATGGAAGCAAAAGCATAATTACTTGAGAGTAAATATGCCATCCAAATCAATGGGACTCGCTTATCAATAAGCATGGTTGCAATTGCACGCAGCAGCTCACGGGGGGATCATATGAAAGCTTGGAAATCAGCTTGGGGGAATGCTGCAGATCTCCAGTCTGCATCATGAAGTAGCAGGCTGAGAGTCTTTCTGCACAGGAAGCAGTGCTGATATAGGAAGAGGTTGCAGCTTGCCAGTTCATGAGGCTGGCTTCTGAGAAGCATCACCACCTCTACTCCCTCCAGGGTCACTTCTCACCTTCCTCAGAATTCATCCCTAGCACTAGACTTTCCTAGTACTTTCACCTGACTTTGTGTGATTTGCCCAGGGTCACCCACAGGTTTCTATGATTAAGCAGGGGTTCATAGTCCAGTGTTCAAACTATGCTAGCTGTAAAAGACACAATACAAAAGGAAAAGCAATTCCAAGGGAGGATGAAAAAAATCAGGCACTACATTCTTGGCTACAGAATTCGGTGAGAAGTAGCTTCAGCAGTTGGATTTCAGAAGAATAGAAAGGCTGCCTTTCCCTCTGGGGACCTCGACAGCAGCAGGTTGTAAGTGGGGGAGGGAAAAGAACCTTTAATTGGAGCTGTGTTAGATGCAAGCACTGTGGAGGGGTGCTTGAATGCTCCGTCCTCATCCTCAGGAGTCTACCAGCAGGTGTAGCTCCAAATTAGAACTAAAAACAATTCTTTATGACCACCATTACATAAGTCGGATGCAGCATGGGCCAGCCCAATCACACAGCAACATGACATCTTGGATTGCGCTCCAAAGAATAGCATGTGGCTTTGACAGAGTCCCTGTTGCTTTGGCAGTTATCCTATGTGCTCTGCAAAAATGAGGAATCAGTGTATTAAAATCTGGAAACCCACGGACCTAGGGACTGAAGAGACAGGAGTCTGATTGTTAAGCAGATGCTCACCTCCACTATTCCAATGGTCCAAGAAGATGAAATCACCCAGTTCTTCTTTGTTCTTGAAGTATATTTTGGTTATTCATAGCATGTTGACCTTCAAATAATGCCAAATCAGAGTCTCAAATACTGGCTGAGATCCTACATCACACTTGCATAGTATAAATTTGCACGAATGCAGTTAAAGTGGTGGTTGTATTATTTCACCCTTCTGCCACAGATCAATGTTGTGCAACTAGCTGCATATCTGCAAACGTGCGTGCTCATTGCCTGAGTTTGCAACAGAGGAAATGCTATGACTATCTCCTCAATCCCAGTGAATCTATTGGTACATTAAGGCACAAATAATTATGCAGCAGCAAAGAATGCACAAATACATTTAAAATGGTTACACTTGGGGAATTCCACTTACGTACCTGTGAACTGGACAGAGACATTGCACAATGGGCAAAAAAGTGCAACTGTACATGTAAGGGTACTTGTGTGTATATGACACCAATAGGACACTAGACATTGCCCTTTTTTTGGACTGGAACTCCCAGAGTAGCTGGTTGAGGGATTCTCTAAAAATGATAATTTAAGAAAATGTTTCCGTGCTCTGTTTTAGAAAAGCCTGGCCTTCAGCCCCTTTGAAGTCAGAAGATCCAAAAAGGGACGGAAGAAGGGCCAGCCCAAAGGCAAGGACCAGGAGAAGGAACAATGGCTTCTGACATCAAAGAGCACCTGGAGGATGACTAAGGGGGCTAGCATGCTTCCAGGGCAAACGAGACCCTGGGGCTTTCCGTGCGAACCATATTTGTCACAGTGGTGTGTTCTTTCCTCTGAGGGCTTGACCTTTCTCGTCTTCGATGTGGCTCCCCTCCCTCCTGCACAAAACTCTGTAAGTGGTTGGGGTGCCTGCTTGCAAGTCGCACTGCCTTTTGCATCAGGGCAAAGGAGAGAAAGAGAGAGACACACAGAGGGAGAGTGCTAATTGTACCAGATGATGTATATATGCCGTGACACTAATTGTTTCCAGGACGAGGGGTCAATAGATTGTAAATGGCCAGCTGGAGGAAGAGAAGCACTTCTAAAGGAGGGGAAGTCACTTCTGTTAATTAAGCAGCATTGAATGGATGGTCACTTCCACTGCAGATAGGATTAGGAATTATCTGTAATGGATAACTATCCAGGGTGAGATTAAAGGGCATAAGGTGGAGCCTTAGACTGAACACACACACATACACAGAGGCAACAAGCTCCCTCCAAGAACTGCAGGGCAGGGAGAGAGAGTGAACCTCACTACTCTATCTGTCTTAAGCAGCTATTTATTTTTTTTCAGTAGTCAAAGTCCATTTCCACACTAGACTGTTATAGTGCTGTTATTCCACTTTCAATATCCTATGGAATCCTGGGGTTTGCAGTTTAGGGAGTGGCCTTGAGGTCTTGAGGCCCCTCCCTAAACTGCAAACCCCAGGATTCCATAGGATGTTGAAAGTGGAATAATAGCACTATGCCCATTTCCGCACTAGCCTGTTCTAGCGCTATGATTGCACTTTCAACATCCTATGGAATCCTGGGGTTTGCAGCTTCGGGAGGGGCCAGCTGGCCCCTCCCGAAGCTGCAAACCCCAGGATTCCATAGGATGTTGAAAGTGCAATCATAGCGCTAGAACAGGCAAGTGTGGAAATGGCCTATAACAGTCTAGTGTGGAAATGGCCAAAGTCCAAATGTAGAAGTAGCCCGGTTGTCCATAAAATTAAGTTCAAAGCCCAGGCATCATATTAAGGTGGTGTATTTTCTAGGTCTACTAATTTTGCATTGTTTTGGACTGGGAAGGGGTCTGCTAAAGGTATTGCCCTACTATGGTTTTTGGAAAGTGGAAATGTGTTGTTTATTGAATGCAGTAGTCTTTTTGGGAGTGCTTTTCATAAAGTGATTTCTTGCTGTTCTGTAAACATTTTTGACTCACTCGTCCTTCATATTTAGGTCTTCTATCAGATATTTGTGGAAATGTGTCCTCTGGTCAAATGGAATGGGTGGCTCTGTTACCTACTACAGTTTTCTGTAATCTGGTACCCTCCAGGTATCTTGGACTATATCTCCCATTATTTTCATGCAGCCTGTCCTCCAACAGAGGGCAACACTGGGGGAGGGGCTACTACTGATGTCCCCCTTGCATGTGCTGTCTGAGGCAGCTGTCATATTCTGCCTGAAACCAGGGACAGTGTAGCCTTATCTCAGAGTAGCTGGGTTGTCTTGGCCCTAGCCTGTGCACCGTTGGCCAAGTCTGGAATGTAGCGAGCTCTGGTATTATAATAGTACACTGGAAGCAAAATGCATTTGTTCCCTGGTGACAGAAGAAGGCCAAGAATAAAAATGTCAGAGATTTTGGAGATAATACGGAAAACATACATATACAGCCAAGATTGGTTAGCACTCAAAATAAGACTGAACAGACATCAGCTGCAGAGGAAAAATCCACTGTTCGTAGCCATGATCCTAGCAACAGTCCACTGGACTGTTGAGCCTGTTCTGGCCTCAATAATTCCATGTCCTTTTTGCAATAAGGGATTTCTGGAAAGATTTTGTAGTTGGATTCTGATTTACACACAAATAGAATAAACTTAATGCAATCTATGAAATGTCATTTAGTATCAACCCTGTTTTGTCATGATGAAATTAAGGCTCATAGGGAATTCATGGAGAGCCAGCATGGTATAGGGGTTTGAGCGTTGGGACTACAGCGCTGCAGACCGGGGTTTGAATCCCTGCTGGGTTTCAAGGAGAGTTACATTCACTCTGCCTGAGATAAAGGCAAAGGCAAGCCCCCTGTGAAAAAGAAAACTCCACGATAGGTTTGCCCTTAGGGTTGCCATAAGTTGAAAACAACTTGAAGGAACACAACACTGAGAACCACCTTTGACTTGGACTGTGTAACCGGCATAATTAAGTTGACATATATGGAAGGAGTAGCATAGACAACAGTGCCACAGGAGCAAAAGGGCTGCTGGAACTATGACCAGATTGCAGCCATAGCATCTATACAGTCATGACAAAATTTAAGTCTGATTGGTTTCAGTGGGCCTAGCCTGTGCACTGAGGCCTAAACAGGACAAAGGCTGTTTCCGCACTAGACTGTTACAGTGCTATGAGTCCACTTTCAACATCCTATGGAATCCTGGGGTTTGCAGTTTCAGTAGGGGCCGGCCAGACCCTCCCGAAACCGGAAACCCCAAGATTCCACAGGAAGTTGAAAGTGGAATCACAGCACTATAATAGTCTAGTGCGGAAATGGCTTTAGTCTGAATCCAATCCTTGCAATCCGCTTTCCTGCACAGCTCTGACTTTTTTTTTTTAAAGGATGTCTCTTAATTCAAAATTGCATTTCAAATATAGACAAATAGATCCAAGGAAGAGAGTCTCTAAAGCTACAACTGTATGGATGGGTTTGGAGTTCAGCTGCCATAAGCAAACCAGTGGGGTGAATTTTTGAGTAAACAAGCTCCATTCAGACATCAGAAAGCCCTTGAATGAAACCACTTTCAAGTCTACTGGTTTCAGTCTAATTCTACACATATTTACGCAAAAGCTAAGCCCTACTCATCCCTAGGTGAGCGTGTGACAAATTGCAGCTTTCTGACTGATAGCTTTTAAACAGGGTTTACTGATCAGGATTACTGGAACTGAAGCTCAACGTGGTCAAGTGGTAGCTGTACAGGTGTTGTTGCAACACTGCTACCATAGCTTGAGAAAGCCTGGAAGATTCCTGGAACTGTAGTCCAAAAAAAGTCATTTTGGTTGTGCTCACAAGGCCAGATGGTAGTTGCAGCACAAGAACATCTGCAAAGTCACAGGATGTCCATCCCTTTTGATTTCAGACCCTCACCTGGCCTGAGATTTCACTTTTTCCCCTGGAGGCTGAGGAAACATGTCCAAAACCTGGGGTCTTTCCACAGGACACTGTTACAGTGCTATTATTCCACTTTCAACATCCTATGGAATCCTGGGCTCTGCAGTTTAGGGAGAGGCATTTAGAATTCTCAGCCAGAGAGCTCTTTGGCCTCAGTAAGCTCCCAGCTCTAGAATTCCACAGGATGTTGGCAAGTGGAATAATAGCACTATCATAGTGTAGTGCAAAAAAGCCCCGAGACCTAGAAAATTGTCACTGTTGGATCCCAAATGAATACAGTACTGCGCTTAAATCAGGAAAATCCCAGGCCAAGTTCTACATCTCCCCTAAGACTTTTCGCACCAGGTTGGTTTGGCTGTCCTCTGTCCCCATGGTAGATCCCGGCCATTTCCTCAAAGGCCCCTCCCTAAACTGCAAACCCCAGGATTCCATAGGATGTTGAAAGTGGAATAATAGTACTATAACAGTTTAGTGCGGAAATGGCCCCTGTTAGGAAGCCTTCTTCCATCCTTCAGCAAGCCTCCCCCCCCTCACACACACACACACACACCTCCAACCGGGTCTGCTGCCGCCAGTAGGACAATGCCGACTTTTGAACCTCTAACCACTAAGCAAACAGACCTTGCGCTTCGCTCCACAATCTAAACAGGCTTTATTGACCGGCCTGCCATAGCAACGGAGGCACACGAGGCTTCCCTCGGCGCTGCCTGCCAGCCAGCCTGGCCTCTGCGGGCGTGGCGGTGGCGACTTCAGCTCGGAGAACTCTCCAGGCAAACGTAACTTTTCGCCCATTAGCTGGTTGTTAATATAATTTTAAAGAGGCAACGGGGCTCCAGCTTGCCGCGGGTGGGGCGGGGCGGAAGGATTCATGTGGGCTCCTGCCCAAGCTTTTTATCCTAGATTCACACCACTCCCCCCACCCCGCCCTGATTCTGGTGTCCTTCGAGAGTTGCCTGAGGAAAAGACATTCAACAGGTGAAGCTTCCTCCGGAACCTAAAGGTAGTGATGAGAGGCGTTTGGCTTAGTGAGTTTGAGCCCATTTCTGCACTACACTCCACTGATATAGGAAAAGTCAGTATGGTATGGGGGAAGAGTAAGGCCATTGCCACACTGCACTATTATAATGCTATTATTCCACTTTCAGCATCCTATGGAATCCTGGGGTTTGCAGTTTAGGGAGGGGCATTTAGAATTCTCAACCAGAGAGCTCTTTGGCCCTCAGTAAACTACAAACCCCAGAATTCCACAGGATGTTGAAAGTGGAATGATAGCACTATAACAGTGGAGTACAGAAATGGCCTGACTGTCTCTGCCAGAAGTGGAAAGCATCACTTTTGGGACTACAACACCTGGAAGCCTCCTTCCGGGAGCTGTAGACCAAAAAGTCACTTTCACAAATTCTGCCCATCTCACAGAGTGGGGACAAGTGTTGATCCTGTTGTAAAGTCAGGGATCATATGATGTTCTGTGGTAAGGGAGGTGGCACTCTACACCTTTCCAAAGGTAGTATTTCCTTATTGGTTCCTTCTCCAAGGCTGAACTCAAACTGTCCCACTAGGTTTCATTATCTGTTAGACGCTGGTAACAGGGATAATCCACAAGTAGTGATAGGATTCAACTGCCACAGAATGTTAACTGAAGAATTGTCTGACAACTTTGCTCAGTTTCTAGAGCAGATACGTATAATGTAGAAGATACCACTTTGTTTGTTTGTTTGTTTGTTTGTTCCATTTTTTTGTCTTCCCAGCTTTGTAGACAGCATTTTTAAACACCTAACCTGGAGTCATTAGATCTTCCTTTGGCTTCTGATACAAGAGACAAATGTAAAATAGGGATGTAGCTGTTGTGTATCGACTGGAGGAGCCTGTTGCAAAAGATGCACACTCAGAAACAAAGGATTCAGAGTCCAGGAATTTGTTTGGCTCACCATCGTCATCCCAAATTTTCATAACTTCAACAGAATAATGGGAGAAGGGTGTCTGTTGCTGCTATTGTTAAACAACTGGAA
The DNA here is from genome assembly GCA_030412105.1 of Cyclura pinguis. Classification (NCBI taxonomy): domain Eukaryota; kingdom Metazoa; phylum Chordata; class Lepidosauria; order Squamata; family Iguanidae; genus Cyclura; species Cyclura pinguis. The sequence continues at coordinate 258,257,037 of CM059601.1, read as the reverse complement.
AAGAGACATCTTTGCAGATCTACTACAAGCCACAGTTTAGTCTAAGATCATTAAATAAATAAATAAATAAATTGCTGCAAGCCACCCAGAGATTTAGCAGGAGATAACCCTGTTGTCAAAGATAGTGAGGCAAATTACCTACTCAAATGCAGAAAATTGTTGCATGTCCCAAACCATCGCTCTAGGCAAAGTTAGGAAACAAAGTTTTGCATAACTTTTCTTCAGACTAAGACTGGCCAACTGGAATAAATAATTTTTCAAGGAGAGAGTGAATACAACACATTTTTCTGTCTTTTCTCCTAATAGTGGAACTCAGAATGACCTGGTGAGACTGATTGGCTGTGAAGCCCAATAACAACATTTTGTGGGGCTTTTTTTTTCATTGTAAACTTCCCCAAGGGCATTTGCCAGTTGGACAGCATATACTCTAAAGGTCCATGATTTCATCAGACTGGATAATCTCTCCACCAATGCAGATTGCAACTATTCCACACTACTGTTGAGTAATACAGATTTTTAATTAAGCAACTTAATTAAGAATTAAGAAATCTGTAGGAATGCAGTGTGAGGTAATTTTTCATCCAAAGGGTGAGGAAATATTTTGATTAATAGTGGTAAATTTTAACAAATAGATTTGTAAAGATAGGATCCATCAATTCAAATGAGCTGTAGGTTGCACAGCTGTACCTATTTACTTTGTAGTACAGGGGGTGAGAATCATGTGGCCTTCCAAACTTTGTTGAACTGCGTTCCTCACCATTGCTTATGCTGGGTAGGGCTGTTGGAACTTGCAATCTAACATCTAGAGGGATAGATAATTCCGATCTCTGTTGTAGTAGTATGTTCCATTGAATTCTCCTAGGAGGTATCTACACTATGAAGTTATACCAGTTTCATGACCCTTTAACTGTCATGACTACATTCTAGAGAATAGTGGGATTTGTAGTTTGGTGCAGTACTTAGAATTCTCTGCCAGAGAGTTCCAGCACCTGCCTAAATGTTCATCAAACTACCAATCCCAGGATGTTAAATTGAAGGCTTTCACAGCCGGAATCCATAGGTTGTTGTGGGTTTTCCAGGCTTTGAGGCCATGTTCTATTAGTATTTTCTCCTGACGTTTCACCTGCATCTGTGGCTGGCATCTTCAAAGGATCTGGTGGCCATGCCACCAGATCCTCTGAAGATGCCAGCCACAGATGCAGGCAAAGCATCAGGAGAAGATACTAATAGAACACGACCTCAAAGCCCAGAAAACCCACAACAATTCCAGGATTCCATATGATAGTATCTTGAAAGTTGAAGTGATATCAAATTGGCAGAACCAACTGTAACATGAGTTTGGAAGTTAGGTTGCATGGACATAAATGGGATATGCATAAAACCATTACATATAATTTTGAATAGTGGAATGTATTTCCAAATCGGTCAAATAATAAATACATAGATACGCATGTAATGTAAACACACATATTCAGTTTATATCTTGATTTGCTGTTCTCTCAGTAACGCCCCTTTAGACCTGCGCATGTGAAATGTTAAATGGATTTTGTTGTTGTTGCTGCTGCTGTGTGCCTTCACATCATTTCCAACTTATGGTGGCCATAAGGTGAATGTACCATGAGATAATTTGGGCATGAGTTGTTCAGAGGGGGTTTGCCTTTGCCTTCCTTTGAGGCTGAGAGTGTGGCTTGCCCAAGGCCACCCCATAGGTTTCTAAGAGCATTTCCGCACTACACTGTTATAGTGCTATTTTTCTCCTTGCAGCGTCCTGGGGTTTGCAGTTTAGGGAAGGGCATTTAGAATTCTCAGCTGGAGAGCTCTTTGGCCTCAGTAAACTACAAATCCCAGAATTCCACAGGATGTTGAAAGTGGAATAATAGCACTATAACAGTGTAGTATGGAAATGCCCTAGGACGAAGTGGGGATTTGAACCTCGCTCTTCCAGAGCATTAATCCAACATGTCAAATCACAGCAGCACTGATTTTGTGCTGCCCACAAAATGCCAATCAAAAAGAATGGAAACCACCAAAAAAGAGCTACCTTGTTCTTTCAACCGCTTCCATTCATTTCAGTGGAGCTTTCTCTCCCCCCCCCCCCCAAATCATATCCCACTGGGTTGTATCCTTTGCCTTTTAAAATTATAAACCACCATGAGTGCTTTCTGGTTGGATAGACAATTCAGACATCTTTTTAAATGATTCCCAATCACCACAATACCTCCTCCTTAAAAATAGGTTCTGTACAACCAATTAGACTAGGGCAATTAATTTCAAGGTCATGCTGCTCTCTTGTAAGTGTTCAGGGCTGCAATCTTCTCTATAGTGGTACGGTGGGACTTCAGTAGGTTTTGATCCCAGGATCCCCTATAGATACCAAAATTCATGGATGCTCAAGTCCTATTATGTACAGTGGTGGTGGTGGTGGGGAATATTTTCAAGCCATGGTTGGTTGAATCTGTGGATACAGAATCCACAGATATGGAAGGCCAACAGTACTCAAGTCTGTGATCCTACTGCAGCATGTGGGAGCCGGTGTGATAATAGCTGTTGGTGGTAGACTGGCCCTTGAGAGATCCAGATTCTAGTGCCAACTGAGTCATGAACTCCCTTGGTAACCTTGGGCATGTCCCTTTCTCCCCATCCAAACATCCTCACAGTGTGGCTGTGATGATCATGTGAGCTGATTGGAAGAAAGATAGATGTGATTGTAAGTGACAAATGATATCATGTAGTATTATGAGATAGCAGTGGGACTTGGCATGTGTTCTGGGTTAACATACATAGAGACTGTGGCCACAGAGTTTCACTAGAATGCATCTCTTGCTTGTTGTATGATATCAAGAAGACTTGCCCTTCTCCTGATGAGAAAACATTTTCTCATCAGAATGAATGGCTTCCTTTCTAAGCCCCATAAATGACCTACACCAGTGCTACTTATATTAGAGGTCTGTGGACCAGTACTGGCCCACAAGCCATCACCTGCTGGTCCCTGGAGGATTTCCAGGGAAGAAAGGAACAATTGTAGCGAATAGGGAGAAACATGGTGCCAGTTCCTGGCATGTTGGGTGGAGGGAATAGCTTAAGAAGTGCTACCCTACATTGTGAACATTTTTGCAATGCATTCTTCCAGCCATTTGCTAGGAGAATACATTCTCAAAATATATTCAGAGCAGGATTACTTCTTTCTACCATCTTCCTCTGACACTCATACCGGACCTTGGAAAAGTTGGTCTACTACTCCCAGAATACCCTAACCAACACAGCCATTGGGACTTGAAGTCCAAAAGAGTATCGTTTCCACGTTATACATGCATAAATATAGATGATGACCATCCATGTGTGGTTCCTATATTTTACAATAAACTTTAAACGAGTGGCCTTGAAGTATTTCAGCAGTTCGTTGCTCAATCCATTTGTGACCTGTAAAGAAAAGTAATGCTTTTTGGAGTCTACTGAGGGCACCAGGGAAACAAAGTAAAATATGTTTTAATTTTTTCTTTCTTTTTCTTCTCTTTTCCCATTCAGACATTTATCATTAGCCCAACAGGATTTGTAATAATAAAAAAAAAACCAAACAAACTGAAGAACAACAAGCAAACAACAAAAGGCAATCCAGGCCCAAATTCCCTGAGATGTGGTATTTTCATTGTGAAGAGAAGTGTCAGTTACGTGGCATCTATTGCAGCATGGAGAAAAATAGTAATAATAATAATAACATTAGATGAAGCAAATTAAGGAAAATCAACTCCCTCCCTTCCTTCTGCCCTAAGAGAACTCAAGTCATTCACAGTATATTTTGTACAAATTGTGCAGCAAAAATAAAACACACACACATACAATCTGGAGTGTGGCACTGCTTAACAAAGTCCATTGTAGTGCACAGATGGGGAAGGAGAGCCAACTTTTCTCAGCATAAATGGTCCATGAGCCAGTGGCCTTTCCCACTGACGGCCAGAATGTGCAAGTGTGTCCACTACTCCTCTGTACTAAGGAGAGCAGGGTATCTCAGTTTTTTCCTTCCAGCTGCTGTCACTGGGCAGTGGGTGGCGGTGCCAAGCCTGTAGTGCCCAGTACTCCTCCGTTGGGACCAGAGGTAGTGGTCCCCGGCTGCATGGAGGAGACCGGACTCATGGGTTCAGAGCCGCTGTGCACACCAGCTGGCTGGGATTGCTGCATTTTCTTTTTGTTGATCTTTCTTTCCTTGGCCCGCCTGTTCTGAAACCAAATTTTTACCTGTGAGGGAAAGAGGAAGGTAAAAAGAAATTCAGATAGAGCCAAGGAGTTTGGATAAAACTCTTGTCTCACATCCCAGTTTGTTCATATCAATGATGCTGGAACCAGAAAAGTTATTTCTTTGGATTACATCTTCCAAATAGTGACTAAGGGATTCTGAAGTTTGTAGTCCAAGTAAGGAACTTGTCCAATAAGCTCTCTGCTGAGCACAAGTACTATCAATATCATCGTCATCATCAAGTTTTACCAACTGAGTTCTGGATGATCAGTGATTCAGATTCTATAGAAGAATCTAGGCATCAGAAAGTTATCATCTGGTAAAGAATGTGGCGCATTCCAAGGAGTGTGTTTTTTTTTAATTGTGCTATTGTGATCCTATCTACAGGAGTTTCATTCAGATGTTTTGGCAGTCCATTTGGAATTACTACCAGGGGACCTATCACGACTGGAACCACGGTTTTTTTCCCCAGAAGGCTTGAATGGAATCTGAATTTGTATCTCAAATAAATTGAATCTCTAAATAACAACAACAACTACTACTACTACTGTTGTTGTTATTATAGTTTGCATCCTACTTTTTCCAATTCTGGAGCTCAAATTAAAAACATTAAAAAATCAGTTATATATACTGCATCCAAAAAAATGGGTTTATACCCATGAAAGCTCATGTGAAAATAAAAACTAATTAGTCTTAAAGGTGCCACTACATATCTTTTTCTTTTCTCCTCCCCCTTCCTTCCTCCCATACACATTGTATATCTATCTGTTTGTGGGTTTTAAAAAGCAGTTGAACACTCTATAGAATTAAAACCTTGTAACAATTCATTAGTCTGTGTATTATAATTGGGATGTAAGGTGTTTTGGACTTTAGCTCTTCCAGTGCTTTATCATTGGCTACACTGATTTGGACTATGGGCAGTTTCATTGTAAATATCTGGGAAGTCAAAGATTCTTCACCCTAAGATTGCAAACCTAGGCGTCAACATCGGTTAACCAAGGACCTTCCAGATGTTTTGGACCACAGCTCAATGTAACTCCCCCCACTCTCATAATGGCTTGTCCAGTTCAGGATAATGGGAGGTGGTTTTTTGTCACATCTGGAAGACACCAAATTGGGGAAGGTTGCTATATATGTTTGCTTGTGAATAACTCCTATGGTATACAGGAACACTTTGAGTAAACATGCAAAGGACTGGGCCACATGAGCATCAGTGATCTCTTCCCCCTCTCCACCTGGAAGAACAAGGAATGGAAATGTGTAAGAAGAGGGTGGACTCCTCATAAATTCCTGAGAATCTAAGCTCTCCTCTTCAAAGCAAAAAGATAACATGTTTTCAGAGGAAGGAGGGGAAGGAATTGACGTGCTGGTTATGCAAACGAAAATCTTATTTATAGCATGAAGTTCATATCTTCTTAGTAGCTATTATTTTTGGTTATAGGTATAAAAAATCTTTAAAAGCACAGGAGATGCTTTTGATCACATTGATTTCAGTGAAGGAATGTTAGGAAGCTCTATTTAACATGTCTAAAACACTGTCTACACCCCAAGAATGAACTGGTCATAGTGTGTCCAACATACTTTTTCAACTGAAAATTTAGGAAAGAGGGGTGGGTTTGCACTAAAACTCCCAGAATCCTACAGCCAACATGTGGTCACGCTGACTAGGGGATTCTGGGAGATGTGGGACATTTTCAAGCTTTGATTCCGTTCCTGAGTTCTGAGTAAACAAGTTCTGCAGGTTGGAAGGACAAGCTATTAACACACCCACCAGCCAATTGCTGATGGGCTGACAAGAGCGCTTCCTCTCTCTCCACTCCTAGGACAGCTTTTCATTTTTGATAAACTATTGAAGTTAACAGTTAATGAAGTGGACCGAGTGAACCAATAATCACATAAATATACAACTGTCACATGCAGCAGTTGTTTAAAAATGAAAGGACAATGCTTATCTGAAGTACAAATGGGCAGATAAACATGATAACTAAAGTTATGCTCAGAGTGTAGGCAAGTGTCCGATTTCTAGTGGAACCAATGTAATGGAGAGCGGGGAGAATTTCAGACCATGAGATGAAAAGCTGAACATTTAGATACATTGGAACACACTGTTAACAGACACTTCTCTGTGGAAATCAAACACCTTGAAATCTAACTCATGTTGATTGATCTGTGATCCATGTTTATTAAAAGTCTGCCTCACAATTCTAATGAAATACAATTAATACAGATAAAACTTCAGATTTATATTTTGACTGCATAGGAATGTTTCTATTTCTTCATCGACCCCAGTAACCTTATTGGTCAAAGCTAGAGGCAGACCGCTGATCCTTGAATCCCCAAGCTAGCATGACCACTGACCAGATTTTTTGGGGGATTCTGGAAGTTGTAGTCCAAAAAACTTCTTCAGTGCCAGTAGAAAAGCCTTAGGAGATGCATTTCAACCTTTTAGAATGGGAAAATTCCATACAAAAGTAAGGAAATAATCAAATGAAGTATCGTCATGGGGGAAAGAATACAGCCATCTGAGGGACTCCAGAAGTCTGGACTAGGAGTCTAAGAGGGCTAGGTTAGACCCGAAGATCTGAGATAATTCATCCTTCCTTTAAAGGAGATGACTTATTGGGTTGGAAGGCTGAGGGTTTTTGATATTTAGGACCAGAAGTTGTCAGTATTGACTAGGGGCATTCATGGCAGTGGGGTGAATCCACACTGGGTTTTAGTCTGAACTTTAGAAGAGCCATCCAAGGTATTGAACCCCACCCTCAAAGTAAATCAGCATTTTGGATGGCTGCTTTAAATTCTGAACAATACCTAGAGGGTATTCAACACCCCACTGACATGGAAATCACCAATCCACAGTCAAAGTTCTTTGTTTGGGCAGACTACTTTGTACTTTGGGTTTAGAATAGTTTGCTTGCGGTGGCATTTTTGTCCAAAAGAAGGGTAAGTTTTTCTTTTTCTTTTCAAGAGTGTGCATACTCGGGAATAGAGAGACTAATGAAAAATTGAGGAAGACAAGAACTCGGAGGACAAATCCCTCTTTTGTATCCCAAATAGAGCTGCAACAGCAAACAGCTAGGAGAGAGAAGCTATTTCTGTGTAGTTTTTGTGAGTATAGAAATCACTGCAGGAAATATTAAGATACTAAGTGAGAGGGGGGGAAAGAGCAAAGTCATTATTCGCATGGGAATCTGAGTCATAACAAATGCCTTTCCAGGAAACTCAAGGACACCTGGAACAGGGGCGGTACTTAAAAGGTAGAAACGCAGGCCTTTTGGACTTTGAGAACTAAGGTGTACGGATTTTGCAACAGCTTAAGAGAAGGCAAGTGCTAGAATGTCTCTTCTGATAACTGGAAGGGGATAAACAAACACTTCTTCTGAACATGTGGGTATACAAACAACAACCCAGTATTCAGACTGGATTAACTAGCACACTTGGACTTAAGTTGTTTGTTCCAGACACGTCTATATAAATATGGACACAATCTATAGATTCCACAGAGATCAAAGCAACATAAAACAGTTTCCAATCGTGCAATATTTTCTTTTGGAATATTTAGCAGTCAGTGTGCTCAGTGCTTCATGTACATTTTTTCAATGATTCCAGCTACAACTACATAAACTCAAGTACCATTTTTGCACCCATATTACCAATGGGTGACTAGGAAGGAACAGTAGCTCACCTGATGAGCTGCTCACAGGAGGTTAGATTTTAGCAAGGGATTTTCTGACTCCTTGTTTATCCACTCTTAACCATTACACTACATTATACCCTACAAAGATAAAAGAATGACTTTTCTGACTATGGACAGACTGTGCCTTTTCAGTAACAAATTCCCCACACAGATGGGATCACAGAAAGGCCTCTCCAGATCAGAAGTGCTTTCAGTCAGAGCTCTGCATGGTGCACAAGGGCAGAATGAAATCCAAGGCAAGTTAAATGGGCGCAGTTGTTTTTTTTTGATTGCCCATATTTCATGCAAGCAGTATATCTAAGTTTCCATCCTACCACCAAATTTCATTTATTTCTTGAACACAGTCTTATAGTATCACTGGGAGATGGCCAGGGTACTAATGTACTCTGCAGAAACTCCAACCAATGAAAATACATAACTCCAGAACAAAAGAAAAAATGAGGAAGAGAGAAGAAATGTGAAGGGAAGAGGAGAGAAGGAGAAAAAAAGATTATTACAGTCCAAAGTTTCACACCTTCACCACCTTCCTGAGACCTAAACACCCAAAAGGCACAAGATCCCATGTGATCCTCGAAGCTAAGCAGGGTAAGCTCTCCTTAGTATTTGGGCAGGAGACCGCCAACAAATATCAGGTGCTGCAGCTATATTTCAGAGGAAGGAACCAGCAAAAGCACCTCTGAGTATTCTTATGAAATTAATGAGGGTGCCTTAGGTCGACAGGCACATATACCCACAGGTGCGCAAGCACACACCCCTCCCATTTTTATCTTTTGCCCAGGAATCAAATATTCAGAGGAGAAGTGGCAATGCTTATAGCTCTGGAGCAGGCAACCTGAGGCTCTCCAGATGTTTTTGAACCTGAGATCCTATCAGCCTCATCCAGAATGGCTTGTGGTTAGGCATGATGGGAATTGTAGTCCAGCATCTAGAAGACCAAAAAATTCCCCACCACTGCTTTATTCAGTAATAAGAGGGAATTAACATTTGATTATGCATGAAGGCACATTCATCTTCATTAATATCGTACATTTTACTGTTAACCTCCGATAGTGGAAATAGTTTCTGGGCCAAAGCCCTTGGTTGAAGCTTTAAATAAAGGCATCCAATTTTTAAATATCTTTGGCTTGGTCAGGGGTCTGAAATGTAAGGCCAAGGAACCATTTAAAAGTCCTTCAAGTCTGCAGTAGTCCTGCCACTCTTCACAGAAACCTACGCAGTCACTTTCACAACTGATATATTCTTGTCTTGTTCATACATCTGTTTTCATTGTTGGCTTTGTTGGCAAAAGAATTCCTTTGCTCAGAACTTGCGCGCGCGCACACACAATCACAGAGAGAGAGAGAGGGGTGTTATATGTAGGAAGAGTCCTGTGGCCTTGAGGTTAGTGGAGTGCTGAATCCACCCTGGATTTCAGTATGAATTTGAAAGGAGATATCCAATATGTTGAACCCAGTTTCATTTAACATTTGTACTAAAACTCAAAACAGATTCTTCATGCCACTGACATCAAAGTCACTGACTGTTTCTCTATGTAAACATGCATTTTTATTCTATTTGTGTCCTGAGCAAAGGAATCCATTGAGTGTCTACTAACATTTGGTTGTACTACATTTAAAGGACAAATAACATGTCAAAACTACAGAGGCAAGGGACAGAAGTTAATTTAAAAATAAAACCAAAACAGTCTTAAAAGAAAAAGAAAATAATGTCTGTTGCCATCAAATTCAGATACATTTGACATTCTTGGAGACAAAACTTGTGCTTATGGATCCCAAAGCATCTCCCAGTGAGAAGCTTGATCCTCCAAGCCAGAAGCCATATGCAATAATGTGGCACTCTCTTGAAGACACAAGGTCAAGGAAACCATGCAAATGCAAGGGAACAAAGCAGTATGCATGTCCCAGAACACTGGCTTTGCCTTTTTTAGGATGACTCTTGTGGGAGGGACTGCTCACCATATAACATGGTGCAGGAACTAGAACATCCAGCTGGAATGAGGAAGACTCACTTTCAAACTCTCATTCACCAATCATTTGCTCTTAACTCTTTGCCTTACTGTACTATGGGGAAGTTAAAAATGGGAAGCAGGAAAGCCTTTTAAATTGCCTTGAATTCTTTAGAAGAGAGGTGGGATATACAATTACTAGCAGATAGCTGTTTTTCTTTCCTTCTACCTACCCCTCGTATTACCCTCAGTCCTCTTACCTACCTAGTGTCTACTCTTCCAAGAGTCACAGCTAAATCCTAGGCTTCTAACAAGTCTACCTATATAAGCCTCATTTCATTTTATTTCATACATCCACCTAGAAAGCAAGACTTCTTAATAGAATACACGCTTTCAGGGCAAAAGTGCTCACGTTCAGTCCTTGACATCTGAAAGTAAGACTGGGAAGCACTGGCATCTGAAACTCTGGATAGCTGCTCCAAACAGCCAATTCTGAAAGCCATGGGATAGTTTGGAAAAATCATGTATTTCTATGACAAATCCCAGAATCCCCCTGCCCAGCATGGCTTGTTGACTGAGGGATCTGGGAACCATCATCCAAATAAATAACTTTTCCAAGCTCTGTGAAGGACCAGTGGCCCAAGTATAACGAAACTTCATTCTTTTCTAGAAGTAGAATGTAGTTTGGACTTTGAGGGATTAAGCTTGGATATTTTTTAAAAGTCATGAAATTGTTTCAGCGCAAGCATAATGGCCTAATTCAGCCTTCCCAACTTGGTGCTCTTCAGGTGTTTTGGACTACAGCGCCCAGGATTTCTGACCTTTTACCAAGCTGACCAGGACTGATAGGAAATGAAGTCTGAAAATATCAGGAGAGTGTGAGTTTAGGAAATGCTGGGTTAATTAATAACCAGCTTACACCAATCATTGGAGGCCCCCAAATAGGCAATAACAGAGCAGATTAGGCAGGAGACTAAAGGGGAACTTGAAGATCTTGGATATTTTACAGTGCAAAGAACCAGCCAAAGTCACACCTGTCTCTCTGACAATCCCAGGGTGGCTGCCAGCTCAGCTTTCCTTCGGATGGTGATGTAACGGCTGTAGTGAAACTCCTTCTCCAGCTCCAGTCGCTGGTGGTCTGTGTAGACCACACGGTACTTGTCTTTCGTTCTGGTTTTCACTGAGGAGAGAGATACAGATCATTAAAGAAAATGCATTACCAGCATCATTTCCTTCATGAACTCTTTTGAAGATCACTCCACTTGACTTTAGCCAGTCCCTTGTTCATATACAATGTTCCCACTAGCCCTTCTCCATGGGTCTCTTGCAAAGTGGGGTTTCTGAAGACAATGGAATAAGTCAAACACTACAGAAGCTGCATGCTAATTCAGAAGTGGTTTTCTTAGCTTTCTGTATTTTCTAAATCCAGTACCCAATTTTTGAAAGTTAGCTCTTCATCATCATTTCCCCTACCACTGCCACTCCCCAAACAGGAGTTTTGAGCAGCTCCCTCTCCTTCTTCCTGGTAGTTTAAATTATAAGCCCTCAAATGTCTGGCTTGGAGAGGAAGTGATTTTCAAACAATGCACGCTTGTAAAAAGCAAGCAGCTGCTAGGTTTATGGCTCCTAAGCTAAACACACACACACACACACACACACACACACACACCAGCTCATGTGTATGCTGTGTGAATGTGTGTGCCAGTTTAGTATATGCATGGTATATACATCTTGATGTATATGTGTGCATTTATAGAGAGAAAGCAGTTAAACAGCACTGGGATATATGCCACTCGATCTATTGTACAAATTATTCCTTAGAATTGTTCAGTGGATTTTAACAGAACCAATTACTCTAATTAGGATTGTGGCAGGATTTTCTGCACTGACATACTGAGGATGCAATCTAGACAAACAAGCACTTTAGAGTTTCACTGAATTTCTATGGAAGAGATTTTAAATTTCTTCTTTACAGCATCATGCCCCAGCACACATTTTCGTTGCATGAAGAAGGGGAGGGGCGCAGACATTTTTGCTTCAGCGGAACTTGCGTGCCATCCCCTGGATTGGGACCATAGCACTGATTTAAGCTTCAGTCTCTTTCACACTTTGATGTCACTTTATTTGCCATGGCTCCATCCAGTGGAAACCCAAGCTTTGTAGTTTTATAAGGCATTTAGAATTCTTTGCCAGAAAGCTTTAGTCCCACAACAAACTACAACCCCCAGGATTATGTAGGATGCAGCCATGGCAATTAAAGTGGTATGACAGCACTATAATTGAAAGAGACATCAGCAATACAGAGACAAACATACACCTTTAGGTTTTAATAGCCTAATTATCTCAAACTAGCATGAGATAACAATAACAACATAGCAGTATTTGAAATAACAATAATGGGAGGGGTTCCAAACATTCAGATTAAGAGCAATTCTATTTATATTTCTTTTTTCCAGTTTGGAAGTAAATTGCAACAATAAGACTCACTTCCAAGTCACATCTGAACAAGAGAAAATTTGAACCTCAGCCTCTCTATTTCCCTGCCTTATGAAATGCAGCTTCAAGGCATGATTCAGCCTGTAATGTTTGGCCACATTTATCCTCATTTATTTTAAGAGGTGAGGAGAGAATTAAGCACATGGGTCATCCCCAATGGCACAGGTGTTATTTCCATTGACATTGATTTCATTTATTTATACAAAGCGCCAAGAGCAAATTGAGAATATAAGTCTATCAAGTTTACAGCAAGATCAATAACAAAGATGCTGCACAGTTTGCTAGTAACAGAGATGTGTTTTTTACCCAAGGCCAAAATGTAAAATGTTCTTACGACTACAGATCACATTCTGATGCTATGTGTTTTGGCCTACAACTCCTAACAACACTTGCCATTGTGGGCAATAATCAGGGATTAGAAAGGCTGGCTTTCAAAACAATTGAAGGTCATTGGGTTGTCCAGTAGAACATACTTCCCCATTATGCATTGCCTTTCCACCAATACAGGAAAATACAGTCATATCAGATTTGGATGAGGCAAAGAGCTGGGAATGTAAAGCCCCTTATTCTAAGGGAAAGGGCAAAATATAATTACTTTTAAAAACAGAAAGACAAAACCAAGCCCACAGGCCATGCTGATTACAGGATGCTGGGAACTGTCATCCAGAAAAGTAACTTTTTCTATATGCAGAGAATTCGGATAGCAAGTCCAAATTCCATAAAATGCAAAATATTTAGTCTGCGACATTTCAATAGAAGGAATAAATGCCTGTTAAGTACAGAGACCATAAATTCAAAACATTTTCTCTTCTGCAAGCACTTTGGCTGTGGTAAATCTCCTAGTGTGGAGACAACCCTCTCTAATCAGGGCATTTATCTGACTATTTGAACCCAACTGTTTTATTTAAAAAATGTGTTTGGAGGGTAGAACCTCGGTTTATTAGCAATTCTTATATAATACAGTATTTAAAGGAATTGCAACTTCACCCCTCCCCACCATAAGTCCCACTTAGATCTCTGGGGTTTTCTTTCAAGTGCTAGTGATTAGCATGTAGACATCAAGCAACAGCTAAAAGACAGAGATGGTTTAAAGCAAGACCCCAAGCTCTGATCCAGGTAGATCTAGTTCTCCATTGTGCTCTAGGCCTTTAATCCAACTGGCTTCAAAAGAAATAAACAGATGAGGTTTTTCTTTAAATACCATTTATCAATGCCACAAACTACAACAATGCCACAAACTACAACAACAAAGCATCTCACCCACAATTCACAAATAGCTTCAACTTCTTTCAAGAGAGAGCAAGTATGTTGGAGTTGTTTGAGTGTTGGACTACAGGAGACCTGCCTTGAAATCCCTGCTCAGCTGTGAAATCCTCCTGGCTGTCTTGGAGCAAGTCACACTCTCTCAGCCTCAGATGAAGGCCATGGTAAACCCCTTCTGAATAAATCCTGCGAGAAAGCCCCATGATAGGTTCATCTTAGGGTCACCATGTGGCAGAAGGACTTAAAGCCACACAATAACAAATTTCAGGAGAACTAATTGTAACAAGAAGACCATAGACATATGTGTATGTGTGGGTGCATGTATTTTTTTTAAAAAAAATTAAATAATAGTAAAACTAATGATCATAATATAAAAATAATCTCCTATGTGTCTTCACATGTGTACAAGACATAAATTTTTCTTGGGCAAGAAGCACTCAGAGGTGGTTTGCCACTGTCTTCCTCTGGAATAGCCTATACCACTGGGTATTCCACAGTGGTCTCCAATCCAAACAAGTAGGTAGGTAGGTTGGAAGACAGACACAGTATTTTTCCTTGCTGCAGCAGAATAAGGCTGGGAATTACCTCCAAAGGCCCCCTGAATAAGGACACTCAGTATATACACTTAATTTACATCATTATTTCATATTTCCAAGGTGCATCCCCATGCCAAAATGTAAGGTAAGCGGGAAAAAAATCAATCCATGCTGTCAATTCTTCATCTTCATGTAAAGTTATACAGACATATCAATGTTGGCTAAATAAAGTGGTTTTCCTCCGGCTCAGGAGTTGAGAGGCCCACCCCCCATTTGAGTCATTAAAAAATTGATTGCAATTGTTTGAAGACTGCACTTGCCAATTCCAATGTTTGTCTATCAAACCAAGCCCCTTGTAAAACCTAACAAGTATCGTTCGCCCGGTAATTGTTTCTTCTCCGTGGTTCTAATTTTTTTTTTTTTTTACTAAATTGAAAGAAGGAACCCTTTGGTGGTTTGGGTAGTGGTAATAATAGCTCCAACCCCCTTATGAATCCCAACTAGGGTAGGTCCACGTGGCTGCGTAACAAGACAATCTTTATATTCAAAGAGGTGGTTGTGTTTATTTGCTTTAGCACAAAAAGAAGAGGTGGAAGGAGTCTTGTAGCGCGTTACTGAATGGCTCCTAGGGAATTGACCGTAAGGGTCTGAGGAAGCCGATTCAGGAAAGTTCAGCTAAAATAAAAATTTTAAAAAATGAAGGGGAAAGAAGAGGGAATCTAGCCGTGCCTTTGAGACTAACATAAAACAAAACAGTCTTACAAGAGTCGTTCAACACTTGTGTAAATCCTCTTGACTCTACTTGTGTCCCAACTAGGCCTTGGATCTAGGCCACAAAGCTTCACTTAGATCCCTTCTTCCCCCGTTGGGCTGCTGCTCGGGGGGGTGTGGGCCCGTTTCTTGCCCTCCTTCTGGTTTAACTGGTTCTCCTGGACCAAACTCCCCCCGCCACCCTTATTTTTCTTTCTTTTTTTTTTAAATGGAAAAGGAAAGATCTGAAGAGGGTCAGTCGTCTCCCTCTGCCCGTAGGTGTTTAATGGCCTGCAGGCGAGCGAGCAAGCAAGCTGGCTGGCCGGCCGGCCGGCGCGAGGTAAAACAAAGCCAGAACAAAAGCCCCCGTTTCCCGCAGCCCGGCGACAAAAGCCTCCCCGCGAAGAAGACAAGGCCGATCAGAGGGAAGCGCCCTGGAGCCGCCGAAGGGGGACACCCGCGCCAACAATGCGCTACAAGGCGATCTTATCAAAGGCCCGGAGCCCTCTGCAAAGACCCCCCCCAGCCCAGGCAAGGGCTGTTTGCCTTCCCTGCGCCCCACCCGCCCCGCGCGCTCCTGAACAAACGGCGGCCGACCCTTTCATCCCCACAGCCGCCCCCCCCAGCCCAGCCCAGCCCACCCGGGCCTGCTCTGCCCTGCCCTGCTCAGCCGGACGCTTCCGAGGGTCCCAACAGTAGCATTTGAATGGAGACATCCATCCCGTGCCCTCCTGCTCTTTCTTTCCCTTCCCCTCCTCAGGAGGACCCGGGCGGCAAACGAAAAAGTTGGAAGAAAAATGTTTTGCGTGCCTTTAATTCGGATTGCGGGGGGGGGGGTGTCTCCTACTTCGATTTAAAAACATACATCCTCTTTTTCGCCTTCCCACTGAGGTTGCGTGCCTTTAGTTCGAGTTACGGGGAAGCAAGAAAGAGGCCTTTAATTCAAGTTATTGAAAGGCCAGGAAAAGGTTGCTTGTGTTTAAGGGGAGGCTGAGAAGAGTTAAATGTTTTTGAATTCTGTGGAAGAGGAGGACAAAAAGAGGCTGCGTGTCTTTAGTTCTAGATATGATTAATTACATTAATCAATCCATTAATAGTTCCAGATATAATTAAATTCGAATTATGGAAAAACAACAAAGGGATTGTATGCCTCTGATTCGGAGTGAGAGGAAGATGGGTTTGATTTCTATCTACTAGTCCCGATCAGACTTGGTTCACTGAATCAAGGGTCGAATGCTTTATCAACACCACAAGCACACCGCATTGACGTAACGCCAGCGTCTGGGCGCTGGACCTACAACCCTGCTAGATCGGTGTTCGATCCCCGGCTCCGCCAAGAAAACTCACTGGGTGACCGCGGGCGCGCCACACACTCTCAGCTACGGAAAACCCTGTGATCTGTTTAGCTTAGGGTCGTCATAACTGGGAAAGGACTTGAAGGCGCACAACAGCTGCAGGTGAGAAGAAGTAAATAAGATTGAGCCCCAAATAAGGCAGGAGGCAGCCTTTGATTTTCCCTTTCCCTTCCCACGGAGTACCTCCCTTACATTTTAACTCGACCATCTCAAAACAAAGCTAAATCCCAGCTTTAGGCCTAACCCAATGGTAGACTTTTTGGAATAAAATGGGACTTGTTAGTCAGCGCTAAGGTGAATTTTATTCGTTTCAATGAGTCTACGCTAGACGGAACAAAAATTCGATTTAGCCTACCGGTGTTACACTTTGAAAACCAGCATGGTGTAGTGGCTTGAACGTTGTTAGACTGTGACTCTGGAGAGCGGGGTTCGAATCCCCGCTCGGCCATGGAAACATACTGGGTGACCTTGGGCAAGTCACACTCTCTCGACCTCAGAGGAAGGCAAAGGCAAAACTCATCTGAACAAATCTTGCCAAGAAAATCCCGTGCCAGGTTCACCTTAGGGTCGCCATAAGTCCAAACGACTTGAAGGCACACAACGACAACCACCACCTTACACTCTGATTTGTTAAACAATTGAACAAAATGTAGGGAGAAGACGGCCCTTTCCCCCCTTAAGTCCAGCCCGGTGGCTAGGGATAGCCTGCAAGAACCGCTGCCCTTCCCAATTTTAGATTTAAGAAAAAATGCTGAATATTCCATTTAGGTAAAGTTAAAGGTTACATTTGCGGAAGTTCCACCTTTTTCTCTTTAAGACTTTAAAAAAAACGTTCTGTGGGCATGACCAAAATATACTTGCTCACACCGCTGAGTAATACCGTCTTGAGCTGATTCAGGCAGCCTGGTTTGATTCCTTCTGAGAGAGAAGAACCTCACAGGGTTCCTGTTGAGATGAAATCCCAGAGAAAGTGGGAATACAAAGGCATCGAATAACATCAGTCAAGGGGGGGAGGCAGGAAAAGACATCTCCCTGGAAAAGAGGATCTTGCGGGGGAAAACGGAAGCCAGGAATTGAAGAGGAAGATGGGTGGAAGCCTCCGCTGCCCTGAGTTTGCAAGACCTGAGCAGGGCTGTTGGCAACTGGGGCTTTTGGAGATCTTGCCTTCCTAGGGTCGCCACAACTCCAGCTCCACTCGATGGCAACTAATAACAACGACGAGGCTCAGCGTTGCCAGATTTTCAAAACAGCAATAAAGGACAGTCGAAACTCAGGACATGCAGAGCTGAAAATCAGGAAACAGCTATTAAGGAGCTGGCGTTCAAAATACCCAATGAAAGTACAGTACCGATTCCATTTAAGGCAGCCCGGCATTTCTCTGTAAGATTAAGGTATAGCTCACATTCATCAATGACAGGATGCCTACATTTCTTGTCGTTTAAAGGGCCCACACACCAAAACACAGGATTTTTATTTTTTATATTTTGGTGTCTTGTTCAGCCTAAATAAAAAGAAAGACTTTCTAACCCTCAAAAAGGGACACCTGCCAGCCTGGTAAGGGACAAGTTCTCCGGACCTCAAATAAAGGACATCTCTTATAATTAGGGCCTCCTGGCAATCCAGACGAGTGGCACTTCTCCACTCGCGAAATGGCACCCACCAGCGGTCTCTCTCCCATCCCACAATTGAAATTCAAAGCGTCTCTACAGTTCTGCTTGGCTGCGGCGGCCGGTGAGCTTTGGTTCTGCCTACCACGAGCCGGAGGACGGGTTGATTTAAAAGAGGACCACGCTTAAAACGAAATGAACTGGTAGATTTGCCACGCTTGTGTTTGTTTGTCGGTTTAAAGCAGCGTCGCTGTGATTTTTAGCTCTTGGGACAGGGCGATCATCAGCAAACCATGCCCTCCTTCCACTGAGGGGACAAATATTAACTACTGAACTTTTCTCCAGCGTGATGTAGGGGTTTGAGCGCCGAATTATGGCTCTGGCGACCAGGGTTCGAATTCCCGCGCTTGGCTATGGAAACCCACTGAGTGCCCTTGGGCAAGTCACACTTTCTCAGCCTCAGAGGAAGGCAAAAGTACACCTCTTCTGAGCAAATCCTGCCAGGTTCGCCTTAGCGTCGGTTTCAGTCCCAAACGACTTGGAAGCACGCAGCAACAACAATGTTTAAATGTGTGGGGAAGAGGGGGAGACGTCGTCAAGGGCAGAATTGGGGTCCTCTCAGTTTCTCTGGATTGCAGCTCCCAGCATCCCAGCCCATTCATCAAGTTGGCAGGGGCTCATGGGTGTCGGAATCCCGATCATTTGGCGGAGTGGGCGTGCTGGTTCTCCTCCGCCTCGTGGCATAAGTCAAGGCTGAGAAATATGCGTCCAGCAGATGTTGGATTGTAACTCTCATTATCCCTTGGCCATGGTTGCTAGGATAGAAAGTGCAGTCCAATAAGATCTGGAAGACCAGGTGTTCCTTTTGCCTGGCATTAAAGAAAATCCACGGGGTTGTGGATTGTGTCCCAGTGGAGATGTCTGAGCTCCTGAACAATTTCAACACAGAAGAGGAGGAACTCAACTGCCTCTCCCTAGGTGGATTGATATTCATGTATTTCCAATTAAATTAAACGCAGACCAAATATAAAATCTCTAGCTAATGGTAGATGGAGCTTGCGTGCATTTTAACGCGACCCTATGAATTTTTACTCAGAGGTCAATCTGGTTGGGTCTTAGTTCTAGCCGAAGGTATGTAGTCTTCAAGTTATTTCCTCTCCCTTTCCTGAACAGAGGAACAGCATTCAGAAGGAAGGCCCACTTAATTCAATTGGGTTTTCTTTTAGCATGTAAGCGTATAAGGCTGTCTGGCTAGCGCAAGAGAATGCTTAGGCTTTAGGGTGTTATAGATTTCACTATACGTCTATTTAAACACCTTAGAAATATTAACTATGCTGTGCATGTAATTGCCTCCAAGTCCCCTGTCCTCTTAGGGCGTCTCCGTGAATTTCGTAGGGTTTTCTAAGGCTAGGAAAACTCAGAGATGGCTTTGCCAGTTCTGAAAATAGAGCCTGCACACTTATTTGTTGGCGGTATCCCATCCAAGTACTAACTCCAGCTGACCCTATTTAGGTTCCAAGAGCAGACAGGATATGATTCCTTAGGGTCATTTAAATGGACACGTTAGGTATAGATGTGTATATTAAGGAGAGGGAGCCAGGATTTATGCATTTGTTGGTGTGTATCCTGAAGTCATTCACGACTTATCGAGACCCTAAGGCGATCCTATCATTGCCGGTTTTCTTGGCAAGATTTATTCAGAAGGGGGGTTGCTTTTTCTTTTCTCTGAGGCTGAGATACTGTGGCTTGCCCGGGGTCGCCCAGCGGATTTCCATGGCCCAGCGGGGGACTGGAACTCTAAACTTCAGAGTCAAGTTCAACGCTCAAAACCCACGCTGACCCTAGTAATACCTATAATTTACTGTTCGGTAGGTACATATGTTATGGTACATAAGCATGTACACCATATATATAGATGGATATCCCTTATGAATATATATGTCTCTATTTAGTAAGACATACCATGTACTTCAATTGTGTGTGTGTTTGTGTGTGTGTGGCATTTAAGTATACGGTATACCATATGTGTGGGGATTGATAGATATGCCATGTAGTAAAATACCAGAGACAGACTATTCAAATATAAGATATTTCACCATACACGTGCATATCTAGTCATATGGTTTATACACACATATGTACACGCAAACTCTCTCTCCCTAAGTACATGGAGCATCTAATGTTTACCTCCTTGTGTATTTAACAAGTAGTAGCAAGCTATAGCGTTGACCCAGCGTGGGGTGGTGATCTGAACTCTGGACTATGACCCTGGAGACCAGAGTTCGATTCCCCGCTCAGCTATGGAAACCTACTGGGTCACCCTGGGCGTGTCACACACTCTCAGCTCAGAAAACCCCGTGATAGGTTTTCTTTAGGGTCGCCAAAAGCCGGAAGGGACTTGAAGGCACACAACATCAAAGGGCTACCTATACTACTACATAGCAGTATAGGAACACGGTTACAATCCAGAATCCCTGAAGGACGGCCACGACCCTTGTTGAGGAAGGCCGATCGCCTGCGAGGGGATTTTGCAACCCTCCGCCCCGGGCCTGGGCCTGCTACTCTCCCAGGCGAGCGAGCGAGCCCTTCGTAGGGGCCTGGCACTTTTCAGTATTGACCGCGAAAGCTTCTGCTCGCCGCTCCGCCTTCTGAGGCTTTTCCTGCCGGTGGAAAGGAGGAAACAATAGCCAGGAAGGTGTATATCAAAGGGAGAGGCGCTTCAAGCCCCCTCCCCGGGACAGGTGGGGGGGGGGTCTCCCTAAAGAGAGAAGTAAATTGGGGAGGAGAAAAAGAAAGACGGGCGCCAGGAGGAGCTGGCTCCGTGGAGCTCTCTTACCATGACAAGAAAGGAAGGAAGGGCGCCGGGCTTCTGCCCAGAGCTTTCGTCTCAGACACTCTGGAGGGTTGTGGCAGCCCCTCAAAGCCGCTCAGGAGAGGCCAAGGCGGGTGGAGCCCGGGCGAGGCTTCCTCCCGATCAACACACTTCGCAGCAATTCTCCAGGCGCTTCTATTCACCAACGGGCCCCGAGCTTTACTCCCAGGTAAATCGGTCCAGCGTTGTTGCCTGCGACCGTATCCCTTATAGAGTAGACTCATTGACTTGCTTGTTCAATGGTAAGTCCACTGTAAAACCACTTGATTCAGTGGGACTATGCAGTCAGGATTATCAATAGGGTTTTGGTCTAAACGTTTATACAACACACCGCAAGGCATCCCCCTCGCGCGCACCGTCCCCAAAACACGCATCTTGCCCTCAGTACCATATAATATAATCCTGACCTATATAAAGGAAATCACCATGGTTGTTATGGTTACTGTTGCTACTCTACACAATTTTTAAAAATGTATTTGAGAGTTCCTCGAGGAAGTGAAATTGAGAGAAGGGTAAGCTGATAATTTTCAATCCGTTTAGATTCCTATTTTAACGAAGAGTTGCCCCTCTGGGAAGAGGTAAAGAACGATTTGCAACCTAGCAGTCATAGTATTTCATACTGCTTGTTTTAAGACCAGCCGAAGGGAAGCGCTTCCTAGCTTTCAGTAGGGCAGTTACAACTAAATCCTGTCTCCGCTGACGGGCACGGCACTTACACCGGAGTAAGTGATCAGACTCCAGCCCTGGGGCAGAGAAAGGCTGCAACTCCTTGTATCCACTTACTTCGGAATAAAATCAATTGAAAAGAGTGGAGTTTACTTTTGAGTAGACATGATAGGATTTCATCCATTGCAGGTTAATAAATCTACCGTAAAGGGACAGAGAAACCAAAGGCGGCTTCCACGCGGGAAAGTGAAAAGAATGGAATGGACAGGCAGCAGGCGAGGAGAGATGCAAATGGAAACAGCCACGCAACCATCTTTAGCTAGATTTACTCACAAGTTTAACTTTCTCATGGAAACTTCCTTTCTCGACGATTACGTCTCCCAGAATCCTTCAGCTACCTGAGAGATTCTGGGACTTGTGATCCTTCAGAAAGGAATTGTCTCAAGCTTTGCACGGCCCCCCCCCCCCGAAATGGGTTCCATTTCAACAGGCAACGCTAAAGAGGGCTTGAGTGTGTCCACACCGCATAAGTTACAGCAGTCTGATAAAAGTTTAACTGCCGCTTTGTCCTCTGAAACCCCAGGATGAGCATTTTGAGTGAGAAGATTGGAATTCTCCGACGACAGGCTCTGTAAAGAAAAGTTCTAAGTACCTCACCCCACTACAAATCCCACGAATCCGCAGGATGTAGCCGTGACACTTCAAGTCGTATGAAATTGCTAGCGGTGTAGATGCTCCTCTTCTCCCTCTTTTGGCGCTGAGATCCGTTGAGATGGAAAAAAATTGGTCATATCTTTTTGGGTGGCCAAGCGAGGAAGCCGGAGGACGCTCTCATAGGACTACCGAACTCAGGCGCTCGTGGCGCCCGGCGCGCAACCTGTAAGGGCCTCCTATCCACGCAAGGGGAGCCGGATCCTGATCCATTGGGCCAGGGCCTGCTGTCCAAAAGCTGGTGGACATGCTCTGAGGAGCTCACGCTATGCCCCCAGTGAGTCAGAAACCAAGGCAGAACTAGCCACCCACCTCCGCCGATGATTTATAGGTCTGTAATAGGTTTTTTGTTTCTTTAAAAAGTATTTAAGTCGCTGTAACTAGGCCTTGGATAGCCATGGGCGGGCGGGACCATTACACTACCTCACGCGACAATTTGGAACAGAACTGGTCGAGCACCCAGCAGCAGGAGCAGACAAAGGCAGAGCCCGCAGCCCCGGACTACTGGGTGGGTGAGGATTGTGATGTTACAACTCAGAAAAATTGCCAAGGGAAGAGGATCTCCGGATGGTGCCCAGCAACGTGGGGATCGGTGCCCCACAGGCCCCGTGGAAGCGTCGCCACGCCACCCACTCAGACTTCATCCCGCGCGGCTCCTTATGTCCAAGGCAGGCCTTGGCCACAACGAGATGCCCTGGGTGGGAAAAACGGACGGCTCTCCGGAAGGTTTTTAACCAACCCCGAGCCCAGCATAGCGGAGCCGAGGATAACGAGAGCTGTAGTCCAACTGGAAGGGGACAAACAGAGCGCCCCATGGCAAGTGTCGGACTCGGGAGATGGAGGCTCAAACCCCCAGCGCACTGGGCCACTCGCTGGGTGACCCTGGACCGCTCTCTGTCCTCGCCCCCCTCCCCAGTCTGACCAGCCTCACAGGATTGTTGAGAGGAGAAGGACAGTCACGTGTACGGCCTTGGAGGAAAGAAACATAGGCATAGCGATCACAATAAATCATACTTACGAAGAGGAAATAATTCATAAATACTTAATTACCTTTGTTGTAAAGTAACCTGACCCACAGCGTTTCAGATTCTTAAATCCTACTTTAATCCTGATTCCTGACTAGAGTAGACCCGAGAGCTGGCATGGTGTGCTTTGAGCGACGGACTACGACCCCGGAGACCAGGATTCAAGTGCCCGCTCAGCCGTGGACACCCACTGGGTGATGTGGGCGCCTCACACACTCTCAGCCCCAGAAGAGCCCCTAATAGGGTCGCCATAAGTCGCAAACGACTTGAAGGCACACAATAACTAGAGTGTTACCCATAAAATCAGCAGATTTATCTACATTTTGACTTACTATTTAACAAGTGATCGTCCGGTGGGGACTAGGCAACAGGACGCCGGCCTCTTAGTGTAGCCCTCCCCCCAGGGGTACAAAATAAATACAGAACACAGCCCTACCGCACAAAATAAATCCCTGCATGAAGAGCAAAGGACAATGGAACACTTCCTTTCGATGTTCAAGGTTTCTGGACAGAGGAACATTTCCTCAGCTCTGCCACAGTGGCAGATCCACCCCAGATTCAGACTTCTGACCTCCGTGACAACCGCCCCAAGGAGTAGAAAGATGAACACCAAGGAACCGGAACGAGTGGAAGCGCGGCCTTCCCCTAATTCTCCTTGGTTCAAAGGGTTTACTCGAGTTAGTCAGATTTAGGCTTCATTCCCCTGTTCGTTTGGGCTTCGGGCCTGAGATGCTCTTGGGCGCCTTCAGGTCGACTCCGACTTTTAGTAACCCTTTCTTAGGGTTTTCTGGGAAGGATTCTTTCAGGATTTGCCTTCCTTTGAGGCTGAGGGACGATATGACTTGCCCAAGGTCACCCAGGAGGTTTCCACGGCCCAGCGAGGATTCGAACCCTGGACTCTCTGTGTCTTAATCCAACACCGAAACAAGGGCACGACGCCGGTTCCTGTTCTAGACGAAATTTCCTCGTAGCTGTAACTCTTTACCAGAGGCTTTTAAATGGCACAGTATTAGAACTGATGGAAAGGGGCTTTGGGCACCTATCGCCTTGCATTAAAAGTTAATCTGATTTTTAAAGGTCTTTTTACTAAACCGAGAATGAAATACTCGGTATCAATTCTTGCGTTCCAGCGCTTCACATATTTTACCCGTTCATTTGAATAAGCTGCGTTTCCAGTAAAACATTATTGAGGCGTAAGACAGAAATGGTTCTTTTGTTTATGGAATTCTAAACCTTGTTTATCTTGGATGTCAAAACTCCGCTCAAGACAACTCCGGAACTGACTCCCTGACCTAGAGCACCTAGGAGAGAGATTCCGGCGGAGAATCCTACATTCATTACTCAAGAGTAACTGCTCCGGATACAACCAGCTCCTTCACGACCTACTCAGGGCTAGCTAGGAGCAAGACTCGAATTTACACCTATTCGAGTTCTGTTGAAATCCGGTTCCTCACATACAGCCACATAAAGGCTCTCAAATATATTTCCACATTCAATTATGAACAATTTACTTGGGAGAAACCACACCGCTCTTTTAGCCGGTCTTTCGAGTGGCAGATTTTCCTATGACTCATGAAATCTACGCTAATCAAGCGCTTTTCCTTCAACAGAAAACAGAGAAAGGTCGTTGGTTTATTCAAAGCTGCCCATTCGTCCTCCCGCTTCCCAGGAAAAAAAATGCACCAAAGATTCCAAACGGAGACTCCTCCAATGTGGCCGAAAGCCTGTCGGGGCCTCATTGCCCTTGGAACGGAGCGGGAAGTCCCTGAAATTTCCCTGTTTTTCTGCTTTAGGAGCCTTTGGCTCCTACAGCAGGCTTCCAGGTCTTTAAGGGCGCCCTCTGCAGCAAGGCCGCTGGGTTCACCAAGCCACAAAAAGAAACAGCCGAAGCCCACCTCCCTCCAGGGCTCGAGCTTTGCCCCTGGAAGGATTTTCTGAACTATCAAAGCCCGAGAACTTGGCAAGTTAAGAACAGAAGGCCAAGCGGACCCCTTGTCAGAATTTCCCAGAGTTCCTCTTTTGAACTCCAGCTCTCAGAATTCTCCCCCTTAGGATTTTTTTTTTCCAAACTCTCTCCAATAGCCCAAGATTCTACTGCTCCCTTTTCCTGTCCAGTACTTCTCCTTCTCATCCTAACCCAGAATCCGATGCAAAAAAAAAAAAAAAAAAAAAGGTAAGGACGCCTTTACAGTATGTTCTCCGAATTCTCGGAGTTTAATGGGATTTGTTCCCATTCTCGGCAGACACATTCACACTTGCAGCCTCCTTAATTAGGTGTTACATCTGCTTTGCCACATCCATCTCTATTGTGCTTTCAGATCTGTACCACAGTTTCTTCTTGTATCTTTCCGTAAGGAAAACAAAACTCTGTATCCGTAAGAGAGAACTGGTCTCCATACTCTGAGAATCTATAAGGTCAAACCCAACTTTGCTAAGAGCACAGATCTTCCTGAAGGCCCACCAAACGAGGCTGTTGTCAGGATCACCATATTACAATAGGAAAACTCCTTTGAACACCGGAAAAAGCCACACAAATGCTAATGAAGTAGTAAGGTTAGTATCCCCAGAAAAAAAGGGGGGAGGGCTTGACAGGCAGATGTCAAATTCGGGGGGTGGGTGGGAAGGGAACGATATTTCCTGCTGGTCACAAAGTCCAGCCCAGCCACGGTGCTTGAATAGATATTGCTGACTTCCTACGGTTGAAAGCAGTGATTTCCCAGGAAATACGTGCGTGCATTTAGAATGGCAGTTTTACAGCCCCATGGTTTCAGTTTAACTGGCTTGGGAGATAAATATGCCTGCCTCGATTTACATTTAGCATGGAACCCAGTGGCACCTTCAAGACGAACACATTTGTTACGTCTTGACGGCGTGCTCCAAGACTTCTGGGTGTTCTCGCTGCAACAGACTTAACACGGCCGTGAGCAATTTAGCCTTTTCCGAAACAGTTTCAGTTTCGGCTGGCGGATTTGCACCAGTCTGGAAACATTAAAATTCAATAGGAAGGAGAATGCCCACCCTATTCCTCCAACCGGAATCCTCATCGCTCTTGTGGCAACGTTTCTGTTGACAGCCTGGAAATCCAGGCTTAACCAGACACGGGAAATGGTTGAGAAACGTGGAAGGCGCGCGGAACAAAAAAAAATAAATAAAAAAATCCAAGCATTGGTGGAGGAACGCGTTATTCTTTCAAGAAAGAGATCCCATTTTCCACGCAATATATTTCCAAGTGATTTCTGCAAAGCCTGGTGGCCCGCCAAAAAGCCGCCAAACCTAAATCCTAGTGGAAGTCTTGACTAGAGTAGACTTACTGATTCAATTGGACTCACCATTCAAGAACTGACTCAATGGGCCTACTATAGCGAATTAACAAGATTCCAGCCACAGAGCGCCAGAGGAGATGAATTTTTGCTCTTCGTTTTTGTGTCCAAACGACTTCCTAGGGGAGATGCCCTTGTGAGTCATTATTAGGATGTTTTAACTGCTTTATAAACGATTGCAAATTAAGGTCTTAAATATGATTAATTATTTCATTGTTTGTTTTTTACTCACTGTTTTAACTGCATTTTGTTTTCACTTTTATTTTGAACCGACCTGGACCCCATATTAGGGGAAAGGCGAGAGATATAAGTTCAAATAATAATAAATGGATAAATAAAATGAATCTCTTGCGGACAAGAACGACAAAAGGCCTCAATCCCAACGGTTTGGCGGAATCAGAGTAGACCTCTTCAATCAGCAGGATTTGTGTAAGTATTGGTTTTATCCTTCATAAAGGGATCCAGTAGATCTACTCTAAGTGGGAAGAAGCACTGGATTTAGGCCAAGCCGTCTCGCAGCATCCCGAAATGCAAGACACCAACCCATCGACCCAAGGGGTCCTCGGAAATTTCCCTCGCGTGATTTCTTCTATAATAGAGCGTCTCTCATAACCTTCTGAAATGGTTTGCTTGTTGTAACCTTACTCTCGGATCCTAACCAAAAACGGCCAAGAGAGAAAGTCTCCTCCAGCTGCTGTTGTTGCGCGTCTTCAAGTCGTTTCCAATTTATGGAGACCCTAAGGCGAAGCTATCAGGGGATTTTCTTGGCAAGATTTGTTCAGAGGGGGGTCTGCCTTTGCCTTCGTCTGAGATTGAGAGAGTGTGATTCACCCAAGGTCACCCAGTGGGTTTCCACGGCTAAGCGGAGATTGGAACCTTGGTCTCTACAGTCGTAGTCCAACGCTCAAATCACTACACCTTGCTGGCCTCCAGCAACGGATTAATGTAAACCGGTTTAAAAACAGTCCTCCCCACCCCCAGTTTTCATCCACTTCCACCCATCGGAATACTGCAGTTAAGGTGCAGAGCTAAGGCGCATATCAAATGAGACCCTCAGCTCACCCCCCTTCGGTCCCAACTGGTAAGGCAGGCCCACTGGGCTTAGTGGGACCTAGTTCTCGCCTCGCCCGTCGGCGCTTGGTCCCCGTCCACTTGCCAGCCCAACTAGACTCGCTGAAACAAAGGGATCTGCATATGTGCCCAGCGCCCTGGAGTGGATTTAATTAGTCTGTTTCAGTTGGGGTTAGCGGCTGGATTTAGGCCTTCCACCACTCGATGACTGGAGTGTGTGGGCGGCGGATACCCCAGCCTTTCGGCTTCTCTGTGTTGAGGATCGCCCTGCTGTCCTCTTTGGCTTGTGCAACGCAGAGCGCCCGAGCCTCCCCCTCTGTTTCCCAAACACTAAAGGGAAGGGATGCTCAGCTCAAGATCCCCCAAAAGAAGCGCCCACTCTAACGTCCGCTTTCCTCTTTTGCGCCAAAGCAGCCCCACGCACCCCACTCGTGGGAGATCCTGCTGGAGAGGGATCGGAGAGGATCGGCTCCGGCTCCCTCTCCCTCTCCGACTCCTCCCTCGTCCACCACCGGTGCGCGTGGGCGCCAGATTTCCGAAAGAACCTTCAGGGCAAGAGTGCCTCAGAGCCCGTATAGAGTGGATCCACCCCGGGGACCACCGTTTACCCCATGGTCCGAGGAGGTGGGGAGTTTCAGCCCCTGTTTTCGTGGATTTCAAGTGACCCACCCCAACCCCGCCACCGCACCCCTCCGTCCGTCCCTCCGTGCCTCCTTACCGGGTCCCCCCGCCGTGGGTTTCCTCATCCAATCGCAGAGGTTCCGCCGCTGGCCGCCAGGGGAGAGCTGCTCCGAGCCGGGCGGCGGCGGGGGCGGCGGATTGAGCGACTGGAGCAACCCCCCGGAAGGGGCCATCCCGCCGCAGGAGGCGCCAGGGGGTCCTTGGGACGGGTGGGCGTGATGGTGCGCGTGCGGATGATAGTCCCCGGCCACGGGGCTGTAGGCCAAGCCCGCCGCCGCCGGGCCGTGCAGGGCGACGTTGGCCGCAGCCCCCTGTCCGTAGCCGTTCCATTCATCGCGCAGGGCGGGGGGCGCCCCGTAAGCCCCCGGCGGCCAGGGCGAGCCGGGCGAGGAGGCCTGCGAGTTGTCTAGTCCCAAACCGGCGGGCACGTGGTAGGGGCCATAGTCCGAGTACTGCGGGCCGGGCACGAAGTTCTGCGCCGCGGCCAAGTTGAGCCCCCCGGCGTGGCGCACCGAGCCGGGCGGGTACATGGAGGGTCCCTCTTTGTCCAGCAGGTAGCTCACGTACATGGCGGGAGCCGGGGCAGCCGGGAGCCACCGGCCCTCCTCCGCATACTGGTGCAAGGGGACCGGCGGCCGCGGGCGCTCTCCCCCGGCCTCGGGTGGGGGGAGAGGGGGGCCTGGGCCGGCGGAGGCGGCGATCGGGTCCCAGTTCCTCTCGAACGAGTCTTCCTCTTCCTCCTCCTCCTCCTCCGGAGGGTCGCGGAGTGGGGGCCTTGGGAGGCGCGGCGGGTCCCCCCTCAAGGAGCGGGCTCCATTGCCCGGGCGGCGGCAGGAACAGGACCGGCCGCGCCGGCTGCGCTTTGGGAGATGAGCGCTCCAGGACCCGGCTGTCTTAGGAATGGCCCGGCCAAGCCCACCAGCCCGAGGCAGGTGACGTGGAGGGAGGGAGGGAGCGAGGGAGGGAGGGGGACAACCGAGCTGCTCCCGGCCCGGCCCCCGACGGCAATTTGCATTGGAAACGGACGGGGCGAGGGCCTCGACCTGATCCCAGAGCGGCCTGTAGGGGAGCCTGGATGGTTTCGGAGCTTCCTTCTTGCCTTGCGAGCGGGCGCACTTTAACCTCCAGTCGCAGGTTCAAAGGACTGGAAGGCAAAGGAGAGCCGCAAGAGAAAGAAGGAAGGGAGGAGGACGGGGGGGGGGGCAAGGAGGCGCACTGAGGGAGAAGGGCAACCTGGCCTCTAAAAAGTGTGTGTGTGTGTGGTGTGGATGAGATTAGATTAGGGAATGTGTGTGTGTACGCGCGCGAGCAAGTGGGATAGATTTTTTAAAAAAAAGGACCGAGAAGTTGACAAAGCTAAGCCCCAGCAAGGCCTTCAAAAGGGAGGCAAGAAACGGTATCTGCGTCGACCTGTCTAAATCACCAAGATAATCTCCAGCTCAGGTTAAAGCCTGTTTCGGGCCTAATCCGTTACCAAACTCCACTTAAAATTTTCCAGCTGAAATCCTTGGGGTCTGAAGAGCGCGTCTGATTTTAGAAAGGAGACCAGAGTCTCCTCGGAGGGTCGAAAGGAAAGGAGAGGAGGGGGAAGAGACATTCTCCCTTCTCATTTTAAATCGGTTTACTCATTAATGACGAGTTGCCAAACTAATCCAGGATAAGGAGGAAACAGCAGTCGCAACAAACCACAAACAACACCCCAAAAAGTGAATTTAGAACGTAAAAGGATTATCTTAATTTCTTTAGGGTCGGGTCGTGTGCCAAGGGAAGGTTTCTCTCTTTATCGAGCTGGGGATCTAAATGCAGTCAAGAGAGCCCTGGGCTGCACCTCAGGAAAACCGGAGTTCCTCCCTGGTTGTATTTTTTATTTATTGTGTTTTATTATTTCAGCGCGGCGGTAAAAAGAGCTTGTTTTATGTGCGAGACAATGGAGTTGAGACTGAGTCCATTATCTCCCTGGGCTTCCGATCTTGAAACCCCGCCAATGCTAATCGAATTTTCACAGCATCCAAAAGTGAAGGGAAATTTTGAACAGAACATTTTTGAAAACTAGTATATTGAGCAGAAGGGTAAAAACCAAGAGAACGAAAGGCACGGAGAATCAGTTAAAGCTACGAAAAGGTGCGGAGGCCAGTTCCTAATCAGCGTTATGCTATTTTCAAGCCTGATCTCTTTTAGGCAAGGTTAAGAGCCACCCCACTATGTATTTCCACGGTTGGGTACTTTTCCCCCCTTGAAGAAAAGATTCAGAGGAATAGGATGTCGAAGGGAAAACTGGCGCTCGATCGATTTCCAGTGCTAACGTTCGATTCCAATGGATTTTCCAAGGACACCGAAGAAAAAACGGACCCCGTGTTACCGTGTGGTAGTGGTCTGAGTCTTGGACTACGATCCTGGAGACGCTCCGCCGTGGAAACCCACTGGGTGACCTTGGCCACATCACACACTCTCGGCCCCAGAAAACCCGTGATAGTTTCGCCTTAAATCGGAAAAGACTTGAAGGCATGCAACAGCAGCAACCCAGAATTAAGTTAGAACTGTGAGGGGGATACTTTCCAGCAGAGGCCTCTTTTAGGTAGACGTGGGAAAGGTTTCTCTTTCTTTTTTTCCCCCCGCTTCTCTTTTTTTCCTTTTTTTTTTGGGCGGGGGGGAGGTGGAAGTTGAGACACTGGTCTCTTTTATTTTGTTAACCCCACAAGCTGAGTCTGCTCCAGGCCCATTTTAAGCGCGATCCAGATCGCAGCGTTTCTGTCCAACAGATAGGGAAATGTCACTTTGATATGAGAATGTTCCCCCTCCTTCCTCCTCCCCCCCCCCCGGTCTTCGCCCTAAGCAGACACACAATTTGCCCTTTTGAAGATGCGACACCCCGCCTCCCTCGCCCCCTCCCCCCGCCGCGGCCCCTGCTCCCCCAGCAGATTCACTTTATCCTTTAACTTTTCACCCTGAGCCGGCAACAAGGCAAGAGGCCGGGGGAAAATTTGCATCTCTTTCATTAGCCACACGGAGAGCAACCCATCCTTTTGCTGGTGCTACAGATAAACTGGCCGGCGGTGGAAACTCCTCTCCCCCTCCCCGCCTTCCTCTAGTTGCCCGGCCGACAGAAAGGCTGACCCCGACTGGACAAGCAGGAGGTCGTCTCGAACCCGGCACCGCGGTGACCTTGGAAGCGCTTGGGGCGCTTTCTCGACTTGGTGTCTTGTGCCTTCAGGTCCTTTCCGGCTTACCGCGACCCCAAGATGAACCTATCTCCGGATTTTCTAGGCAAAAATTTGTTCAGAGCGCGTTTGTCGTCGCCTTCCTTTGAGGCTGAGAGAGTGGGACTTTCCCAAGGCTACCCAGGTTGTTTCCATGGCTGGATTGGAATCCTAGGCCATTTCCGCACTAGACTGTTACAGTGCTATTATTCCACTTTCAACATCCTGCGGAATCCCGCGGTTTGTAGTTGAGGGAGAGGCATTTAGAATTCTCCGCCAGAGAGCTCTTTGGCCTCAGTAAACAACAAACCCCAGAATTCCACAAGATGTTGAAAGTGGAATAATAGCGCTATAAGAGTCCAGTGCAGAAATGTCCCTGGTCTCTGAGAGCCCTAGTTCAACGTTCAAACCACTGCACCCACGGCATCCTGTGGCACCATGGGGTCGATTTCCAGGGCGATTCTGTCCATGCTTGCTTAACCCCCCCTTTGTGTTTAGCAGGCAGGCATTAGGATCGCGCGCAGGTATAGGCGCACCTGCTTTTGTGAGCTACAGTTCACTGCTATACACTCTGGGCAAAGTGGAAGCCCTACTTTGAGTGCTGGAAATTTAGTGCTGTGAGGTAGGCTTGTGTTCAATGAGGCTTACCCCCAGCAAGGTGGGCATAGGATTGCAACCTTGCAGCACGATCCTGTGCGCGTTTGCAGGCAAATAAGTACCAGGGCCTTCAATAGGCTTACTCCTGGTTTGCAGCCAGAAGAATAATGCCCTGCTGGTACATTTCGCTGGGAGAAGCCCCCATGGAACTTGGTGGGATTTGTGCATATATTCCAGCACAGACGTAAAAATCACTAAGGGGGGATAGATCCAACCAAAGTTGTACCCGTTTAAGACATAAGGTTATATATCATGACTGAGTCTAGATTATCTTTCTAGCAGAAATTAGGCGCTATCTATCCAGCTCTAGAGATTGATGAGTCCCAAGTTTTTCTCACCCGAGGTTATGTAGCACTTTGATTCCAGCTTAACTGCCAAGGCTGAATCCTATGGAATCCTGGGATTTGTAGTTGTACAAGTTTGGAATGCCTGGGAAGTCTAGGGTAACCATAAGCTACCTAGATTCCATAAGATGCAGTCGTAGCAGAGTGGAAGCAAAGTGCTGCAGTTATGAAGCCTGAAAGGGCCCTAAGTTACATAGGCTTACCTGCACCCTTTGTCATTATTAACAAAGGCAGGCAGGCACGCACATGCAATGTACAGATTTTTCCCCCCAGGCTATGCTGGAAATAGAGTATGTGTGTGGTATATTTCAGTATATAAGGAATAGGTGTGCCTTCCAGGGTGTATATATTCGATATGTGATATAGGCCATTTCTGCACTAGATTGTTATAGTGCTATGATTCCAGGGGGCCCTCTCGAAACTGCAAGCCCCAGGATTCCATAGCATGTTGCAAGTGGAATAATAGCGCTATAACAGTCTAGTGCGGAAATGGCCATATTTGGGTCTATTTGTGTGCAGTGTGACATATGACCAATAGACCACAGGTCAGAAAATTACAGATACCTAAATCCTCTTGTTAGCCCCAGCTATAGTAGGCCCCCTGCGTCAGTGCAACTTACCTAAGCGTCGACCCAACCATTGACCCAAGGGGTCTGCCTTAGTTGAGACTAGCCAACAGGATTCCAGCCACATCTCTTATTGGCTGTGTTTTCTCTCCCAGACCTTGTGACAATAGTTTCATTATGTGGGAGGGGGAAATCTAACCTGATTGTCGGAGTCATCTGGAAGGGCAGCATCGGGGAATTTTGAAAGTTTCATTGAAAACACACACACACACACACACACACACACACACACGTACAAACACTAACAAGGTAAAACGGGAATCCTTCGCCCCACGCAAATCGCTCTCCTTCTTGCTCTTTCTTTTTGCTGTAGGTGTGTGATGAACGTGTCTGCACACAAATCCCGGTCCCATTTGACTTCAGGAGGACTGACTTGAAAGCAAAATAAGTAGATAAAGAAAATAAGTAATGAAAGGTTTAAATTTGCAGCCCCGTCATTAACATTTCAGCTCCTTTTAGGAGTTCAAAGAACATATTTTAAATCTACGTTAAGTACTTTAAAAATCTTTGCTAGCATTCATTACTATTACTAATATCTTGATATCACGGGTATCTAGTAGTGTCTTTACGACTTAGGTACACTTTTTTAAAGGCACTTAGGTATTCTGTATGCCTGTGCCCATTTCTATCTGTACCCGGTTTAACTTTTGTGAGCCTCCTTGAGTCTCAGGGCTGGGAGAAACGGCAGGACAGAAAGAAGAAAAAGAAACATAAATATATCATAAGTATATTGTCTGCATGGATGTGTATGGATTAGTCACGGTTCAGTTTTACATGCATGTAGATATACATATGTACATAATGAGAAGCATCACTGCGGCATGCAACAGTGTGTAAAAATACAGTAATTGGATGTCAGAAAATCGGCGTCACCAACCGAGCAATTCTGTTCCTTTGAGCTCTTCGTCAAATCGTATAAACCGAAATTAGCGGTGCAGATGTTTTAAAACACATGCTATACACACAAAGAAGCACTGAATGAAGTGAGTAGAAGTCGAAGTCACCCCCTACCCTCCTGACTCCAGGTAGACTCAGTTGTTTTCCACCGGAGTGTTTCTGAAGGAAAGGAAGTAGGAATCGCCAAGAATTTCCTGCGAATTAACTCGAGCAATCCGTTTCTTTCGTGGAAGGGATCCAGAGATGAATGTGAATAAATCTCTGAAAACAGCACCTGGGACCGTCGACGAAATCCGGGCGCAGATCGCTGTTGGGAAGGCGAGGTTGTTGTCCGCTGCTGAACTCTCTCCCTCTGGGCCCCTCTTGCTCCAGATCCAAGTGGAGGGGACTTAGAGCTTTCTCTGGTTTCTCTGGCGATGTGGCACCGGCAAGGATCGCTTCCTTTGGCCAGCCTCAAGTCTTTGCAGGGCGGAAACCCAACAGCAACCTCAGTTTGCCTGCGGAAAACCTTCCCGAAACCTGGATAATTCTCCCTCAGTTCTCACAATTCACGATTTTGGGAGACTGGGGGATGGACGAAGATTTCGCGGGGAAGGAAAAGACCGTCGCAGAGCTTGGGAAGGTTACTTGTTTGGACTGGGATCCCTAGAATGGCCTTCGCGGCTGAGGGATTTTATGCGTTGTCCTCCTAAGAAAGAAAGAAAGAAGGAAGGAAGGAAGGAAGGAAGGAAGGAAGGAGGGAGGATTTTTGTCAGCTCCTGAAGAGACTTTGCGATCTAGAAGAGAGGAGCGCGCCAGAGTTGGAGAAACATTACCTTTGTGGATACAGATCTCAGAATAAGCCGGCCATATTTCGGAAGCGTCAGCCCTTCCAACAGTAATTTTTCCAAGATAGAACAGGATTGCAAATTCCGCCAAGCGATGCAGTTCAAAGACTGAGCACACGGCGACAGCACGTCCGCGCTGACTAACCCCCCGGGGAGAACTAGGTTCACTGAGTCGCTTTTGAAGAGCCCCACGGGCAGGCGTAGCCTAGCGCAGGCTGGAAGAGGGGAAAGCACGGGTATACCTACCGCGAGGCAAAATGAGGGCATTGCCCCCTACATCAAATGGAATTGTCTTTCAGCCCCCAACTTTCTAGCGTCACAGAGGGAAGGAGACACTGAACATCCGCAAAATGTTTGCTGTGTTCTCATTCCTTGGGAAGTTTGCCGGCTCTTTTTCTTTGGATGCCTAAACTGTATTTCCAAACGCTCGAGTGAGATTACAATTTACTGCAGTGCTAGAACTTTGGGGAGTGAAGGAACATTTCTTGAGGGTGGGGGCAGGAATTCTTGTTTGGGGGTCGGAGCTCTCACCCAGCTACATCCCCGGGTGGAAGGATTCTGTACCAGTCTGCCGATAAATTCGAATTCCGGAAGCGGACCAGAGATTTCTGAACAGGGAAAACTCAACGCCCCCGGTCAAGCCTGGGTCGCGGGGTTCTTTGCGGCGGGATAGGGCGGGAGATAGGAACGAGGAATCTCCCTGATAGGCAAAACTCGTATAAGACCGTTCAGTTTATTTGAGAGCTAAGAGACAGAGTACTA
Source organism: Cyclura pinguis (assembly GCA_030412105.1). NCBI lineage: Eukaryota > Metazoa > Chordata > Lepidosauria > Squamata > Iguanidae > Cyclura > Cyclura pinguis. Next base: position 258,221,501 of record CM059601.1, on the reverse strand, counting down.
GCGAACTATAGCCAAAGTGGTGCGGTTGTTTGAGCGTTGGACTCCCAGCCTGGAGACCACTGTTCGATTCCAGCGCTCTCAGCCCCAGAAAACTCCGTGATAGGTTCCCTTTGGGGGGTCTCCATAAGCCGGAAACGACGTGAAGGTAAAAAACACATAATGTGGAAGGTCTTAAAACTGGGGATTTTACGCTCCGAGTAGAACTGCCAGGCGGAATAAGCGATACGGCCGGAGGAGAAGGAAGGTAGTTCGTTGGTGTGGGAATCCGACAACGTCCTTAAAAGAAAATAATAAAACCCTAATTAATCTATTCCCATGAATAGGGAGCTAATATATCCTCGCTCTCCCCCTTCCCGGAAAAGTAACTGCTTCCGCTGGTGTCTGTAGAGCAAAGCAGGAGAGTGCTTTTGGTAGAATATTAGGGAGAGGGGGAAGGAAAGACATAGTAGCACCTGTTCATGGGCGTAGATTAACGAGGGTCTTATTTTTCTCTCACCCTGCAGTTTTCTTGGCTGGTTGGTGTTCAATTATAACCAGTCCAAGCCCTTGAACTCCAAAAAAACTATATCAAGGCGGGGGTGGTGACCAAAACGAGTACAGTCCCAGAGTCTGTGGGGCTACAAGTCCCCCTCCCCAAATCCTCCTCGATATTCGGCCCGGCTGGCTGCAGGCTGATGGGAGCGGCAGTCCAATAGTATCTGGAAGAGGGCAAGTGATTCCACCCCCTGAGAAAAAGAATGAAACTTGATGGCTTTGGCAGGACTGTTTGTTTTATGGTTTTATTTTTGTATAGCGCTATATACTTCCATGGCGCAATGTAGGAGGTGGAGGAAGAAGAGAACAAGCAGGGACCGAACCTGTCCAAAGCTACCTGGTCGAATACCCTTCGTCCATTGTACTTTGATGGCAGGGTTACGGGCCTTTTCTCACGACCCTGTTAGAGCGCTACGATTCCACTTTCACTGTCGTGGGTCCCTCCTACGGAATCCTGGGATTTGCAGGTGGGAGGGAGGCATTTAGAATTCTTAGCCAGAGAGCTCCAGTGCCTTGCCAAATTACAACTCACAGGATTCTTTAGTATGGACAAAGGCAATTAAAGTGGAATTATATTGCTATAATTGTGTAGTATGACAGGCCTCCTCTTCTTCATGCCCCAGCCCGGAAATCTATTTAGTGGCATACATAAATCTCTGTATCTATGCAGGATTAGTGGGAAAGGGGCCAGGTTCTAGTGAAAGGCCTCCTAAGAACCATTTTTTTGAGATCACAACTCCCCAACGTTGTGTGGTCCCCGATCCTTGGCCAGGCTGGCTGGAGAATTCTGGGAGCTGTAGTTCCAGAAGCTTCCCAAGCTCTAATCCACTAGTATGTCAAAATGTTGCTTAAGTTTTGTGGAATATCTGCCCTCCAGACGCTACACCTGTGGAGCGTTAGAAGCAAAGAGAATTTGGTCTCCAAGCCTGCGGTTTAGGACATTGCTCCTTCCCCTTTCCTCCCAGGGATGAAATGGTCTGTGAAGGTCGGGAAAGAAAAAATGGCAGACGGTGCCCCATGTCTTGGCGACCTTCCCGAAACAGGTGCCCTTCCTGTTGGGACTGCAACTCCCATCATCCCCAAATAGCTTGGCTGCTAAGGGTATTCCACTCCCCCCTAATACACATCTCCAGGCAGTTGGCCATCAGCCTTGGGAAAGCTGCCTTAATCTGGTTATCACCAAAGGACTGCTGGTTATCACCAAAGGACTGCGAATAGTGTAGCATCTTCCTTTTCCTTTTCCTTTTCCTTTCTTTCTTTCTCTCTTTCTCTCTTTCTTTCTTTCTTTCTTTTTTTTTTTTACTGTCAGGAAGGGAAAGAATCACCTATGAGACCTGTCTTCTTCGAGTCCCAGAAGAATCTGGCTGGTCTAGAGCGGTAGTACCCTGACGGTGAGCGAGGATAGGGGGCGCTATTTGGCGCTCTGCTTCAGGCAGCAAGATTTGTTGGGTCGGCACCTAAAGCAGCGGGGGAAACGACCCAGGAGCCGAAGGTGTTTAATTGTTTCTTTTTGGAGAAAAGGAAGAAGAAGCTTTGGGGAGCTTTTCTCTTCAACTCTCCCCGTCATCACTTACCCCTCTCCCCGCCCCCGTCCACCCCGCGCTCCTCTGTTCTCCAGAGTCTGGCGAAAGATTTACACACACCAGGCTCAGCCCGGTCCTGCCGGCTAATCGCCACTCCCGATAAGCCTTCACAAATCAGACCTATGACTATGTGGCGCGTTTGATGAAGCAATAAACTGGAAAACAAGGCTATTAGACTGACAAGGGCGCTGAATATATTGGATTCAAAGGGCTCCCGCACGCTTTTGGAGCAACGGAGTGGGTGGCTCGCCATTCAAGTGGATTTAAAGTTAAAAAACAACAGCAACGCAAAAACACTCTAACATTACCCCCTACACACACATCCTCCGCCTCTGATGAAACACAATGGCCAGTGGGATCCAGCAGCCAATGAAAGGAAATGTAAGATTTTTATTTTACTTTATTTTATTTTATTTTCGTTTCTGTACATAGATGTTGAAGGCAGGGGATTTACAGAGTAATTAAAAAAAAGTGTCCGTTCAACTCCCATTGATTTCAATGACTCCTACTACCACCATTAAAAAGAAAGGGGTGGGAGAGAGAAGGGGTCTAGCAGTACCTTTAAGGCTAACAGTTTATTTTAGCATGAGCTTTGTTGGATTTCAATACACTTCCTCCAGATACTCCTAAATTGAATGCAAAATTGCAGTTACATTGCCAAGTAAATTGGCAGGTGCTCTAAATGGCCCAGAACCCACTAACTCCCCTATGGTCCTTTTGCATCTATTCTGGAATCTGTAGTATGGGTGGACCACGCGGGAAAGAAAATGCATTCTGTCTCTGCTCTAAGGTGCCTTTGTTTAATTGTTCATATATAATAGGATTGCAAACAGATTGGGTGTTAAATCTGGGAATCAGTGCAGCCCTGCTAAACCTCCTTGAAACTAATTGGTGATCTTCTCCTAATCCAGTTATAGCCCTGCTTATTTATTTGTTTGTTTATTTTATTTTTTTAAAAAAAAGATTATCAGGAACTGGAATGAAAGAAACCAAGGCCATTTCCGCACTGGACTGTCATAGTGCTGTTATTCCACTTTCAACATCTTATGGAATTCTGGGCTTTGCAGTTTAAGGAGGGGCCTCAAAGGCAAACCCCAGGATTCCATAGGATGGTAGAAGTGGAATAATAGCATTGTAACAGTCTAGTGTGGAAATGGCCCAAGTTAATAACTTTAGAAAGGTGCTGTAAAGGTGCAGTCTTGCTTTACCAAACTTTTGGAGGTTTTCCTTCACATTCCTTCAGCGGCTCTCCTTTTCCCCGCCTCACTTTATGCTCTCAAGGACCCTGTGAGGTAGGCTAAGTCAAAGAGAGACTGATTGACCCAAGTTCACCCAAGTTGACCCAAATACAGATTTGGGCCTGGACTTCTCTGGTGTTTCTCCAGCACTATCTTCACCACTGTGCCACACTATTGGAGTTGCTTCATGGTGAACATATTGTGAGTTAGCTCTAGTAAGTTGCTGCTGCTGTGTGTCTTCAAGTCATTTGGGACTTCCAGGGACCCTAAGGTGAACCTGTCTCTGAGTTTTCATGGCAAGGTTGGTTCAGAGGGGGTTTGCCACTGCCTTCCTTTGAGGCTGAGAGCATGTGTCTTGCCCAAGGTCACCCAGTAGATTTCCATGACTGAGCAGGGATTCAAACCCTGGTCTCCAGAGTCATAGTCCAATGCCCAAACCACAATGCCACGCTAGATCTCCCTTCTGAGTTATCATCCAGTAAATGTCATTGAAATCAGTGAGACTTTGCCCTGTAAATCTTCAAGAGCACTCAGCAGATTTCATCATCAAAATGCAGCTGTTTTTTTGCTCACAGTTCTGGAACTCCCTTCCCCTGGACCCTTGCCCAAACCTGAGCTTAAGTTTATTTTGGACAGGGTGAAAGACAGGGCTTGCTTTGTGGTGAAGGAATACATGTATGCATTTTATTAATTTTAATCTCACTTCCTGACTCTTCCAATCAATAAAGTTTTTTTTTTAAATGATGAGTACAGTTTATATTATTCAAATGCCTATATCCTATGGCATTTATTGCTTGATCTGGGGCCCTTTCACACTACACAGTTACAGCAATGTGGTTGCACTTTAACTTCAACTAGACTGTAGGGTGGTGAGGCACTAGGACTCTCTCTGGCAGAAAATTCTCAATGTTGCTTCCTAATCTGCAAATTGCAGAATTCCATGGGACGGAACTGGAATAGTTAGGGTGGAATCAAGTGTGTATTGGTAATGACAGCTGTGTTCATCTATGCTGGTATGTATGTTTACTGATGAATCAGGGATAAATTACTGGTAAACTGGATCTAACACACAATGTCTTAAATCCTGTTATTCCTTTTTTTCAAAAAAATCATTTATTAATTTCAACACAAGTGTTACCACTCTTTACATCCCCATCCTGAGGGATAGCAAGAAATATCATTTTCACACAATATTGGATGCTTATGGCTGGTAAACATGCAGTTGCAGGAGAATGGCTGTAAGTGTATGCTAGCTCAGGATGATCTCAGCATGACCAAGTCATAAGTTTGAGAGGATTAGATAGAAACCCCTGACATTAATGGGTTTGGGATAATCCTCTCAGTGACCCACCTCCAAATACAATAGCGCATCTCTTATAGAGGCTTTTTCCATTCACCTTACCCAGCCAAGACATTAAGAGGCTGTCAGGACTCCCATCAATGTTTTGTCACCCATCATTAGAACAATCAGCCCTTTCCTGACCCTTTTGTTTGCTCTGCTGGAAAACAATTGACAAATACCCCTTCAGGGTGGGAAATCTAATATATAAAAGTCAAAGTTTGTGAGTTTGTCTGTGTCAGGCAAAGACCTGACCTCATGTGATTGGCTGTGTCAGGCGAAGACCTCATATGACTGGCTGCCTAAGAAGATTCTATGGAATCCTGGGGTTTGCAGTTTAGGAAGGGGCCTTTAGACTTCTCAGCCAGAGAGCTCCTGGGCCTGGTCCATTGCTATGGAGATGACGTTTAGCAGCAAGGACGAGGGCAGTGTTCTAATCAGTTCTAATCCTCAGGAACCCAACCTTTGTATGTTAATAACTCTGAATACAGATTGGATTGGGGAATATGGGGAAAAGTTACAGGTACTAGACAAGACACAGGATCTCAAATCTTTCTAACAAGTATTACCTTGAGAAAATAAAGTCCCTTCAAACCATTAGCAACTGCACGTTTACAACAGTATACATAACATGGATGGTAATACAGGGACAAGACCCTGACACAAACTCAGATGGCAACTCTGTCTCCATATCGACTCTAGGAGCAATATTACAAGAGCCAACAAGATCAGCCACAACATCAGAGGTGCACTTAGTTGCTCCTCCTACAACGTGATATATGCCAGCAACGTCAGCAATACCGTTCTGCATTCTAACTAGTCAAACAGGACAGTCTCAACACAAGAGGATAAATGGACACAAATCTGACATTAGAAATGGCCATACCTGAAAACCAGTTGCAGAACATTTCAACTGTTCTGGACATGCAGTAAGGGATTTACAGGTCACAATCCTTGAACAACGAAACTACAAAACAAGACTAGAAAGAAAAAACAGTTGAATTGAATTATATTCACAAATTCTAATCCATTAACAAAAATATGAACAAAGACAATTGCTTAATGGCACACTAAATATATTAATACAAGAGTCCTCATTACTGCACATATAACAAAAGGAATCTTCTCAGAGAGTTTTGAAACCAGGGAAACTGACTTGTGGTTATCAGATTTATTGCTTTCACATATCAACACTAACTGACCACTGTAAAGATCTGAAAGACCCTTATCACGCTGCCCAGCCCTTTGAAAATTTAGGGCAAGGGTCATGATTTGTATATTTCTGGATCCAATCACATTCTATTTCACTCTCACAGCTGCATAAATAGGTTTCATAACTTGAGGCTTTAAACTAATTCTGTACTGCATCTGAACAAGTAGGGTCGAATCAAGGAAGGCTCATGTTAAAATAAAAACCAGTTAGCCTTAAAGGTGCTGCCACATTCCTTTTTTGTTTTTTTCTCCTCCTTTTCTCCTTTTTCTGCAGTTCCAAAAAAAAAAAAAACCCTTTGTGAGGTGCCGCAGGGTTCTGTCCTGGGCCCAGTGCTATTCAACATCTTCATCAATGACTTGGATGAAGGGGTAGAGGGCATGCTGATCAAATTTGCAGATGACACCAAATTGGAAGGGGTTGCTAATATCCCAGAGGACAGGATTAAAATTCAAAATGACCTTGACAGATTGGAGAGCTGAGCCAGAGCTAACAAAATGAATTTCAACAGAGAGAAGTGTAAGGTCCTACACTTAGGCAGAAAAAATGGAATGCACAAATATAGGATGGAGGACGCATGGCTGGATAACAGTATATGTTTTAGGGATTTAGGAATCTTGGTAGATCACAAGCTGAACAGGAGTCAGCAGTGTGATGCGGTAGCCAAGAAAGCCAATGTGATTCTTGGTTGCATCAATAGGAGTATGGTGTCTAGATCAAGGGAGGTAATGGTACCATTCTATTCTGCCTTGATTAGGCCTTGTTTGAAATCCTGTGTCCAGTTCTGGGCACCTCAATTCAAGAAGGATATCAACAAGCTGGAAAGTGTCCAGAGAAGGGTGACCAAAATGATGAAGGATCTGGAAGCCATGCTGTATGAGGAGCGCCTTAGGGAGCTGGGTATGTTTAGTCTGCAGAGGGGAAGGTTAAGAAGGAACATGATAGCCATGTTTAAATATTTGAAGGGATGTCATGTCTAGGAGGGAGTGGGCTTGTTTTCTGCTGTTCCAGAGACTAGGACAAGGAGCAATGGATTCAAGCTGCAAGAAAGGAGATTCCACCTGAACCTCAGAAAGAACTTCCTGAGGGCCAGAGCTGTTTGGTAGTGGACTATACTGCCTCGAAGTGTGTTGGAGTCTCCTTCTTTGGAGGTTTTTAAGTAGAGGCTGAATGGCCATCTGTTGGGAATACTTTGATGGGTGTTCCTGCATAGCAGAGGTCTGGACTCGATGGCCCCTGTGATCTCTTCCAATTCTATGATTCTATGATTCTATGAGCTCTGTTCTTTTAGAAGAACCTGGCCTTACCCGCTAATCCTGCCTACATATAGGGAGAAGAGTTAGGTCACAAAATAGATTTTTGGACTATTAACAGTGTACCTCAAGAGGAAAGAAGCCAAGGGCGCTTTCACACTACACCATTATGGCACTACATTATGACTTTAATTGCCACAGCTGCATCGTATGGGATCTTGGGGATTTTTTTTGGTTAGGTATTAGGGCTCTCAGGTTGAGACTTCTAAATACCCAAAACTACCAGTCCCAGGGTTCCATAGAAGGGACCATGGCAATTAAAGCACTGTAACTGCAGTGTTCCAATACTAGATGTAGTTAGGAATGTGGAAGGTCGACTGCCTCCATTGCTCTGGAGGCAATTGACTTCAGAGGTGACAGTCCCATGGATTTTGAGCCTTCTTCTTCCTTCCAAAGGGCCTGAGTACCTTCCAGTGAGGCACCAGTGGGATCACAGCACCAGTTGGCCAGGATGATTTCGGACTTGATTTAGTCCTTGCTGAGGTCCATGTCGACTGAGCCAAGTCCACTGTAGGTAGGACAAATCCTTACGTTTTGACTCAGGTGTTTTGTGGATTCCACTAATGCTCCAGATTTTTCAGAAGAAGCACGGATTTATAGAAGTCAAGAAACTCTGGTTTGGCTTAAGAAACAGGAGATGCTGGCAGGCCTCCATATGCACGGGCTGCTGCTCTCTCTCTCTCTCTCTCTCTCTCTCTCTCTCTCTCTCTCTCACACACACACACACACACACACACAATTATATCACACGAATGAAACAGTAGCCCTGTTGATCAATAAGCAGACTGTGCATTCTAAAGTCAATTGGTTTACTCCTGTCATTAAGCCATCTTCATTCTTGTCTTCCTTCATTGGGCTAGGAAAAGTAGTATCACAATATCCACCATTTTTTTGATGACAGGCTCATAAGGAAGAGGCTGAAGTGAGTTCTTTATTCCCACTTCCTGATTTGCTCAAAATGTCAAGACTCGGCCAAATCGTATGGATGAATAAAGACAGGAGGCTTTTTAAATACAGGTATAACTCAGTTAACAAAGTAACTGACTCACCATACCTGGGAACACAGCAAGGATGTTGGAACTACAACTCCTAGAGTCCTTGCACGTGTATTTGGATACTATCACTCCAAGAATCCTGAAAAATTATGAGTCTACAATTTCCACAATTCATTCAGTTATGTATTTTGGGACTTGTAGTCCTAAAGATGGAGCCTTTTCTGAACGCTAGAATCTTTCTGTCCTCTACTGACAGGAATCTGGAGGTGCCAAATTTGCTGATGACTAACAAAGGCTGTGTAAAAAAGATGAGTCTCAGGCAGGCATTGTTGGGTTCCCTTGTCGCTTATGTACTTGACCGGCTTCTGAAACATCTGAATTGCCCTTTGACCTTGCCCATTTTCTGTTCTCTGTCTTGCAGTGGACTTTGAGTTGGCCTGTGCTTACCAGGTGCCTCTGAAATCCGTGACCCCCAAGATTTTTACACTCTGTGAGTCCTCTTTTCCCTGACCCATCTATCTTGCACAGGTGCTCTGCTAAGGCACTGATGGAAGAGAAGAGATTTAATTGTGATGAATAGCTGGATGAATAGTATTGTTATTACTGCTAACTATACCCTTATATTTTGCCTTTCTGCCAGTGATCTCAAGGCAGCATACCTGCCTCTTCTCCTCCACACTTTATCCTCATAAACACCAACCCTGTGAGGTAGTGTTGAGGTAGTGCTGGCTCAGTGAGTTTCGTGCCATAGTTCTCCCAAGTCCCAGACCTGCACTCCAAAAGCTGTACCACTCTGGTTCTTACAAGTTTTCTTGTCCTGTGTTCTCTTTTTCTTAAAAGGCAAACCAAGCCTGTGTAAGGGCAGTGCTGAAGATAGTTGCTGTAGATTGGTGGATGAATAGGTCTCTTTCCTTTATCTTTGATGCCCCGAAGAAAGCCGTTGTGTGGGGGAAAGATGGTAGACAGATTCATGTAAAGATATACTTGCCTTCCTGGCACATCTGCTCAAGTAATGCACATGATGCAAAAACCACTGGGAAACAGGAGTTGGCTTCCTATTCTGTCCCCAAAGTGGGCAACCTGTTGTCCCAGTGGAAGATCCAGCAGCTGGAGAGGATGAATGCAACTGCACCCTCCATCTTGTGCACCCCAGGAGCAAAGAGGGACACTGCTTCTGACTCTAGAGGTGACTCATAGCCATTCTGGTAGACTTGTCCTGAGTGAGTTTCAGTTTCTTGCATGTACAATAAGAAACCACTGAGGATCGAGTTTTATGTCAGTGGAGCAGTGAATCTCCTGTGGTTTTACTGTGAACTTTAAGGTGCTTTTCAGGGTACTGGACCAATTTTTTTTGGGGGGGTGGTAGAGTTCAGCACCTTAGATAACTTCTTCAAAGTTGGGACTAAAACCTGGAGTGGATTCACTATCCCACTGACCTGGAGGCCAGTGGGAATGTGAGGTGTAACAATTGCAGCAGGAATGCATAGAGCTGTTTTCTGAGTAAAGTTGCAAAAAGATTATGGAGGGACCCCCTGATCTGTTTCATTCAAACTGCAGAGTTCTTGCTCCATCCCTGTTTGCCTAAGCTTTGTTTCCATTGTTTTAAACTTTGTAACTTGTTTTGATGCTTTTTTGTAAGCTGCCCTAAGATCGTTGACTTAGGGCAAGGTAAAAATATCATCATCATCATCATCATCATCATCATCATCATCATGTTGACAACTGAGGCTGTCAGAAACCCATTTTGAACTCCTCTGATAGAGTTAATTAATTTAGTTCATCTTTCTTCCTCTAAGAACAGGAAACTGCTCCTTCAGCTGCACTCTGCATGTGCTCAGAAAGCACGTGGGTCTGATGGATTAAATCCAAGAGCAAAGAGTATAAGGAGTATTTATTTAATATAGGCAAAGCTTGGGGGGAAATTACTTATTTCGAACTACAACTCCCAGAATTCTCATCCAGTAGCCCAGACGACAGCAGATTCTGGGAAATAGATTCTTCAAAGTTTCTTTTTGGATTACAACCCTAGCCACTATGACCACTGACAAATTCTGGGAGGTCTATCCCACAAATAAATTAATAAATAATAAAAAGTAATTTCCCCCAAATCTCTGCATACAGGCAAGGAATATAAGAAACTTTGTTTGCAAGCTTTAAGTATAGGGAAGGACTCCAAACTCCGAATCGATACAGAATTACGGCTATAAGCTTGGGAAGCGACTTCGGAAGTAGAAGGACCTGACGTTTGCAGCGTCTTACCTACAGGACCGTCACTTTCATTTCTACGAAGTTCGATGGGATTTACTCTTAAGGAATTGGAAGTGCCTGAGGATGCGGTGTAAGGAACGGCTCACACCGAAACCTCAAGGTCGCCGAAGTGAAAAATTAGATGACTGCGAAGGGAAAGGGAGAGATTCGTACATTTAGAATTAATAAACACGCGCACTTCTTGGTTTAGTATGCCAACCAGCTTCTAGGGCGTGCTGGGTATGATAGTCTAAAAAGCAACTTTCTCGAGCTTTGACTGTGTTCATAGTTCTTGAAAAAAGAAAAAGAAGAAGAAAAGAAAAGCTGATTTACTTATTTTACCAGTCTGATTTGAGGAAGGGGTGGCACTGTTACTACTGTGAGTCTGGTTACCTCGGCTGATTTACAACGGATCATTCAGGGACGCGCCAGTGGCTCCTAATCCACCTTCTGGTCATCTTGAAGGGTCGAGTTTCCTGATCATGCAATACGAACTATTTGAAAACTGGAGCTGGCCTGCCGGGGTCATTTCATTTTCCTGTCCTTACGCATCTCAGAGTTAGGGGGAAATAATGAACTGGGGATAAGGGACCCACTTCAGCCTTCTCCAACGGTCTGATTCTACGCAAAATATATATTTCCTCATAGGATACGCTACACTTTTCATCCCTAACTTCGGTGTTTGTTGGTTTTTGTTATTGGTTAGGAGCTAATTCCCCCCTTTTTTTCCTTTGCTGATCCTGCGCAAATCACCTTGGTGTGTTTTTCTGTGGGCTCAGAGATGCTTCCGATGCCTAAGGTCAAACTACCTCTCTGCAGAAGTTTGTCTCAGCGGAGGACATTCGGCCACTTCCTGCGATAGAAAGTGCCCCCCAACTAAGTACCGAGGAACAGCCAGGGCGGTGTAGTAGACAGAGCGCTAGACTGTTATAGCGCTATTATTCCAGTTGCAACATCCAAGGAATCCTGGGGTTTGCAGTTTCGGGAGGGGCCGGAGGGCCCCTCCCGAAACTGCAAACCGCAGGATTCCGTAGGATGTTGCAAGTGGAATAATAGCGCTATAACAGTCTAGTGCAGAAATGGCCAGAGTGTTGGACTAGGGCTCCGGGAGACCAGAGTTCGAATCCTGCTCGAGCATGGAAAACCCTGGTGGCCTTGGGCAAGTCATATCCTCTCACTCTAGAAGAGGAAGGCAATGGCAAACCTTCTCTGAAAAAATCTTGCCAAGGAAACCTTAGCGGAGGGTTGCCATAAGTCAGAATCGACTTGAAGGCACATAACAACAGTTCGGTCAATATTTCGCTAAACCGGCAGCAGTGGCTGCGAGGTTCCTTCTCTTTCCTTCCTTTTCCCTTCATGCTGAACAGACAACCAAGGCGGTCGCTTTAAGACCTGGAATATTATTTTCTTCTATGCTTTCTGTGATTACGATTTCTTCTATGTTTTCTATGTTTGGTTATATTAATTCCTATATCTATCTATCTATCTATCTATCTATCTATCTATCTATCTATCTATCTATCTCCATCCTTATGCTATATATATTGTACAAAATATTATATTATTTATTTACAATATCAGTACATAATTATAATTATACATTATTTATATAATTGCATTCTATTATAACACATACAATATATACTAAACATTACTGATACGTATTTTAATAGTTAATCATTATACACATTCAATATATCTCATGTTTGCAACAGAAAAATGCATGTAAAATGCGTAAAAGGTATCACAGTCATCTAGAAAGACATGGGAATCCTGTCAACAAAAGGAATTAACGGATTCTATCTCCAGTTACAGAGCCAGGGTGATTGCAGTGGTTCGAGCGTCGGACTACGATCCTGGAGACCGGGATTCGATTCCTCGTTCTGCCAGGGAAACCCACTTGGTGACCTTGGGGGAGTCACACACTCTCAGCCCCCAGAAAATCCCACGGTAGTTTCTCCTTAGGGTGGTTATAAGTCGGCAACGACTTAAAGGCACCCAAAAACATCATCTCCAGTTACAATGCCTGGAAGAGTGTCCATAAAAGGAAGCACGTTGAAGTCCCGTTGATGCCAGTTGGAACGAGGACTGAAATTTCTCGCGTGGAAATCCAAGAGGTTTAGACTCTTTTGGTCAGAAAGAGAATGTACCCAGTCAAACACGGTTGACGCAATTTCCACTGACTAATCTTAAAGAGAGATACGAAGGAAGGTAACAGCTTCGGAGGGAGAGCTATCAGATCATATTAACCAGAGGAGACTATGAATGTTTACTTAGAAAGTCCCACCTCTGTTCAGGGCTTCTTATTCCCAGGTCAGTGTCCGTAGGATGTGCGTGTGTATGAATGTGCCGAACTATGGCAACCCCATGGGTTTCAAAGGGTTTCAAAAACAAAACTCAGAGATGGTTTTGCCAGTTGCCTCCTCTCAAATACAGCCTACAGCGCCTGATACTCGTTGGCAGACAGCCGTCCAAGGACTAACCAGAGCTAACCATGCTTAGCTTCCAAGATCAGACGGGATCTGATGTCTTTCGGATATTTCTTAGACCCCGGTCCGTAGGATGTGTTTGTGTTTGTGTGCCTCCAAGTCGCGTGTCGACGCATGGCAATCTCAGGAATTTCAAAGGGTTTCAAAGGCTAAAAGTACAGAGATGGTTTTGCTAGTTCCTTCCTCTGAAATATAGCCTACAGCTCCTGGAATTCATTGCAGTCTCCCACCCAAGTACTAACCAGTGCTGACCCTGCTTACTGTCCAAGATCAGACAGTTGTGCTTACTGTCCAAGACCTGGTGCCTTTATGGCACTTAGCCTACTGTGGGTAGGCTATACACCTGAGTAAGTCCGACGGAAACCAACAGAGCTTACTTGGAAGTGGTGTCACGCATAGCACTGCAGTGGGATATTAGGATTCTCTTGTATTTGGTGTTCAGAGTCCTGCGCCTTTTGGGGCAACTTCCCAAATTACTTAAGGCGAAATGTTCGGGTTTAAGTTGGAGGAGTCTCCGGTGGTACTAAACCCACTGGTGCCAAACAAATCTACGAGCCATCTTTCTCCCGCAAATGGCTTAAATTGGGGTGGCAATCATTCGGATCTCCAGGTGCCGCTGAACTGCACGGCTCTGTCTGGGGATGATGGGAGTTGTAGTCTAGCCCATATCAAGGGCGTCCGACTGTTGAAAAAGGTGAGTTCCAGGCTGGTTCAGCTGACAGCTGGAACAAACTTTGAGAAGCATTGCGCTACAAACCCGATCCTGAGCGTATTTAAGCGAGTGTAAGGCCCACGGCGTTCAATGAGAGTCATTATGAAGTAGATGTGCTTACTCAAGCCATTTCCGCACTAGACTGTTGTAATGCTATGATTCCACTTTCAACATCCTATGGAATCCTGGTTTAGGGAGGGGCCTTTAACCCCAGGATTCCATAAGATGTTGAAAGTGGAATAATAGCACTATAACAGTCTAGTGCGGAAATGGCCTCGGTTGCAATCCTAGAAACACTTATCCGCGAGTCAGTCCCATTGAACATAACCGGGTCTTACTGGTAAGCAAACACGTATAGAATCGGCTTGCTAGAAATGCACCCTGGCGGCCTTCTTAGACGCGAGGCGCTTTCCTTTACCTCCGATAACTTAAAAAGAAGATATTACAGGACAGTTTTGATATTATTTTTGGCATTCCAGTGGGCTAAAATACTCTCTCTCGAAGTCCGTGGACAGAGTAGGTGTGGCTGTGCTGGATGTCACCCTCTTTTCTCCTCATAAAATATAACGAGGTTCCTTTTTTTGAAGTTTGGCACAGGATACGAAAGGATTGGAAGGATATCAAGCAATGAAGCAAACTTCAGAGTTGCACAGAGCTCTTCTTTTCTGCATAATAGTTCTTGCAGTTTCCAGCCTTGCTACTTTCAGTACTACACGATAAAATATCACCCCAGCACTTTCAGTCCTTCCACATCCAGGCAGGTATCCTGCAGTGCTGGATTCATTCGCGGTTGGTTATAGGGCTGTGGTCCACCTTGGCATGAGATATTTGAGTTTCTAGAGCTGTAACTATCACAAGAATGAGATTCGTTACACACAGTTTCTGCAGAATAAACGGTCCAATCCTACGCATGTCTATGCTGAAGTAAACCGCAGCAAGTTTGCATTTCAAGTTCTTTGCGCTCAGAAGAGTGTACTGAGTTAGGAGACTGAGCATACTGTAAGGAACCGGGGGTTAAGTCCTACATGCAGCCCGATCTTTTTCAGGTCCATGTGAGTTCAGTAGAGTTTAACCCTCAAGTCAGTGTGCTTAGCCTCACAGCTCTATTCAGATCTATTGAGTTCCATGGGTCTTAGACACCAACAATCCTGAACCTGATTCCAGTTTTTGGCTGAGGCCAAGTGACCAAGAGCTCCTCATTCTGGTAAACAGAAAGTCTTCCTTTCAGGTCTGGCTTTCTGAGGAATCTGGTATATGAGAAGCAATAGTAATCTCCCTTGCAGGATTGTTGTGAGAAGTTAGGTGAAAAGCTGCCTTTTCTTTTTGCACACACCTTACAGCTCCCGCTGTTATGGAATTTTTCCTCTCTGCTTATCTACTTGAAGGTTTTCCCACCTCATTCTTTCCAGCTTAATATCCCACTTCTCTATAAGAGCCTGCTGGAGCTCTAAGATCTTTGGGAGAGGTCTTTTTCACTCTTCCACAAACTTCACAGGCAGGTTTGGTGGGAACAAACAAGAAGGCCTTCTCGGTGGTTGTTCCCAAATTTTGGAATTCCTTCCCAAGGGAAGCTAGGATGGCTCCCTATTTACTCTCTTCCTCTGCAAGGAAAAACTTGTCTCTTCCATCAGGCTTTTAGGAACTGACTACCATGGGTTTTTAATAATGTGGTATTTTGTTGATTTTTTAAAAAATATTCTGTCTTTTTTATGAATGTTAAATTGTTTTGATTCTATAGATTTTTTTAAAAAATAAAATACACACACTCTCACACATGCACATGCATTTGCTGATATTTTTCTATTTTTTAAAACCTGAACTGGTTTTAAAAATTTGTAAATGGCCTTGTGTCCCAGAGCTGAGAAAATGTATTATAAATGAAACTAACAACAACAATCTGAACAATTTGGATCCATGAAATTTTTATGTCACCATGATGGTAGTAGGCCTAAATCTCAATTAGAGTTGATCCCTTGAATCAAAGAGTTGTTGATAAACCAACACTGAGAGAAGTTCATTTGATTTCAAGTGGTCTAGTCAGGACTGTTGTTGGACTTCAAGTCCTTTTTTTGGCAGAGTTTATTCAGAAGCGGTTTGCCTTTGCTTTCCTCTGAGGCTGAGAGAGCGTGACTTGCCCAAGGTCACCCAGTGACTTTCTATGACCCAGTGGGGATTGGAGCTCTGGTCTCTAGAGTCCAAGTCCAGCAGCCACACCACTTTGACTTCCCTTTAGGATTTAGTGACTGTACCTAGGTCTGCAGGGTGATGTTGTAGTATAAATGCTGGACTAGGACAGCGGAGAGCAGGGTTTGAATTTCCACTGGGGCATGGAAACTCATTGGGTGACCTTGGGCAAGTCACACTCTCTCAGCCTCAGAGGAAGGCAATGACAAACCTCCTCTAAACAAATTTTGCCAAGAAAACCCTGCTATAGGTTCACGTGAGGGTTGCCATAAATTGGAAACGACTGGAAGGCACACTACAACAACAAAATTAGGCCTGAGTCTTTGTGCTAACATATGATTCTGGGACCTGAATATTATTTGTTAGTGCTGGCTGGAGTAAACACACGGAACAAGTGGGATTTTTCTGCATGCTGATTCGCCAAGAATGGATTCAAAGAACTAACCCGAAGGAATCAGGCCAGAGGCTGAAATCCTTTATGCACTTATCTGAAGTCCTTCCCACTGAATTCCTTGGAGGTGATTTCTGAGTCGACCTGTGTATTAGGCTATTGCTCAGCAACATATTTATCTATCTCACATTGCTAACACATTCCCTGTGGACTTTACCACAAGGATAGGTAGCTGCAATTAAAGACCTACACGGATCTTAGATCTAAACATATCTGTTGAACAGAGTTGTGGATCACCACTCTTTCTCACCCCCCCCCGTTTCTTTCTCTTCCCTCCTTCTCCCTTTCTTTCTCTAATTGTGTATCCACACCGGGCCTCGAACCAAGCCTTTGAGAGCAACAACTGGAATGTTTATTGCTCTGGGCTTCCGGAGATTTCCCGGATTGTGGTTGTCGGGACAACGTGGATCTCTCCAGGTAATATAAAATGGGGCCCGGGCGACGCTTCGCCAACTCCTGCAGGAGCCGATGCAAAGCAGAAACCCCGGGGAGCTCGAGAGATGCTGGGAGGAGTTTCTTTCGCGACGCCTTTCCTGCAGCCACGCTTCCCTTCCCGGAGAACCCAGATGGCAGAAATCGGGAGGAATGGCCAGCAGCCTTGATTTGCGTGAAAAGCTATAAATCACCAGGCCAGGGAGATCAGGACCACAGGGGACCACCCGGCGTTGTGCCAGGAGAATTGATTTATTCTCATTGCCTTGCTCGGGGGCTTCGCCAGAGCTTTAGCCCGAGCGCTTCCTGGAAAGGGGAAGCATTTTCAGATGCTTGGTGGATAAGCGGGAAAGCTAGGAAGAACTTATTGCACCTTTATTTATATATTGAATTTATGGTCATTTCCGCACTGGACTGTTGTAGTGCTATTATTCCACTTTCAACATCCTATGGAAGCCTGCAAACCCCAGGATTCCATAGGATGTTGAAAGCGGAATAACAGCACTATAACAGCCTAGTGTGGAAATGGCCTATGACTCACTTTTCTCCCAAAATAGGTTTCAAGGCACCTTCTTCTTTTTCTTATTTCATTTTAGTTTGTTATTTTTTGATCCTATTTTATTTCCTAATCAGGGTCCTAACAATAAATTGGAACAGCACTCCTAACAATGCCCTCCTATGTATACTTACTTGGAAGTAAGTCCACTGGACTCCTACTTCTAGGTTAGTGTGCATAACATTGTAGCCAAATAGTCCAATCCGAATACAGGCAGCCCTCCACCTTTGCAGGTTTCGCTTTTGCAAATTTGATTACTCACGGATTATTTGCTGTCACTTCTGCTGCCTCCCTAGGCCATTTTTAATAGGGACCAGGAGCCTGAGACCGAGAAAGTGCGAACGACGCTTGCGGCTCCCTTTCAAAAATGGTGTGAGGCAACAGTGGAGGTGGCAGTCAGCCCCACCAGCCCCCCATTTCCGCCTTGTGAAGGAACCCTGATGCCTCAAAGGAATCCCTTGTGGGTTGACTATGGTGATCATACTTTTTGTGTGTGTTTGGGAAGGCCTAGAGTTATTCACCGTTTTTCCACTTTCACAGGGGTCTTGTGACCCTAACCCTAGTGAATGTGGAGAGATGACTGTATGTCTCTTTCATGGTCAGTGAGCTTGATTTAATTCCATGGGATATACTGCCAAGTAAGTGAGTCAGCCTGGTGTCCTCGTCTGAGCAATGGACTAAGACTCTGGAGACCAGAATCTGAATCCCTGCTCTGCTGTGAAAACCTTGGCCACATCATACTCTCTCAGCTGCAAAGGAAGGCAAAGGGAAATCCACTCTGAACAAATCTTGCCAAGAAAACTTGTGATAGGTTCATCTTAGTGTTTCCATTAGTCAGAAACAAGCTGAAGGCATACAACAACCTTAAGTATAGGATATGGAATTTCAGGCTTGTTTAATTCAATGGAGCTTAGTCACGTCACATTTCTAAGATGTTTCTTAGTCATGTCATGTTTCTAAGATTCCAAGTCATGTTTCTAAGATTTCACTGCAGGTTTTTCAGATATGAAGAGGTACCAGATGAACCAAATGTATACATACACTAAGGCGTTATTACTAACTTGGTCAATTGGCTTTTTATTCAGGCCTCTATGGAGCATGATGTGGGATCTAAATCCATCCCAATGCATCTCAGAGGCTATTTGGACAAATAGTACTCCTCACCCCAGAGTTTGGAAAGCTTACTTTTTGGACTTCAGCCCCCAGATTCCGACAGCCATTGGCCGTGCTGGCTTTGGGATTCTGGGAGTTATAATTCTAAAAGTAACTTTTCCAACTTCTGCTTTTTGTTGGATCCTTTGCTGAATGTCTCACAAAGCTACAGTATAAGAACAACGCATCCCTTGAATTCATTCCAGGTACTGTTCTGAAATACATCACATTCCTATGGCTGTTTGGAAGGAGGCAGTGCATCTCAGTGGTTGTTCTCTGTCATTCATTTTAGTGCATCCCTGATTCTTACACTATTAGAAAGAAATAAAAAGATCCGTATCTTCACTCAGGTCTCTCCCTATCTGCAGTGCTCCCATAACCTCTTGTGTACCCAGCAGAAGTTTATAAAATGACAAATAAGGCCAGCCACCTCAAATCCAAGATAGCACATGGTTAGATATTTCATCTCTGACAATTGTGTTAGAGTGCATATACCTGGCATTGCCCAGGATTTTATTTTCTCATAGGTAACACTTGTTAGAAAGATTTGACATCCTGTCTCTCTAATTTCCCGAACTGTCTTGTCCAGTACCTGTAACTTTTCCCCATATTCCCCAGTCCAATCTGTATTCAGAGTCATTAACCTGCAGAGGTTGGGTTCCTGAGGGAATACACTGCCCTCCTCCTTGCTGCTAGACCTCATCTCCATAGCAACCAGACAGACACAATTGACTGCGGCCCAAGAGCTTTCTGGCTGAGAATTCTAAAGGCCCCTCCTCCAAGGGCAAACCCCAGGACTTCATAGAATCTTCTCAGGCAGCCAATTGCACGCGGTCTTCGCCTGACACAGCCAATCCTATGAGATTTTCACCTGATACAGGCAAACGAACTTTGACTTTTATATGTTAGATTTACTCAGCTCAGACAGGCTCATTTGGCGTGCAGCTCTCCTTCAAATAGCCTGGGCCCAGGCCATTTTCCTGTATGGAATATTGATCCCTCAACCATGAAGGGGTCTCACCAATCTTTCTCCCTTTGACGTGCCTCCCTCATGGCTGCAATTGCATCATCAAGGCGGGCCTTCGGCAGAAGGAAAAGGAGGAGGTGGCGGAGGGCCCCTAAACCTAAATGGAGCAGGGTTGGCTCACTACATTTGGAAGGAAGGAAAGTTCTATCAGTTATTACTCCACTTGAAGAGAGGGTTACAATTAAGACCACAAAGTCCAAAGCCAATAGCATTCTGACCGAATTGCAACGGTGCCCAGTCAAACCACTTGTGACAAGAGATCTCACATTAAGTCAGTACGGCTGCATTTGATCACAGGAGCATGAGGCAGGAAATAGGGTGTTTAATGTCTTTGTCCATTGCCAGGGGCTTTTGCAGTCAAAACCATCTTCTTCCCACAACTTAATTTTCCCAGCCATGGGGGAGGGGAAAAGCAGTAGATGTGAGCAGGGAAGACAGAATAACTTCTGAACTAGAGATAACCCGGTCTCCATTACACTAGTAATTACCATTTATACACCAGTTTATGGAAGGGGATGCACTTTCTAGGTTCTTTAAGAATTGCACAAAAGACACCTCTCAGGGAAAACTCAGGAGAGGTTCTCTTTTCACAGAGCAAATATGTTTGGCCTCAGGAAATTTCACTCAGAAGTGCACACCGAAACACGCACACACAAGTTATTGTGAAATCGAGATAAGCCTAAACAAGAGTAGAGATAATGAAATGGCCCCTATGTGTCCTATTAGATTGTACAGAGATCTCTACCGATGCTAGCATCTTTCTCCTTAAGGGTAGATGTCTTCGGGCAAGCAAGGTCTGATCAAATAAGAAAGCTGTTAAGATTTTTTTTTTTTAATTCAAAGATGCTACCACTTCTCAAGAAACCCATCCAAGCCCCTTGTCCATGACACAATCTTAATCAAAATGAATGGAAAGCAATATCCTGCAAATGTGAAGAAAAAGATTATATGCAAAATATTTTCTCACCACCACCTTCCCAGGGCTCTGTTCTTTCTTCCAGTATACATTCATCCATTCATGAGTGTTCCTAGCGGCAGCAAAAAAGCTGTCTTCAGTTGAATGACACTGCAGATTGAGTCACATTGTGAAAATGCAACAATCTGAAATTTATGTCAAGAAGTTTTTAGTCCTCGCTACTGCAGAATAACATTTAAAGTCTGAAATGCTTGCCACCTTTTGTTGGTTTGGTGCATTTTTAATATCTTGCATGTAATGCAAAATTCTCAGCTAGGCTGAAAAGCTTGCAGGTGGTCATACTGAAGATGAAACCATGAAAATGATATAACTCACTGCAATATTTTAAGAGCATTTGTTGTGTCTATTTTTTTCCTATCACATGATAACCCTAGCAAAGTTTCTGAAGTTAAGTTAGTAGGCAGCCTTCTTTCTTAAGGAAAGGGTTTTCTGTTTCCGGCATACATATCCAGTGCACAAACTGATTTCATCATTTCTTACATAGTCATTCAATGTGTAGAATAGTACTAGGAATAAATGCATTGGATCTGAGGTACAGTGAAAACTGTCTTATTCCGACCTTCCTTAGATGTTCTCCATGGCTTCTGACTCCAGACGTTGGCTTGGATTCTAACAGAAGTTCAACGAAGATGTTTTACGGAAAAAAATATTTCTTGTCCCCTCCTCCCTTTGGCAGCCCCCATGTCCCATCCTACATTGTTCAGGATGGCTCTGTCACACGGCCTGAGGCCCATCTTGAGACTTCTTTCAGGAGGGTGTAGGTGGCTTCAGCTGGAAACAGAAGACAGGAAATATTCCTTCTATGAACTTCCTGAGAATCCAAGCTATTATATTTTTAAGAAATGCCCTTTCAAAGCCAACTCTCATACCCCAGCCTGGACAGGCAAGAAGTACAACCAGTACCTCCTAGGTACCTCCTAGTAGAAATCCTATTCACTTTCTCTTTGTTGGACAGACAGCATGACCAATGGCCAGTGAGAGGTGGAGTCCAACAAACACTTGGGGCCCTTTCATGCTACACAATTGTTATAGCTGGATTTAACCACTGTGTTTCCATCTTTTGGAATCCTGGAATTTGAAGTTTAGGGAGGGGTACTTAGAACTACCAGCCAGACATCTCTAGTGCCACACCAAACTATGAATCCCAGGATTCTATAGGAGATTGCCATGGCAGTTAAAGTGGATTTGTAGCACTATAACTGTGTAGGGTGAAAGGCTCTTGGAAGCTTCAAGGCTGGTAGTTTTCAACCTTTGGCTCTCCAGAAGTTTTAGACTTCAGTTTCTAGAAACTCACATGGGCAATAGTCAGGGATGCTGGGAGTTGAAATATAAAACATCTGGAGGATCAAAGGTTGTGAACCACTGCTCTAGCCTTCTTTCCTACTCTCTTCCAACTCCAGAACCCTCGTCCCCACCATCAAATCCCCTCAGGCATACGGAAGAGAATGAAATAAAGACGAAAATATGTTAAGTGGAGAATAAGAAAGAGACTTGTATTCCTTGGGTCGAGAACTTGAAAAAAATTTTTTTTGGTATTATCATTTCCAGAATTTCCATGGCTGCACTGGGTGTAAGATTCTGCAAACTGTTATCTAAAAAGGCACAATTTTTTAAAGTTCTGATAGGATCCAGGTACACTTTTTGCTTCACCTTGGCAAAATCATATTTAGGTCCCCACCTGGTTCTCCTGGAGTTTTCTTCCTTTGCTCCTTCCCTCCTTCCCACAGTTTTGTTTGCCATACTCCCCCTCCCCTTTCTTGTTTAGATGGCTCTCTGAATACCTTTGGTGGCCAAGCAGGAGGAGAAGAAAAGGGGAAACTGTGTGAGAGCCGACTTGTGGAATTTATGGCTCCCCCTAAGCACAGGCCTGATAAGAAGTTAAAAAGCATCTTGAGCCTTTTCAAGCTGGCTACCCTGGGGCTTTGATGTAGATTACATTGCAGAATAAGCCAATATGTTTATCCTGGAGATGATATTGGGTTTGTCGAAATACATGCCTCTGGGATCACAGGGCCACCTTATCCAGGCAGAGAAGCAAATTGGCCAGGCAAGGCATGTTGTCAGTATTGTTGGGCATGAAGCAGCATCCTCTGAAGACTAATGAATATCTATCTATTTATCTATCTATCCATCTAATTTATCTAAATTTATCTATTTATTTAGTTTATCTGTCTATAATGTTTGTTCATGTTTGGAGAATCCTTCGTTTATCTGTCCCAAATCAGAGTCTGGAAAATTTACTGTTTGGACTACAACTCCCAGAATCCTCCAGCCAGCACAACTAGTGCAAGCTTTTACAGCCTCTGGCCCAGATGAGGGCACACAGCTTAACTGGCACTGAAAGGTAAGGACAGATGAGAAAGTGATCCACAGCCAGTCCACATTAGTTTTATGCATATTTGTTCAGTCCCATTTCTGCGTCACTCTAGATTAAAAGAAAATATGCACAGAAGCTTGTATTTTCCAGTGTGTTTTTCAGTGCTTTGAATAACTGCTTTTCTGGACAATGTTTCCGAGATTTCCTCTGCCCACATGGACGTGCTGGCTGGGGAATTCTGGGAGCAGCAGTTCAAAAAAAAGTGACATTTTTAAGTTGCACAACTTTCCCTAATACGTACGTGTGTCCAAAGCATTGCAAACAAAGCACTTAAAAATTGAAAACAGTCAAAGTGATTGAAACAAACAAAAAATATATTCAATACTTGAAAAATTCAATAAGTTCTAATAGTTCAAAATAATGTACATTGGCAGGGTAACTTAGCGAGATCTTGAACCCTATGTCTACAGGGTCGGGTCGAGTCAAGGAGAACACAGAAGTTGAAATAATAAATGATGTTTATTAAATACAAGCAAAACAGTGTATGCAACACACTCACACAAGATAACTAAAGAAAATAAAGGTTGGAGTGATCTAGAGGGATTTTTAGAGGAATTGCTGGTTTGGGTGATACCTCACCTGTCCTGAAGCCCGGAAAATAGAGAGCGAGGCTGGGGTGCGATGTAGCTCAGCACGTGGAGCTGAGGGGAGGCTCGCCAAGCAAAGCGGCAGCAAGGCGGGATGAAACTCGGGAGCGTTCCGAGGAAGGTCTCGGAATCAAGGGTTTTTATAAGGAGAATTGTGACTGCAGGCTACGCCGTACTTGGGGGAAAACAATAGATTTGGAGTTGGAGACAAAGCCTCCGAAAGGTCAGAATCTGAATGATTGAGTTATTGTAGCAGTTCTCAATAGAGTAGCCAGTATGCAGACGCAGAGTACTTGGGTATTGCGTAGTTTACCCGTCAAGCTGCCATCGCGGGGCAGAGGCTCTTTTGTAAGTTGCGTGCATACTTAATTAGAGTACTTGCCTGGAGGTCTCCTGAAGCAGTGAGTCAGCTATTTCTGGCCTGCCTGTATTGTAGTTTGAATATTACGGCTATTAACGGCCGAGTTTGTTTACGTGCTTGTCCGGTGGCCTCGCAAGCACGTGGAGAGGAATAGAGAAGTGCAGCCGAATTGCGATATCAAGGGATATCTTTAATATCCCCAAAGCTCAGACTAGCCAGGGCAGTAACAAATGGTTGTACTCACAGGGGACATCTCTCCCTGTTACTTGTCTCGACAGCTAGATCAGTGGCTTCTGCATTTGTGAAACAGAAAGAGAACCTGGGTTGCTTTTCAAGAGTCTTTGCTGAGTTACATAGGCAAATAGTTTTTCCATACTTCCCAGCATGGCTGTCCTCATTCCATGGTGTTTTGAGCTGGGCCTGGCCTACCTGGCAGCAGAGTCTTGTACCTTCATGCCACACATATTAAGAACTGACTATGAAGGTAAAGAGGCATTGGCTTACACCAGTGTTGACCTTTCTATGTCCTGTTATGTCTTGTTTTCCAGATGTGGTAGGCTTCCCGTACCATGGGCTGCCCATCAGGGAGTGAGGCGTGTACGGGTCTACTCTGTCCTCTTATCTTATGTAAGGTTCAGCTTGGGCAACATTCTGGCATCATATATGTATGGTGAAGACGGGCTTCCAGTTGTAACTGCACTCCTCTACATGCATTGTTTTTATGCATATTTGGCTGTGAGAAGAATGCTGAAGATGGGATGAGCCACCTGAATTTTTGGTATACTAAAAACAAAGTATAGCAAACCAGGTGTGGCTCGCAAAGCAGTGTCATCTGCCCACTGCTGGTCTTGCCAAATTTAACCAAAAACTAGCAAGAATTTTGGCCATAGTTTTGCTTAGGAACAAAGTGTGTTGGTGGAGGGGATGATTTACAAATTTTGTCTACCCTGGGGACAGATTCTACACTCCTTTGAGGCCATCCAGACCAGAATACCTTTGAGACACTGTGCTAGACTTTGTTCATTTTCCAGTGCTCCACAGTCATGGCAAGGGACAGCAGGCAAAATCTAGTGGTTCTGAGCACCCCTTACTTCCTTCATGGCTTGTGTGCCCATGGACCATTTTCTTCCTGCCATCACTGCCTGTGCTAGAACAGTTACATGAGTGTAGTCCCTCAACAGAAAATGGAAATTTATTGGAACAGCGAATGTACATTCTCCTACAATAGAGAGATATTAATTTGAAGCTGACTGCACAATGGCAACTAAATTATATGGTGTTACATGTTGGTCTTATGGAATGTACGGGAGCACAAATAAGAGAGTTAATTATATGTATTTTGGAAGAAGGGGCTTATGTTAGTCTGTTGCAGCAAAAAGAGGGAGAGAGAGAGAGACTGGCACCTTAAAGACTACAAAGTTTCATTCAGCACAAACTTTTATGGGTTGCAGCCCACTTCTACAGTCACAAAATCTTAAAGTGAATTAAATTAGCTATTTGTTGAGGTGCTACTTGACTCTTTGGCCATTTCAGCACTAGACTGTTATAGTGCTATTATTCCACTTTCAACATCCTATGGAATCCTGGGGTTTGCAGTTCCATAGAATGTTGAAAGTGGAATAATAGTGCTATAACAGTCTAGTGCAGAAATGGCTTTTGTTGTGTCAGTCGGTCCATCTCTCTGTCTATCCGTCTATCTGTCATTCTATTTACCCATCTAGTTACACACAAAGATTATCACATCCACTCACAGAACACATTTCCATTGCAACCCTATATATGCTTATTTACCCTTTACACTATGTTTGTTTGTTTATGACAGTCAGCATTGTGTGAGATTGGACTACAACCCTAGAGACCAGGGTGTTATTCCTACTTGGGCCATGGAAACTTACTTGGTGACCTTGGGCGCATCACATATTCTCAGCCCCAGAAAACCCTGTGGTAACGTTGCCTTAGAGTCATCATAATTCAGGAATGGCTTGATGGTACTCAACAACAGCGTTTATTTACACCTGAGTTTACTTCCTGGTATGCAATTTTTAACCTCTGTCTGCAACTCCTTTACTTTCATTCATGTTCCTAGCAAGTTGCAGTTCAATGCTGTCCCCCATTTTAAAACCCAGAAAGTGAGAAATGATAGCTCAGACAAGGGGGGAAAAAGCATTTAATCTGCAGTTACTACCCTGAGTCACTTACAGTGTCATGATTTCAGCAATTCAGATCAGTTCATTTTAGGGCTGAAATATCCTTTTGCCCTCTTGCTTTTTTATTGCTTGTTTGGGTTGTTGTGAAAATCATAAATGAGTGTTTTACAACCAAATGATAGGTAATAAGGACACTGGTAAATATAGGTGGAGTAAATAGAGCAATACATTCAAATCACTGTGGGAAAAAAAAATCCCAGAAAGCCATGTCTTCCTTTTCCATAGACGCACCCAGTTTTTCTGTTTCCTTATTGAAGGTCCCCCTCTAGAATTTTTAATCTGCTCTTTTTTTAAAAAAACGCTTAGCTCAGGGACTCATTTGCGGATTTGACTCCAAAAGTAATTCAGTTGGGGAGACACGCCCAAGTGCAGAGCTGGGAACAGTTACTTTGCTGGGCTGCAGCCCCCAAATCTGCTGGACAGCATGGCCATAGGCTGTGCTGGCTGAGGGGATTCTTGGAGGTGTATTCTTAACGAGCAAATTCTTTTCCCAATTCTGCCTAACACTATGGGCATTTCTGCACTACCCTGTTATAATGCTATTATTCCACTTTCAACATCCTGTGGAATCCTGGAGTTTGTAGTTTAGGGACGGGCATTCAGAATTCTCAGCCAGAGAGCTCTTTGGCCTCAGTAAACTATAAACCCCAGAATTCCATGGGATGTTGAAAGTGGAATAATAGCACTGTAACAGTGTAGTGCAGAAATCGCCTATGAGTTATTTGACCAACTGTATAAAGTTCTTCCTTCAAACCTCTGTGAGGTTTTTAGAACTGGGAGCAACTTAAAAGAAAATTTAGGAGTTTCTCTGGCTGCCCTTTGAGGAATGTAAAGGAAAATATTTAAGAAAGCCAAACTGAGAATATGTGCCTTTTGGTACCCTGACCATTTTGCTTTTAGTGACAGTGTGGCCTATCTCTCTTTTCCTCCACCTGTGTCCACTTTTTTATTTTATGCTATGCCTTATTATCTCTTCCCAATCTCCTTTAATACAGATAGCAGTGTCCCCCAACCCAACGCCTTCCAGATGTGTTGGAAACAACTCCCATCATCCCTATTCATCAGGCCAATGGGCAATTACAGGAAGGATCATTGTTCAGTGACAGAACACATGCTGTGGGAGTGGAAGGCACAAGGTACAGCCTCTCTCTGGCAGGGTTGGGGAAAAGGCCTGTCTAAAAATCTGGAAAGGCACTGTCTGTCAGTGTAGTAGACACTGCTGAGGTAGAGCTACTGGCATAATGGGGTTTTCCATATTCTATGTATAGTACATATTGGTTAGAGGTGATGGGAAGTGTATTCTAATGCATCTGGAAAAGAACAGATTGTGGGAGGCAGCACCGAGGTACCCCAGGCTCCTGCAAGTTGCAATTCAGCCATAATGCTATACATACTATCTGAAGCAAAACATGTCTTCATTTTCATCCCCTGCCCAACAAGCCATCTTTAATTGCCACCAGCTGGATGCAGTAACCAGTTTTAATGGTTGCAGTCTTATACAATGGGGTTGGAATCATGTGGCCCACCAGACGTTACAGGACTGCAACTCCTATCATTCCTCACTATTGGTTAGGGCTGTGAACATTGTATTCCAACAACATCTATAAGACCAAATGATTGCCATCCCATCTTGGGAAGACACACCATTGTAATTGGCTTTAGAAGCTCATTTCTTCACATCATTTCAGAGAAGAGCTGCAAATTGGAGAAATCTTTGTGGAAAGTTCCTTGCTGATATTTACTCTTGGAAAGACAGCTGAACCCAAATATTTTACCAAGACAGTATGATAATGTTGCATTATTCAGATCTGAAATTCTGAACTTTGGAAAGAAACAAAGGATAAAATAAAATTCATTTTTAAAATTCAGCTTTAAGGGATTTTGGCAGAAAAGCAAAACAAAAAGTTTTATTGATGAATTTTAGGGTTATAACATATTACCTTATCAAACTTACCTTGCTTCTTACTCACTGAGGCTACAATACTGTGCAAGGTCATCTGGGAATAAGTTTCACTGATCACAGTGGGAGTCGTTCTGAGTAATAACCACTGAGTAATTAACTTCCAAGCAATAACATTGGGCTGCTCTTCTAGTAGCAGCCGTCTTTGAGGGATTTTAAAGTAATTGAATTAAGAAAACCTATTTTAAAATCTGGGCAAGCAAATTTGAATTAGGAGGCTACCTCAGACTGTGGCACTTTTGCTCAAGCTACTGCAGTAATCCTTGGAATGCAAAAGGGACACACAAATTTTTGTATTGTGCAAAGCACCCACAGGGGCTGGATAAATACATAAAACACCCAACTTCAAAAATGATCAGACAGCACCACCTAGTGTTTGAAACTGTAGTGGCAGGAAGGTCAAGGAGAATATACCTGCTATCTGACCATCTCTGGTGAAAGGAACATTTTGGATATTAGTGAAAAGGGGAGGGAGGAAGAGAGAATTAATTGATATTGTTTTAAGAAGGAACAGTCTAATGTAATATTTGTGGAGAGCAGAAACCCTTCTTTTGGATAGGAATATCCACTATAAAAATCATTACAATTTTATTCATGGAAGGGGAATATATTCTATGGAATGCCTGAATCATTTTAAGGATAGGAACTGTGCTTAAAAATGTAATATATCTTCACAGGATACATTACACCTGACAACCATCAGCTGCATGGTTTTCTGTTCCCTTTCAGGTGTTTCCCAGCCGATTTATGGTCAGAATGAGGAGCAAGGATCAAAAGTACCAACTCATACTGAGAGGCACCTGGAAATATTAAATTATTATAGATTCTGGCAGTATATTTTCAAATCTAGGGTCTGGACACATTTGTGGTGCATTTATATTAGGACTAATAGGCTCTGATAAGCAAAAATATAACAAATTCCAGAACTGCTCTAATCCAAGAATCGATACAGCTTTAGCCATCTGGAGATTATCTAGCATAGATAATTTTCAGTGCAGATATGGAGGCAGTTTGCCAATCCTTAGTAGAATCTCGGCATATAGCTCCAAAAGTTATTACTGTTTCTCAGAACCTGGGAAAGTTACTTTTTTGGACTATAACTCCTGGAATCCCCAAGCTAGTTGGTTTTATTTCAAAACAGGTAACCTTTCCAAACTCTGTCCTTTCTGTTGATCCCTCTGGTTTTCTATCCCTCCCAGCAGTTTTCAGAGGACTGAACCAGGAATAACAATATGCACCTGAAAAATTACATCTTTATTTTGAATACATTTTTTTATCAGAAAAAGTAAAAAAAAAATGTTGTAGAAGACATTCCATTTGGCAGTGGAGAGTATGACTACTTTATGATAACATAATACATTTTAAGGCACGACATTTAAGCACAGAACAAGTTTTTTTTTGTGAAAAGTTTGTGTCAAAACATTAACACTCACAATATACAACAGCATGTATAAGTTCAATGATAACTACAGTCAGAGCAATGTTAGCAAGAGACAGCAGTAATGTGTGCGTGTGTTGTGGGGGGGGGGGTATGCACCTTGAAATTACCAAGACATAAAAGAGGAGTGCCCAACCTTTTTGGGCCAAGATCTGAGTCCACTGTTGGATAGGGTGTTGATCTGAGCCCACTGTTTGATAGAGTGTTGGCCACACACCTATAAGTTGTAAGCACACGCCCTTATATTCAGCACACACTTGTGTAGCCCTGTCACACTTCTCTCAAACACTTCCTCTACTGTCCCCTTCACCCTTACCTCTCACAAACCCATATGCACACCTTCCCAATATTCTCCATCCAGCACCTCTCCCCAGAAACATACACTGTTTTCCCCACATTCTCACCCTCACACTTCTCTGTAGCATATCTGCACACCTTCCACTCACCTACAAGTCCATCCCACACAAGTACACACTTACTCTCCAGACAAGGGTTACACTTAGGGCAACACATACACGCACGTTCCACATAGATGCCCCATCCTGAACAGCCATCCATGTATCTGGCCATCCATTGTTTTATTAATCTTACCCCATTTCCACACCCTGAGACTTAAGGCAGCTTGTAAAGTAGAGAGAACTACAACTAAAACACACACAGTCAAAGACATCCGTAAAGAGATACTTCCCTCTCAGATAATTGTGTGCACACATTCCGCTCCCATATGTACCCTCACAACACCAATGTATACGCACATATGTACCTCTCCCCCACTCTACCCACATACATTTACGCAACCACACATGCACCCCAAAACAGATCCCCCTTCAAACAGACACATAGGAACACACACCTGATCCACACACTTTCTCTCTCTCCATCCTCAAAGACACTCAACATGCCGGTCTAGGGACTGGTGGGGGCTTTCCTTCTCTTCTTCTCCTGCTCCCACTCCACTGAGATTCTTGTTTCTCTGCTGCTACCAGAGGTAGCGAAGAATTCCCCTTCCCAACCATCCCAGACAAGCATAGCTGAATTTGGAAGCAGCTGTCCAAGGTGCTGAATTCCATCCTCTAAATTGATTGAGCATCTTGGGAGAATTACGTTAAAGCTCAGGCAAACACCTGGAGCAGATTCATCACCAAACTGACAGGATTAGTGGCACAGAAACAGCAATGGTACTCCATGGAGAGACAGACAGACAGACAGACGGGGGGGGGGAATGCATTAGTGGTGGCAAGGTTTTGTGTCGGGGGGATGTGTGAAACAAGTCCAGGCCCACTTACAGTTTGCAAGCCATGGATTCTGCAGCCCTTCTTCAAACAATGAAAAATAAAGGTGATTGGGATATAATTGCTATTCATGAAGAACCGTGGTGAAACAGTCCTAAAAGGTTTCACTCGCGTAACTTGTGGGAGACCATACTGTGAATGTCACTCTTCTTCTTTTTTCCATAAAGGACAGCATATTTTGCCAATTTATACGAAGTGTCCAAACT
This sequence comes from Cyclura pinguis, assembly GCA_030412105.1. Taxonomy (NCBI): domain Eukaryota; kingdom Metazoa; phylum Chordata; class Lepidosauria; order Squamata; family Iguanidae; genus Cyclura; species Cyclura pinguis. The sequence goes on along the minus strand of CM059601.1, from coordinate 258,190,635 downwards.
AGGAATAAAGAAGTCATATCATGATAATCAAAAGAAGCCCAAATTTGTGTGAGAATGCAGACACAGCACTGTGCATACTTTTGAGCAGAGGCTTCCTGTGATGCCTCTGTATATACTCTGTTGTGAGTGTATCTATACTACACAGTTAACAGCAGTTTGGTAACACTTGCCCTGTCAGAGCTGCATTTTACTGATTCCTGAAATCTGTAGTTTGGTGAGGTACTTAGAATTCTCTACTGGGGAGCTCCAGTGCAGTTCTCTGAATTACAGCAGAGAATTTTAAGTACCTCACCAGACTACAAATCCATGGAATTTGAAAGATATTTATTTATAACATTATCATTATATATTATTTATATCCTGTCTTTTTCCTGGTTCAGGATTCAAGGAGGCTTAAAACAAACTCAGCTAAAAATTCATAAAAGTTAATAGTATAATTAAACCACCAGAAAATTAAAACCTTTATATTTTGTTCTTTTTTCTGTATAATATTGATTTTTGCCTTGTTGAATTTGATTTCTTGAAAAATCTAACCATTCACCATTTATTTAGATTATTTGTGACTGACTGAATTTATTCAGGTTGTTATTGTTGTTATTTCACAAGATTGGGACTCAAAGTGGCTTCCCATTTAAAAGAACAATACAAATCAAATATATACAAAAAGTAAAGATTAAAAAAACCTATTAAAGACATAAATCTTTAAAAGGAGAAAAGCAAATAGAAAATCTAGCACATCAGGCAAAGGCTCTTTCCCCTTGAACAATCAGTCTTCCAAGGCATCCCAAGACAAAGCAAAAGTCTTAACCAGCCTATGGAAATATAGCAGGGCCAGGTCTGGAACGTGGGAGCCATATTGCCATGAGTATCTTGGCAATAGGTGGCAAAGTGGTATAAATTGGTATAACTGTTCAGCATAGATATACTCTGTATTGATATGAAGCTTCTCAGCAAAGATGTACAGAGGCATCACTGGATGCCTTCATGCACAAATCCACACAGCACCACTTGTAATAATGTAATATTCAACTGGAAGTTTTTAGGAAGATGGGGACACTAATTTGTACTCCATATGCATAGTTACAGCATCAGCAGAAGGTCATACATGAGAATTAGCCACAAGAGACCCTTGGGACAGTATGTAAGCAGGACATCAGTGGAGATGAACTGTCTGGGCATCAGCTAGGCAATTCAGAAATACTTTTGCTACACTAAACCCACATGTTTCCATTTTAGCTCCAATAATGCTTATGTTTCACCCAAATTTAAATTTGATCAGATTCAAAACATATTAAAATTCTCAGTTTCTTCCTCAGTTTTCAAATGTGACATATGAACATAGAATTTCCCTCAAATTCCCAAGAGCTTTGGACTTGTTGCCATCCTATCATTGTTTTGGCTGTGATATCATTATAAGCTATGCGGTGACATCCTGAATACACGCTACTTAAAAGAACAATGGTTTTGCAAATAAAACACAATTAAAATGCAATACATTGCTGTGTGTCTGCTACTGAATATTATTATACATCAACTGTCACATACAAAAAAACCCTGAAATAAATACTAAAGTCAAAGATCACATAATGCTGAACTCAAAGATCAAATAGTAGGGATATCAATACTGATTATTCAATAATACTGAAATCAGATATCAATAATGAAATATCAATTAACACTGATGAAATGCTCATTGAACAGCCAGAATACTGAAAGGTTATCAGAAGTCCTATATGAACAATGCTGAAGAGAATCAAGGAGGAAAAAAACCGGTTTCAGCTTGAATAGTGGACAACAGATTCTCAGGAATTAGGGATGGTTTGTTCAGTTGGAGACGGGCTATAGCTCAGGGATAGAAGTTTAATTGTTGTTGCTATCTCCATTTAGAAATGTTAAACACCTGGTGAGTACTGTTCTGTGCTCTTCAGCTTGCTTCTCCACATTCCTCATGCTCTTTCCTCCATGTTGCCCTCTAGGATGGCTATTATCCCACCTCTTAATTTTCTGTTCTCCAAGCTAAACACATCCAGTTCCCTAAGTTGTTCCTCATAGAACTTGGTTTCCAGACCTTTGATCATCTTGGTCTCTAAGAGAAGTTATTTCCTTAATGACCAAGATGATCAAAGGTCTGGAAAACAAATCTTATGTGGATTGACTTTGGGAGCTCAGGGAACTGGGTGTGTTTTGAGATGACATGATAGCCATTTTTTAATATCTGGAGGGATGTCCTGTAGAAGATGGAACAAGCTTCTTTCCTGCTGCTCTGGAGACTGGAACATGTACAAACGGACACAAATGACAAGAAAAGAGATTCCACCTAAACATTAGAAACAACTTTTTTTACTGTAAGATCTGTTTGACAGTGGAATAGGAAGCCTTGGACCATGGTGCATTGTCGATTTTGGAAGTCTTTAAACAGAGGTCGGATGGGCATCTGGGGCACTTTAGTTGTGTATTTCTGCATAGCAGGAAGTGGGACTACAGTACCCTTGTAATCCCTTCCAACTGTAATATTCTGTGATTTTATGATTCTGTTCTCTGAGCAGTCATGGCTACTCAGGTGGTTGGATAGCAGAGCTTGGACTTTCTGGGAAGTCCTAGCAAATAGATCTGTTTTACTACAATTTTCTGTGTCCCTAACCTAACATGCAACTTTCTTGCACTGCTCTTCCACATATTGCTCTCCTGGATTTTTATCCACTACAGTGACAAGATACAAAGTACTGATCTCTTCCCAAGGGCTTATTATATTCTATTTGTGATGATGATAATAATAATAATAAGACAATAATCTTCTCCTGTATTCTGCCTTGCTATGAAATAGCATAAAAGCAACATGGCAGATGGAATTGACTCTGCAGATTGTCTTCTTCTTCCATGTCACAACTTCCATAAACATCTACACCAATGTACCTGCTAGAATAATGCTGTTGTCAATCATACAACATTGGCTCAGGATCTAGAAAATGTTCCACTCTGAGCATTTCTAAATTATAAGCCCAACATGTGATAAAATTGTGTCATTCTACATTTATGTTGAGATAGTTTAGAAATATTTTAAACTGTTGGTATGTAGGCACAAACAACAACTGGAGTGTATGGCTCCAGTTACTTAGTTTTAAACAAGAGAGTTTAGTTTTCTTACCACTAGTGCATAGAAACTGTTGACATGCTAGTTAAACCACTGGTTCAAAGTAATGCTTGTTAAAAAAAGTGCTTTCTTGACTTACTACAGAAACTGAAAAGGGAGACAGGATAATTTCACCTCCAGATCAAAGGCTGGACGGAACTGAGCATGAGAAATTCAATTAGTTATAGCAGCAAATCTAGCTTCTTCTGTGAAGGTGAGAAAAACCCTCTTTTAAACACATCCCTTATTTTCCATGAAACAATATATTTGCTTTATTTCTCCCGTGCAGCATCATCACCCAGAGTTGGAATGGAGAACTGAAATGGTTCCACTTCCCTTATCCCATGAGGACTGCTTTTGAAACTGGAAGTATGTTCAGAAATGTCACTCTTCCCACTGTGGTGTGTCTGTAATTAAGGAGAACACAAGTAGAAGAAATGATTAATTCTTGTTCTTGTTGATGATGGCAATGTTACTAGCTACAACCAGGTTGGGAAAGTTACTTTTTTAGTCTTCATCTCTGGAATCTCCTAGTCAGCCATGGGTGTGTTTGTCTCGCAAAAGGAACTTCCCTAGTTGTGGTTACAAAAACACAACCCTTCCTTATATTCATAGTCATCTATAAACCTCATTTATTCCAAAGCAGACAGGAGAAACATCCCTCCCCTTCTCATGATACTAGATCCCAGGACCACCAACTGAAACTGAATGGTGGGAGATGCAGAACAGGTGAAAGGAAACACTGTTTCACTCATTGCTTAGATAAACTGGAATTCACAGCTGTAAGATGCAGTGGTGACCATCAACTCTGAGACCTTTAAAAAGGGACTGGACCAGTTCAGGACAAAAGGGTTACTGACAGCTCCCAATCATGATGGACATACATTACCTCTAGTTCTAGAGGCGATATACCTCTGTAAGCAATGTGGCAGGGAATGTTAATGGGAAGCTGCTATTGTCCTTATGCCCTGTTTATGGACTTTCCATAAGCATTTAGTTTGTCATTATAGGAATGATGGAGTATAATCTCCCATTCTTGTTCTCACAAAAACACAGTGAAATAGGTTCGGTCAACTGAAAGATAACTGGACTAACGCCATACAAGATTTTCAGCCCAGGTCTACCTCAGATTGAAAACTGTAGTTTTGATTCTCCTGGCCCCCATCAGACAAGATATGGTAGATTCATGTACAGGGTCTCCCACTGCTTAATTTAAAAATGTATTTAAAAACAACCATGGGAAAGAGGAGGTTGATTTTATTAGATTTACTTACTTACTTACTTATTAAATTTTATATCCTGCTTTTCTCTCATATGGGACCCAAAGTGGCTTATATTGTTGTGTACCTTCAAGTCATTTCAACTTATGGTGATCCTAAGGCAAGCCTATCATGGGCGCAACTTCCACACTTGTCCTACGTGCCGTTGAACCTAGATACACCACTGCTTTCCCTAATGGTAGGGTGGTCGATGAGGGTCAAGGACCAGAAGAGAGCAGCAACCTCAAGAAAACAGGGACAGTTGGCAAGGATGAATATGTGCCCTATCTTCCTTAAAGCTTGGACAAATGACGTGTTTTGTTCAGTCAGCAGCCACTCCAAAGGTGGACAAGAGCATCACTGCATCATTTAGATGATGCTCTCAAGAAAATACTCAATAATAATCTTCCCTCAGTCATGTCTTTTCTGTTCTCTCTCTGAACAGCTGAGGAGAGTGCCAGATTTATAGCTCTTTGCAGTTACCCTGGAGGTAAACAGATGATGCTCTCTGAATAAGAGAGTCAGCAACAGAGGACATCATTCACAGCCCTTTGCCAGGCACGCTATTGATAGATTTGAAACCCAGAACTGCAAAAATGTCCTTGTTTGCAATGCTTGCTTACCGTTCCTTCTGCCTCCGCCAGCTGGCATGCCAGAAGGGAAAGCAGCTGCGAAAAGGATGGTCTTTTTCGGGAGTCCAGGGCCCAGCAGGAACAGAGTACTAAATATCTGTAATGACAGCATGGTAAAACAGAAAGAAGAAAAATATACAATGATTCCCTGCAGGACTTTCCATGGGAAAGCTAAGTGATGTTAAAAGACCTGAAGATCAGAAGAACTTCCATTTTAGTCAAAATTAATACCTTAATCACATGTTTTGGTCATGCTGGTTGGAGGATTCTGGGATATGTAGTCACAGAGCTTGGCCACACTGGCTGGGGGAGTCTGGAAACTGAAGTCCAAAAATAACTTCCCCAAGCTTTAATAAGTAAAGGTGTCTACCTTAATTGCTGTTACTGTTGTGTTCCTTCAAGTCATTTCCTACTTATGGTGACCCTAAGATGACCCTATTATGGGGTTTTCTGGAGCTGAGAGTGTGTGATGTACCCAAGGTCACCTACTAGGTTTCCATGGCTGAGTGGGGACCTGAACCCTAGTCTCCAGGTTTGTAGTCCAATGCTCAAACCACTATACCACACTGGGTTTCTACTTTAACTAGTATTCATTTATTTGTTAAAATAAGTATACCCTGCCCGATATCAAAAGATCTCAGGGTGGCTTCCAAATAACATTAAAACAGGCTGAACAGTTTAAAACAATAACAACAACTAAGCTAATTACATATTAAACATAATAATGAGCTGAAACAAGATTTAAAAGAGTTTTAAGTTTTTAAATGATGTGCATCAGTATTTGAGATGAATTAATGAGGACCAAGGGCCTCAAAGAGCAGCCAAGTTTTTACTCGGCACCTAAATAAGACTAGTGTTGGCACCAATCAGGCCTCTAAGTGATGGGCATTCCACAGTTGGGGTGCCATGGCTGAGAAAGACTTCTCCTCTGTCGCAGCACATTGTCTTGGCCTCACCAACTACTGGCCCATGTAAGCCACCCTGCTCATTGACCATGTGGGCTGGACTAATGGGAGTTGGAGTGCAACAACATCTGGTTAGTAATAGCTTCTCCAGCCCTAAGCAGTGAAGGCATTCTATGATTTTGCATACACTCTACCTGCCTCAATTACCTTAATTGCATTTTGCAAGGTTTTATGGAGCTGCTGACATTCTCCCATATCTAAAATCTTTGAGCTTGGTATGATTATTTTGAGAAGGGGATAGCTTACATTCCAACCAGATCTGCACCATGCTAGTACAATTCCTGGGAGTGAAAGGTCAAAGGAGAATGTTTAGACTATTAAAAGCACACATATCACCATAAGAGGCAATGTGATAGCTACGCTTAAATATTTGAAAGGATGTCATACGGAGGATGGAGCAAGCCTGTTTTCTGCTGCTCCAGAGATTAGGACACAGAGCAATGGCTTCAAGCTTCAAGAAAAAAGTGTTACTCTGATTTCTGGGGGTCCCAGGAGGGACACCAAATTGCTCTTAAAATTATACAAGTTGGGGAAATTAGTCAAGAGCACTGCCTAGCAATACGAGAGGCAGGGTAACGTAGCGAGATCTTGAACCCTATGTCTATGGGGTCAGGCCGAGTCAAGGAGCACACAGAAGTTTAAACAATAAATGATGTTTTATTAAAAACACAATCAAACAGTGTATGCGGCACACTCACACAAGATAACTAAAGAAATAAAGGTTGGAGTGGGATAGAGGGATTTTTAGAGGAGTTGTTGGTTTGGATGATACTTCCTGAAGCCCGGTTAGAAGCGGAGAAGCTGGGGAGCATAGATCTCAGTACGTGGAGCTGAGGGGAAGGCTCACTGGACAAAGCGACAGCAAGGCGGGATGGAAGCCAAGAGCGATCCAAGGAAGCGCTCAAAGTCAGGGGTTTTTATAAGGAGAATTGTGACTGCAGGCTAGGTCGGACTTGGGGAAAACAATGGATTTGAGAAGGGAGACAAAGCCCTCGAAAGATCAGAATTTGAATGATCGAGTTATAGCCAAATTGTCAATAGGGTAGCCAGTATGCAAACGCAGAGTACTTGAGCGGTGTATAGTCAGATCATCAAGCTGCCAGCGCGGGGCAGGGGATCTTTTGAAAGTTGCGTGCATACTTAACGAAGGTACTTGCCTTTGAGGTCTCCTAAAGCCGCAAGTTGGCTATTTCTGGCCTGCCTGTATTGTGTTGTAATATTATGGCGATTATCGGCCGAGCCTGTATGTGTGCTTGTCCGGGGGCCTTGCAAGCACGTGGAGGGGAATGGGTATGTGAGGCTGAATTATTGATATCACAAGATATCTTTAATATCCCCCAAGCTCGGGCTAGCCAGGGCAGTAACAAAAGATTCCACCTAAATGTTAGGAAGAACTTCTTAATAGTAAGAGCAGTTTGACAGTGGAATATGCCGCCTTGCTGGTGGAATCTCCTTTTTTGCAGGTTTTTAAACAGAGGTTGGATGGCCATCTGTCAGGAATGCTTTGATGGGGTATTCCTGTATGGCAGAATGGGGCTGGCCTCAATGGCCATTGTGGTCTCTTCCAGCTCTATGATTCAATGATTCTATGTGCCAGCATTATAAAGTAGAACAGAACTCTTGCAAAATATAGCCACCCCCACCCCCGAACACTCAGCACAGCTCAATCATATTCATAGAGCTTGGAAAAGTTACATTCTGGACTGCAGCTCCCAGAATGTGCTGGCTAGCACACAGATTTATTTCCTTGGCTTGCACAGCCATCACCCAAGCCTGTTTAAGTATTCTAAGCCAATATATGAAATTAAGCCAATGTACGAAACCAGTGAAGTGATCATAGATATATAAATAGCCACAACGACAATACATAGTTACAAAAATGGGGGCAATGGGAAGCTATCCTTCTTTTCCCTAAATTGCCCATTGGCCAGAGCCCTAGCCTCACTAGTCATACCCCCTGCTTACATGTCTTCTGTAGCATAAAATGGACGTTCCATTTTGAAGCCACTTCGAATCAGCTTGTAAAAATTTGCATCAACTTGCATTCCAGGGTAAGGATTAACGCCTAAGGGAGGGAAACAGGGTAGAGGTAAAGAACTGGTATTGAAAACCTGGACACCTAGCTGACATGTGCAACATACACGCTGTCTCCCTTTCTCCCTCCACCTACTCTAACTGAGTGATCCTGAGCCTATCAACTATGCAATGAAATGGAGTCATGCAAAGACTTAGGTAGCTTCCCAGGTATGCAGAAACTTATTTGTGTATATATCAAAAACAAAAGAAAAGCATATTCAAAAATGGCCTGAGAAGGACCCATTCTTAGGAGCTTCCAGGGGTCCTTTCACAATATACAACAATAGCACTATGAATCCATTTTAACCATCATAGTTTCATCTTATGGAATCCTGGTATTTCTAGTTTCATAAGGAATTAAGAATTCTCTTCCAGAGAGTTTTAGTTCCTCATTGTCATAGTGGTGTGCCTTCAAGTCATTTCTAGGGCCATTTCTGCACTAGCCTGTTATAGTGCTATTATTCCACTTTCAACATCCTATGGAATCCTGGGGTTTGCAGTTTAGGGAGAGGCATTTAGAATTCTCAGCCAGAGAGCTCTTTGGGCTCAGTAAATTACAAACCCCAGAATTCCACAGGATGTTGAAAGTGGAATAATACCACTATAACAGGCTAGTGAGGTAATGACCTAACTTTTGGTGACCCTAAGGTGAATGTATCACAGGGTTTTCTTGGCAAGATTTTTCAGAGAAGATTTGCCTTCTGCCCTCCTCTGAGGCTGAGAGGTGCAACTTTGAAGTGATGTCATATGGAAGATGGAGCAAGCCTGTTTTCTGCTGATCCAGAGACTAGGGCCATTTCCACACGGGGTTTTTAAAATGGGGCAGAGCGTCCTCCAGGGAGGATGTCTGCACCTGGGATGGGACTGGGTCGGACCTACTTAACGTAGATCCGTACCCCAGCCTGCTCCGGAACGACCCCAAGTGGTCGTCCAGTGTGCTTTTGAAAGACCGCTAAAAACAGGTCTTTCAAAAGCACGGACCGCTCCACTGCAAGCCTGCTCCCTTATGCAGATTTGCAGGCTCGCATTGGTGCAAGCCTGCGATCTGCTGGGGGCGGGCTTTAGGCTGGCGAGCTTTGGCGGTTGGTCGAGACCCTCGACCAACTGGAAGCCGCCATTTTCGACGTCGGAGCAGTGCGGAGCAATGGCCACGCACTGCTCCGGAGCAGCCTGGACCGGACCGGGGAGCCTTAAAGTCTGGTAAGTAGCATCACGGGACGATTCCCTCGCCCCATGCAGAAATGGCCTAGGACATGGAACAATGGCTTTGAACTTCAGGAAAAGAGATTCCATCTAAACATTAAGAAGAACTTCCTGACGGTAAGAACAGTTCGACAGTGGAATGCTTGGCCTTAAAGTGTGGTGGAATCTCCTTTTTGGGGTGTTTTTAAACAGAGGCTGGATGGCCATCTGTTGGGAACACTTTGATGGTGTATTCCTGCATGGCAGGGGGTTGGACTGATGGCCCTTGTGGTCTCTTCCAGCTCTATGATTCTATGATTCTGACAATAACAGTTAGCCGACAGCATGTAGTCCACAGCCTGTGAGTTCCCTATCTTTTAGGAATCAGGAATAGATCACAACATTTTATTGCAGGTCCCCTATTTCCTGAGAAGAAGAACATGATCCAAAACGTACCAAGAGAGAAAATTTCCCACAGCAAGATTCCATAGGACCAGACATCACTCTTGATTGTGTATATTCCTTCAAATAAGCTTTCAGGTGACATCCATTTGACAGGTAAGCGAGCCTGTATAAAGACAGAGGGAGATAGAAGAAATCACCTCTGCGTTAAAACACCTGCAGACTGGAATTATGCAACCTCAATGTGAATTGAAGAAGAAGAAGAAGAAGAAGAAGAAGAAGAAGAAGAAGAAGAAGAAGAAGAAGAAGAAGAAGATAGTTTAACATATCAGTGCAATTAACATGGACTAATATAATTCGTAACTGAAATTAGTCTTGTGGCATGGCACCAACAAGACAGAAATGCAGGGCTGCTTCAAACTCAGCTAATTTCCAGAGCTTAGAAAAATAACTTTGGGGACTACAGCTCTCAGAATCCTCTAGCCAGCAAAAATTGGAACTATTCCAAGTTTTGCTAATTCTCTGTTCAGAAAATTTCCTGGTGGTGAAATTTCTCACTGTGTGTGCGTATGCCAAATGTGCCAAGCTACATGCACAATTTGCTACTGCCAGTGTCATTGCTGGGGGATATGTGGCAATCCAGACTTTGTTGGACTATCATCCACATCAGCCCTAGCCAGTATAGCCAATGGTGAAGGATGATGGGAACTGCAGTCCCACCACACTGGTGAGGGACACACATTTTCCACCCATCTTACACAGCAGTGCTTTCCATGTGCCCCGAATATTAGTTGGACCAGCAGGAAAGGTTATCATCCTCCTTGTGGGCTTCTCAAAGGCATCTTGGCTAATGTAGCTGGATGTAACCGGATACTGGGCTACACAGAGCACTGGTTGGATCCAGCCAATTAGGCAGAAAGCAGCCAGCTGGCTGGATAACAGTATGTGAGAAAGGGATCTAGGAGTCTTGGTGGACCACAAGCTGAACATGAGTCAGCAGTGTGATGTGACAGCCAAGAAAGCCAATGCGATTCTTGGTTGCATCAATAGGAGTATGGTGACTAGATCAAGGGAGGTAATGGTACCATTCTATTCTGCTTTGGTTAGATTTCATTTGGAGTACTGTGTCCAGTTCTGAGCACCTCAATTCCAGAAGGATATTGACAAGCTGGAACGTGTCCAGAGGAGGGTGACCAAAATGGTGAAGGGTCTGGAAGCCATGTGCTATGAGGAACGGCTTAGGGAGCTGGGTATGTTTAGTCTGCAGAAGAGAAGGTTAAGAGGGGATATGACAGCTGTGTTTAAATATTTTAAGGGATGTCATATCGAGGAGGGAAGGGTCTTGTTTTCCACTGCTCCAGAGACTAGGACAAGGAGCAATGGATTCAAGCTGCAGGAAAGGAGATTCCACCTGAACCTCAGGAAGAACTTCCTGATGGCCAGAGCTGTTCGACAGTGGAATATGCTGCCTCAGAGTGTGGTGGGGTCTCTTTCTTTGGGGTTTTTTAAGGAGAGGCTGAATGGCCATCTGTTGGGAGTTCTTTGATGTGTGTTCCTGCATTGCAGGGGGTTGGACTGGATGGCTTCTGTGGTCTCTTCCAACTCTATGATTCTATGATTCTTTCAACTCAGCAGGGGCAACCTGAGCCTAGAAAAAGGCTTTCGGGTATGGCAGGAGTGGGAATCAGGCAGCCCTTCTGATACTGTTGGATGCAACTCCCATCATTCTTCACTATTGGCAGTATTGGCTAGAGGTGTGAGGACTTGCAATCCAAAAAATATCTGGAGGGTCACATGCTTTCCAGTCTTGCTGTCTGGACAGGGCCAGTCCAATAAATTCTGATATTTAAGGCAAAATTGTAAATGGCACACACACACTTCCAAAGTCAAGCGATGCAGTACCTTTGGCCATCCACATTATCCTGTCCTGGGACAGTAAATCCTACAAGCATCTCTCCTCATTCTTAGCAATAAAAATACAATAATAACAAATTAAACAGCACCAAACCATAATGTACTTCCTTTTCACAACAAACAACCTTTGTTGGTGATGGTAGCTACTTCATTCTGTCTCATGGTAGAGCTGGCCCTGTGTGTGGGTCACTTTATTTTATTAATTTATTTCATTTGTGTGCTGCTTTTTCCCCAGAGTGGGACCCAAAGTGGTTCTCCAAGGAGAACTGATCTAAAAACTTAACAATAACATTTTAAAAACAACTAAAAATCACTACATCAAACAGTATAAAATCATTTAAAAGACATAGAAAGCTTAACATATAAACAGAAGCAAAATAACAATAAGAACCCCCCTTCTTACCCATTAAAAGCCTGTTTAAACAAAAGGTCTTTCCAAATCTCCTTCTTTGTATGTGAGAGTCCCTTTTTTCACCCTTCTCAATGCAGAATATTGTTATAAATAATAATTGCTAATATCATATTAAATAATCCACATAAAAACAGTGGGAAAAGTTGCAATGAGAACTGACTTACATTCCCTCTGACAACATAGTTGGAGTCATTCACTATATCTCTGGCAAGACCAAAGTCACAGATTTTTGCCACTTTTCCATGAGTGACCAGTATATTCCTGGCTGCAAGGTCCCTGTGAACACACTGTTAAGGAAGGATTGTGTGAGTTGCTTTGGCATCACATTGCCAATATTAATTTTGGTAACAGAATGGCATAAAACTTGAAAAACAACTGTCAAAATGCCTTTAGAAATGCCCTGTAAATGTGACCTTCTAAAATAAATGTTTTTGCTAGTGTTATTATTGCTATAATTAACTTCTTTATGTCCCATCTGTTGCCCAGCCCTGGGACTCAAGGCAGCTTACAAAAATGAAAACAAAGAGGATAAATCAAAACCCTTCCATGGCCTGTTCACTGTTCCTCTTCCTCCAATGTGTTCCAGGAAAAGCTACATAAAAGCAAAATGGAACAGTTCCATCTTTCTTCTCTTGCTCTTGCTCAGCTTCCTGCCATTCAACATTCCCACCTCTTGCCTTCTGGACACTAGAGCATCACCACATCAGTGTTTTTGGCTCCTTTTCCCCTCATTTTATCAGTCTGTATTTTCTCTCTCTCACTTCATCTTGTCTTCTGGAACAAGACTTCTTTAATATGCCTTAAAAATTGCTTTCTATTTTCCTTTAACAATAAGGCCTCCTTTTTCTTGGAAAAAAAAATCTGGCTGCATTTCTGGTTCTCTCTCTCAGAGACCGTATAAGCCTTGCCCCAAAATTGCATCATTTTTTATTTTTTATTTTTTTGAAAATGGGGGATTTGAGAGGTTTCTGGGGAATGGTGAGTGCCTACCAGAGCTACAAAAGTGGGCCACACAATGCCTAGGAGAGCAGCTGAGCATCTGTCTCTCTCTCTCTCTTTATCTATCCATCCATCCATCACCTCCCTCCCTATCCATCTTTTCCCCCAGAAAATACAATTATACTCCAGCTATATCTGTCTCATAAATGTGAGCTTTAATGTCTCATTGGAGGTAAAACGTTCTAAAAGAACTTGCACCAATATACACATTTTTGCTCTCTTGAACTATTTTTTGTATAAGAAGCTTACTGATTTTGACTCCAGAAACTCCATTCCTTTGGCAACTTGATAGGAAAAGCAGAGAAGGTCTTCAAATGTCAGGACATTAAGGTCCTCTTCATCATCTGGTCTCCTGTTCACATATTTTGTTTCTTCTACAAATGAAAAACCATGACAGTTTTATTTTCCCAGAGAAAGATGCAAATGAAGAAAGGAGAGGCCAGCAGGCTTGTGTACGCACAAGCTCAGAGGTCCTTACACAAAACACAGTTCCAAGAGCATCCTCCCAAATACTATCAAACCACAGTGTTTGTTATGTTATTCTTCCTCTGTTAAGAGTCTCAAGAAGCCTTCCATAAATGAGCATCAGTAGAATGATGCCCTGAGACTCTATTCTACTCATTCAGCCATTCAAAACAAAGATGGTACCATGGGTAGCAGTGCTATGTGAGTTCTGCTATTGTTTTGCTTTCTTTTATTTTTTAAGCATCCAGGCTCATTTAATTATGCTGCTTTGTTTCACCAAGTGTTAACTAGGCTGTAATCAGGTTCTCCTTGGTCAACTGAGACATTCTAAGGATTTCAGAAAACATTTCTAAACTTATCTTTGTGTAACTTCCTTCACCCTAACTCATATGCTGCTGTTAACATGGTGGAGAATTCACTGCAATAGATTTGATTAGATGTTAGAAGACTTTTCTGGGGGATGTTTCTCAGTACCTTATGAAAAGAATAGTGAAAGCCCATTGGATTATAATTGTTTTAAAGTGTTTTTTAAAACCTTTATTGTAAAATATGTATTAATTTCTTAACATTTTAAAACACTTCCTTAATTTTAATCTCCTCACTCAAAACTGATGAGTGGAGGGTCCACGTTATCCATGTTTAGTGCTTCTAGAGTTTACTGTCTATGTCAGAAATTCTGAAGTCCAAAGGACAGAGAAAGAAATGATACTTACCTCCTAGTCTGAAGAAGTTTCTTATGACTGATTCAGACAACTTAAATGCAACCAGTTAACCTTGAAGAGCAAAAGCACTTCTAACTTAGGCCATTTCCTCACTAGACTGTTATAGAACTATTATTCTACTTTCAACACCCTATGGAATCCTTTGAGGCCCCTCCCAAAACACAAACCCCAGGATTCCATAGGATGTTGAAAGAGGAAAATAGCGCTATAACAATCTAGTGTGGAAATGGCCTTAGAGCCAAGAGCCAAAGAGTAGGAGCTAGGTTATAGTGCAAGAAAGCAATTAGAGATCTGGAAGAAGATGGTTCTAGTGCTATCAAAATGATGTTTGGAACATTTTATTACTTTCCTCCTTTTTTTTTTCTGCTTGTGCTCTTGAATTCTGTTTATTCTTTGGCTCTGTGTTCTCAGTTAAAATTCTGTAGTCTGAGATAAATTGCCTGAACTTGCCAGATTAAGAAAAAGTCCCATTAAGGCATCAAGCAAAAAAATCAAATCCCCAGGAAGTAGAAGATAAAACAGTCCTTCTGTTCTTGTCGAGATTTTGATTTCAGGTGTCTGTTCCTCCCTTCACTTCCTACCTGGGGAATTTTTGGTGCATATTACAATTTAAAGGATGGTTTTGACTTGGGCCCAGCATAGAATAAGGTGGGTTGATATTGCTCAGGGGTTGCCCCAATATATAAACAACTTCATACTAATAATTTCATAAATTTTTCTATTACAGCAGTTGTTAATGAAATTTTGAGATTTGTAGTTCAAAAAGAAATGTTTCTGAGCTGTGCTCTTCCTGAAATAAAGGTTGTCCAATCCTTTTCAACAACTCAAGACTCCTTTAACTAGGATTATTCACCAAATGACTGCCTGGTTTCAGACTGACATTTTTTTAAAAAAATTTAAATTTCTTTCATTCATTCGTTCATTCGTTCGTTCATTCATTTTTAGAACTACAGTGCCAAAGATCTTGGTTCAGCTGTTCTTACATGCATGTTCATCTTCAAAGGAAACTTTAATTTCTTACCTTCCTCAGAAAGGAGAGCAGCTATAGCCAGTTTAGAGGTAAACTCCAAGTTTTGTTTTACGTCAGTGTTTCTCAAGTCTTCTGCTGGTATGTATGAACCATTTGTTATTATATTCCCATTTCTGAAAAAAACACGGGTGATTATTGGTGTGTTTTAAAAAGAATCGTTAACAGCAAAGAAGATATCAGTAAGAATGAACAAAATTTCACCATGAAATACATAACAGGAATCAAATCCATGACAATGGATCCATTTTTTTTTTTTTTTTACAAATAAACATTTGGTGCTTAAACAAAAATTGTCACTCACTAGACATGGATTTCTATATATTATACATTCATTTTTTAAAATGATGAAGTTGTGGAAAGAGGATTTGTGTCACTTTCCATTTGGTCAGACAATATCAGCAGAAATGAAACCAAGCAACCCTCAAGTAGCCTTCTTGTGGCTTTTTTTAAAAGAGTTGTGATTCTCAAACTATGCAATACTAGGTTACTCTATCAACTGAGTCCTACAGCTGTTTTAAGGAGATGCAAGCCAGGTGCATTGCAGAGATCAGATACTGGTTGTCTTCACTTCCACAGATGCTGATCAAAAGAAAGAATTATTTGCATTTCTAGATGGGACGTCCCCAGCTTATCATTAGTAAGAATATTTCCAGAATTCACCAGGCTCAGGGCCATTTGAGATTCAATGAGATTAACAGTGCCATCTCATTGAATCTTCCCAGAACTGATACCTCTGAGCAAGCTATAACTGAGAGAGACCACCAGGTTCTAGCAGATATTAGCTTTCTTTTTTAACTTTCTTGCTACCTACTTGCATCTGCCTGTTATCTGTCTGCTCAAAGAATATGGCTACTCTTGTGTCTAAATACCTGGCAGCTATGTGGCCCCCAAAAACATATATTTAAAAGGGAGTGCATAAACTAGCCATCACTGAAGTGCAGCACATTGACTGAATTGGGACTTGCTTTCAGATATTAATTTTAGGATCAGGAGTAAGCCTGCTGTATGCATCTGGCACCCTGAAGAAATGCCACTTGCCACAGCTGTTTGTGCTAAATCCATATTTAGTGAGATCACAGCTAACAAGTAGCACAGAACAGTACAGATGCCACATCCGCTGGACATAATCCATAATCTTGTTTCACCAAACAGATGCAAGGCTTCATTCCAGGAGGCTGGGGGATGTGAGGTTCCCCAGATGTCATTGGACTCTAACTCCCAGCTTCCTTAGTGGCAATTAGTATGGGGCAATGATGATCAGTGATAATGGAAGCTGCAGCTCAGCAACATCTGCCAGTTGCAGGTTCCCTGATTCACACTACTTTTTTGCCTTCCAGTAGTAATTGAAAGGTTTCTGGTTCAAAAGCCTTCCAGATAGCTTCTGGCGATGTTGAAAAAGCCCCTAAAGCCACAAATGATTAGAAGCAGGCAACAGATGAGTAGGTCCCTTTTGGCTTAGCTATGACTAGCTTAATGAGTGTCACATTTCAAATGCGCAAGATGTTATTTTTAGAAATTGAGAAACAGCTCCTTTCACCTTCTCTTTTTCATTTACATTTTTTTAAAAAAATAACAATAGAAACAATCTGATAATCAGTTTCAGCTCATCCACACCATCCAGACATTGCCTTCCCGCCTCTTCCTGATGATCCTCCGTACAAGATCATCACTATGGTTAAACTCTGTAACATGTAATTCATTCATGTTTCTTTCATTCACACATGAATACATTCGTACATACATACATACCACATCTATGTGCATAGACTAGGTAATGGGAGGTCTCTCATCTCCTTTCTGCCTTCTAACCTTAGTGAGAAATCCCCCTCCCCATAAATTCTAGGGCCTATGATCTGAATCCTGTCGTTAGCACCAACTAGGTTGTGCTGTTGTGTGCTTTCAAGTCATTTCTGACTTATGGCAACCCTAAGGCGAACCTATCATGGGGTTTTCTGGGGGCTGAGAGTGTGTGATGTGCCCAAGGTAGTAGGTTTCCTTGGCTGAAGTGGGGATTGAACCCCAGTTTCCAGATTTGTGGTCCAGTGCTCAAACCACTAGAACACGCTATTTCTCACCAACTAGAGTAGACTCACTCAATCAAAAGGATTCTTATGGGTGCTGATTCCCCATTAGATTCAATACATCTACCCTAGTTGGGACTACCAAATGGAGACATGCTCAAGTGATCACTTTGTGGTTGTTGTTGTTATTGTTGTTGTTGTGTGCCTTCAAGTTGTAGGTATTTATTATTTATATTTCAAGTTGCGTTGAGTCTTGTGTTTGGAGCAAGTCAGTATATAAATAAAATCAGACAAATAAATAAATAAATAAATAATTTTTGACAGTTTCTTCAGCAATTTCCTTGGCTGAAGTAGGCTCTCAATGGCTGATGGAAGTCTAAAAATTGCTTTGGGGACTATGTGTTGTCTTACGTACCTTCAACAAAAGTGGAAATGCAAGCTGCACCCACAGAGGTTACTCTCACTCATACAGCTACAGTTGGGTTTTGAAGACAAGCCACTCAAGAGCTAGCTAGAGAAATGAAAGTAAGCCTCCTCAAATGTAACTAAGAATTCAGATGGCTCACTGAAAATGTGCTTCCAGAATCTAGATCTGGAAGGCAGAGCAAAGGCAGAGCTTACTTCTGTAAGATCCATCAAGGCTCACCTGGGACATTGGAAATGGAGAAATGGGAAACCACACTTGCCAAATGACTATGTATGTCCAGGGAGCAATAGTGATAGAGACAGGAAGTTAGCTTTTGTTGTTTTCCCTCCTTGTATTATCTGTTTTGTTGCTTCCTCACCTATAAACCAATACTCTCAGGCCTGGTTTCATTTCCTTCCACATATCCTTTTTTCTTAGTCACACAGTCAGTGCTAGCACATCCCAGAGAGTTCTAATAGAACTTTCTCTTTACTAAACATGGTCTTTTGCTAATCATTCCTGACAGCACCTTTGATATGATGACTTTACAGAAGCAGAAAACATGGGATGTATACCTATGTATTTTTTCATATTGTTGTGGAAGTGATTTGAGCTAAGAAGGGAAGGCATAATGACTCATGACAAAGACACACCTAGTGCACACACAAGAACTATCCTTTGTCCACAATATCTCAATACATGCACAGCATGTCCTGGACTCCCTTCTCCCTCTCTGGTTGCTATTTGTGGACCTCTTGACACAGAACCTCAACCAGTGGGTACCTGGAGTTTGCATGCTGTGGAAAACTGTGGTAAAAACTGAAGTTATGTTGTCTGATGATATCAGTCCATGTCTTGTGAAACCTGTCTCTTTTGCTTCGTAAGTAGTTCAAGAGGTCTCCGTAGCAACAGTATTCAAAAATCAAGAAAATGGGTCCTGTTAGGAACAAAAAGACAGACCAGTAGATCTGCTATTTAGCTTCTAAGCCAGACAGAAGGAAAAAAAGGTTTTTGAGTAGATACACCAGAAGAGCAATCCTGCATTCATTTCATTTATTCAAAAGTAATCAAGGTTATCAGAAACTGCCTTCTACCAAGAAAGACAGTTTTTCACATCTAGCCCATTATCCAGTAATGTACTACAGTGCTTCTTGAAGTACAGGCTATAGGGGACTGGCAATTCCGCCCCTCACTCAGGTGTTCCAAGGACAGGTACCATATTAAGACCCATTGGCTACATTGGCTTTTTTGCTAGAAATTCTCCAAGGGCCAGCAGCTGATGGCTCATGGAACAGCAGCTGATGGCTCATGGAACAGCACCAGTCCATTGACAACCACTTTCAGGAGTATTGGTATAATGGAGCCAGGGCTCACAAGTTCAAAGCATTGGGATATTCTCATTAACAGGGATAATAATGTCTTCTACCATCACACCCAGGTTTCCCTTTCCCTTCTGAGCTTCAGTACAATCCTCACAGAAGCTGGCAAGGAGAGAAGTGGGGGGCATGTTTTTTTCCCCAGGAACAGTTTCTTTGCTGTTGCTCAGCTCTGAATGACCAATGAAGACCCATTAGGTTTACAAAAGACCAGTTCTTGTTAGATTTGGTCTGTTGCCTTTGTGAAAAAGTCTTTTTCCCTAATGTAGAGCAAAGAAAGAGTCTGTGTGAGTGTGTGCACATATGCATGTACAGATAGACAGATAGATGAGAGATATTTGAGGATAAGATTCAAGCATTTTGGATAGATCCTTCAAAGATTCACCACCCCTTCAGCATGGCAGCCCCAATTGCCACTGCTCTGGTACATTCAGCATACGAAGAACATACCAGTACCCTGTAAAGACTGCTTTGTTTTTACCTGACACAGTACAAGCGCCTAGGAGATTCACAATGTTTTCATGTTTGCCAATGTGGGTCATCATTTTGAGTTCAGACATTAGAGCATCTTTCTCAGAGGAGCCATATTTTTCTGGAAGTAGGAAAGCATCAGAAACATAGTTATTTGCCCACTGTGGATCTAACATCTTCTACAGAATGTAATGTTTTAGATTCTCACAAGGGGATATGCTACACTCTGGACCATTGATGGTTCTTTAGGTGGGCTTGGAAAAGAACAAGCAGTAACTTACTACTGTTGTCATGAAGAACAAACCAGCGCCTGAGAAGCAGAGTAGAGTTTCTAAGCCCTCTGTCCCATTTTGCAGCACCAGTGGTGGCAGGTGTCTCCCAATTTAGTGGAGCAGTGGATCCACTCTGTGTTTTAGTCCAAATTTTAAAGAAGCTATCCAAGGTGCTGAGCTGAGAGATAGGACTCACCACCCTGGACAGCTCCTTTATAGTTTGCACTAAAGCACAGAGTAGATTAACCATCCCATGGATATGGAAGGCACTAGCTGTCTCTGTGTGAAGCTCAATTCTAAAAGTGTTTACTCGGGAAAGAAGTCAATGGGGCTTACCCTCTGGCAACTCTGGAAAGGATCACAGTATTATTAAGACGGCCAAATAAGAACATGCCAAGAAGAGACCCACCAACTTAGACCAAAGAGTAGTATGGGCTGGTATAGTCTAGTAGCCAACCATGGCTGCTTCTAGATAGAGGGCTCTCACAAAAGTAGGATACATTTTTGGACTGCAGCCCCTGGAATCCCCATGGCAGTGACCATGAGGTCCAGATGATAACAATGCTTATGTCAAATTCCCTCAATTTAAAAACATTAATTGGAACAGCATTTGGAAAAGTTTCTTTATTGGACTACAACTGGCCATGGTGGTTGGGGTTTCTAAGACTATAGTCCAAGGTAGTAATATTTCCAAGCTCTGCTCCTACCACTAACATCCAAAAGGTACTGTGTAACCATCCTTCTCCCTGCCCCTTTTATTTAACATTTTTTTTCCAGTTGAAAAAAGAAGTTGGTATCTTTTACCAACCGAAGATACAGATGTCTGGACTGTCCATAAAACTCTGTGAATGAGACAGTGTGTTTGCACAGTAAAAGCACCATCTCAAAGCACCAGGATGTCTACACAAAGCCCAGGCACAGGACAAGAATGCTACAGGTCACAGCATAGCTACAGGGCAGCTGCTCCAGGCTACATCCAGCACACTGCGTCCACTTCAGATAAGAAAATGGAAATGATGTCATGTCACTTTTTGTTTGTTTTGGGCCACTTCCAGTCTCATTTTGGGGTGTCTGAGGGTCAGGGAGGGGGAAGAAAGGAAAACAGATATATTTTGTGGCAAGTTTGATCACTTTTTGTGATTTGGGGGCACAGAATGGCCCTTTTTTTACAAAAACTGGGAGGGGGTTACAGGCTTGAAGGGAATGTCATGGGGTTACAAAAATAGAGTATGAGGCTGCTTGTGACCCACAGGCCACACTTCCTCCATTCCTGGTCTACATGTTGTGTAAAGAAGTCCTTTGGGGAATATGCAGCTTTACAACAAAAGAAGACATTTTCTCTCTGTTCACTTTTCTCATACTATGCATAAGAAGGACTATGAAGCCAATAGACATTTCAAAACTCTGACTATATCTTAAAGCCTGGAGAAATTATCTGTTTCCCTCTTTTATTTAAATTACAGCTCTTAACCCAAATAGCCAGTAGTACTCCAGAAAATAAATTCCCAAACTTTGCTACCAGAAGCCCAATGAACCTATACACACTGATACAAGGTCTAACGCAGAGCTTCGCACCTTGGGACCTCTAATAGTGAAAGTGATTTTCTTCCCTATGCCACTGGCTGCAGTTTGCCAGTAGGGGGAGCTGCTGGGCTGTTGCCTTCTGTGGTTGGATGCCTCACTAGGGAGGGGTGAGAATTTTCTTTTGCCCATTTTTTTGGTAAGAACTTTTCTTTATACATTTGATGAGGGGGTAAAGCAAGATTTGCCCCATCTAGAGTGAAAGGCTTTGAATACCCACACTTCAGCCACATTTGTGATGCTGAAGGAAGGTTGCCATCTCTTTTTCTAACAAAGTATCTTTAAGAATCACACAACAGACTACTAGCCCACAACCTTTTCTGTACTGGGATTGTCTAGCTTGGGTCCAGACTATGGCCACTTCTGTACTAGACTATTATAGTGCTATTATTCCACTTTCAACGTCCTATGGAATCCTTAAACTGCAAACCCCAGGATTCCATAGGACGTTGAAAGTGGAATAATAGCACTATAACAGTCTAGTGCAGAAATGGCCTATCTGAAAGACCTCCCTATATGACTCTGCCCAGGTTTTAAGATTCTCTGGGGTGGGCTTTCTCTCAGTTCCCCCCATCATCATAGGCACATTTGTTGCAGATACAGGAGAGAGTCTTCTCAGTGGCTGCTTCCAAATTGTAGGAATTCCTTTCTATGGAAAGCTAGGCCGCCCCCTACTCAGCTCTCTTTCTGCTGGTAGGCAAAGACCTTTCTGTTTGTCCAGACCCTTGGATATTGGCTGTCTGTTGCAGATAAACTTTTCATTGGGCTGTGCTGTATTATTATGGTGGTGGTTGTTGTTGCTGCTGCTCTCATTGTTTTTGGCTGGAATCCTATACGGCAGTTACAAATGTGTAACATGCAGTTACGCACTCATGACTGTTATATATTTATGATCCCAGGACGTTGTTGTGGTGGTGTACCTACAAGTAGTTTCCAACTTATGGAAACCCTACGGTGAATCTATCACGGGGTTTTCTGGGGGCTGAGAGTGTCACTCAGTGGGTTTCCATGGCTAAGTGGGGAATCAAACCTTAGTCTTTGGGGTTGCAGTCCAACGCTTAAACCACTAAAAGACATTGCCTCTCATGGTCTCTACAGAGGCACTAGCAATCCCCATTTAGTGGGCAGCAGACACTGCTATGAAGGGGTCTGTTCCCCTGTGTCACATATTGGATACTCGTACTCCACGATATCTACTCTGAGGTAGAAAGTAGTATATTTTGATGAGATAAAACACGAGCTCCACAGCACACTCCCACAGAAGTTGCTGAGACTAAAGCATCCATGCAGGTTACAGGTTAACGTTACAAATTCAGGTGCACAAAGCAGTGATTGGTGGAAGTCATAAATCCATATACTCCACTGCCTCCCTAACAGTCGCCAGGGCCGTGCCTGCCACACATTCCCCTCCATTCTCAACCAGGGTAACTTGCTTGCGTATTTCCTTTCTCTTATCTCACAGGCACCAGGTTCCCAAAACAAGCTGTCTCTCCAGGCTGCACTTTCATTTTTACCCTTATCTGTTCTCCCTCCTCTCACTGGATACACCGTTGCAAAGAGCAATTAGCAACAGATACTTTGTAAGCGCAATTAACAAAAGACACTTTGTACCAATCATAAGAAAAGCCTAGCAGTGATACATGGTAACTTCTTAAGCAATGGTTAAACACATGTGCCCCAATACACATCCAGCAGACCACGCTCATTCTCCATGGCAGGGAGACTTGCACCCTGACACCCTGTGGTTTGGGGAGCTGCTGGCTGACAGTCCCAGCCCCTCTAACATGAGCAATCTCTAGCCTGAGAGGGAATTGTGACAAGGATCCCATTTCTGCCTGCTGGGCTGGAGATTGCTCACGGGAGGGGGTGGAAATGGCAGACAGCTGCTTCCTCATCAAAAGGGAACAAGGGAACTGTTGATTATAGTCGTAAATGGGGATTGGGCCAGGATTCATTGCATAGCACTGTAACAGCAGTGCTTATGCATATATTAATCTCATAGAAGATTCTGGCTATTATTATTATTAAACAGCCTTTTAAGAAACATTTAAAAATAAATTTTTAATATGATGGCTTAGTCCCCCCCACTTTTCTGTTATCTGGGTTTTTCTAGTTATATTTTTAAGTTATATTTATATTTTCTTTTAAATTGTGAGCTGCATTGGGTCCCATATTGAGAGAAAGGCAGTAAGTTCCTTAGGTTAATTAATTGATTAGATTAATTAATTAACCTAAGGAACTTACTGCCTTTCTCTCAGTATGGGACCCAAAGCAGCTTAGATTAATTAATTAACCTAAGGAACTTACTGAATTTGGCCAGTGCTAGAGGCTTAACATTTTGATCGGTTAATTTTTTGAAAAGAACTTGCCAAACTTTGGCCTCTCCAAACATTTCAAGAAAGGGCCTGGAGATTTTGTTTTTAAAAATGAAGGTACAAGAGAACAAAACACTCAGTTTTGTCTGTCCCTAGAAATGCTAGTAGTGGAGTAGGCAAGAATTTGATGAGTCAGTTTGCTGAGTCAGCAGGTTCAATTTCAGGTGACACAAGGTCAGTACAAGTAGAATGGTGTGGGAGGGGGCATTTCACTGATCCCTTGTCAGATTTTGTTTCCTGCAATTTGTCTATATGGTACAGAGTAGAAGAAACAGATGTTGCATCAAGCTGGCTGATGCTATAATCATCTGATGAGGGCCTGTTTACACTATACACTATGATCCCCCTTTAATTGCCATGGTAACATCCCATGGAATCCTCAGTTTTGGTGTTTAGGGAGAGGTATTTAGAATTCTCAGTTGGAGCACTAAACTACAGACTCCAGGATTCCAAACAATAGAGGCATGGCTGTCACAGTGGTACATAGTGCAATAACTGTCTACTGTGAAAGGGTCAAGGGATACATTTTAGGGCCACAGATCCCAGAGTCCTCCAACCAGCATGCTATAGAGGGGATTTTGGGTGTTGTAGTCCAAAAACAACTTTACACCTACCATCTTTGCTCCCTACCCACTGGTGAATCCTGGAAGACATACTTGTCATAGTGACAAGTGAGTTCTAAGATTTGCCATCCAAGCTAGTAACTTATCCAAGCTCTGCAGCTAACCACAATGTCTTAGCTTTGTTTCCCCAGCAGATCTTTGGTAAGTTATTTGCCATGCTGGCTGCAGAAGTCAAGGAACTGTAGTCCAGAAAAGGAAATTTTTCCAAAGTTTGCTTCCCAAGCTTTTTGCTAGCTGAACTTTGCCTTGACTTAGGTGCCTAGTTGACCCACACCTGATATGAAGACATACTCCTTTCTCGCCTGCAACTATAAGTAAATAGCAGTCTTGACAATACCCATGAAGAACAAGGAACCTGTGACCATTTAGATGTTTTAGGATTCCAGCTTCCATCATCCTTGACCACTGTCCCTGCTACCTAATGGGAATTGTAGTCCAACAATATTTGGGCAGCCACAAGTTCACCCTCCCTGCTGCAAAATGGATCACAAACTTGTCCTAATATATATTACCTTTGAGCATTTTGACAGCAACTTGGATGGACACTCCTGTTTCGCTAATCCCATATGCAATAGCATTCACCACTTTCCCAAAGGCACCAGAACCAAGTACTTCCCCTACAAGATAAAAGAAAAAAAGAACATGTATTTTATATCTTGCCATTTGGCATGAACATACTAAGGTAACACTGAGTTGCATGATGGGGACCACAGACTGCTCACCAAATTCCAGGTTTTCTCTGGGGAACTCCCATTTTAGATCATACTCGACGTCATTGAAATCAACGTAGACATATTCATTATCAGAAGGGCCAACCATCTGGATCATTCGCAGTTGACTTTCATACTTAACTTGCTGCAGGGAATGGGACATTGTGAATAGTGGAAATGGCATGCAAGGGAGGTGGGAAGTGAGTGAAAGAGAGGCAGGGATTTTGCTGTTACCTTTCTGTATTTCTGGCCAATTAACAAGCACAACACAAGGATGAGTGGGAAGCAGAATCCAATAATCCCATATAATGTAACATTATTTGGTGGAGCAAACACTGCAATTTGAAACAAAGATGAATTATTAGCATGAACAAAAAATCAGAATATAATTACAAGTTGAACTCATTTTTATATATATGTATGTGTGTATGTGTATACACACACACACACACACACATATTCCTTAGAAATGGAACTATGAGGTCCTGAATCCCAGTGCAAGGAACACTGGAACTGTAAAGAAACTCTTTGGTTTTGCCAGTTTGAGGAACAGGAAAAAAATTCTCAATTAAAATAGAAGAAACTCTCAATATTAATAAAACAGAGAAAATTATTTTATCTCCATTAGGTCTTCATAGTATCAGGCAGACAAAAGACACTCATTCCCATAAAAAGAGCAGAGAAAAAGAAACCAAGACCAGGAATTGTAATGATACTGTACATAGGCTTACTAAAAAGTTTTCCTCTTACATAGTTTATAGCAATGATTTGGGGGCATTAAATACGTGAACATTGTGTCCTAAGCGTTTTACTTATTCTAGGAGAAAATATTCTATAATCCATTTCCCCCTTTTTTTTCCAGACAAAAAAAGCTTTGGGGAAAAAAACAGGATTTTTCCCCCTGAACTTTTCCATCTCCCCCTCCCCAGCCTTCACATCTCTGCTTCTGCAGAAGGCTTTTACTGCTCCTAGTTAGAAGGCATTCTGCAGCTCTTCTGCCCTTTTTCTTTTTTTCTGAAGAGATTTTCTTGGGTAAGGGGGAAAAAAAGACTGAAGAAGTAATGGGCAGACACAGAAAAGATGTAAACTGAAGTCAAAGTCCCCTGTAATTCAAGTAAGCCTCCATAAGTGAGACAGGGCAATTGCATACCATCAGTTATCAGTCAGAGGCACTAGTGGTGAACAGATAAAGTGCACCAGTGCTGGTAAGGAATGAGATCTATGTAGCCTTCTAGATGTTGGATTGCACCTCGCATCAGCCCTAGCATTGTTGAAGAATGCTGGAAATTGCAGTCCAACAAAATATGGAGATATGCATGATTCCCATACCTGTGGCAGGTGACATTACCATAAAATAATCCTGAGACAGAAAACCAGAGACAAAGTTAGTTTTTTGAACTACAGCTTCAAGAATCCCCCAGCCAGCATGGCCACTGGGGTTTCTGAGAATTACTATCAGAAAAAAGTAACTGTTTCAAACCATGTAGAAAACTTTAGTAAGGTAAAATTGCTAGCCCCTAAAAATCCAGTGATTTTTCTTTAGCTGAAAGTTGTACTAGAAGACCTAGAAGAAATGCCCAATTTTCCCAAGGCATCCTGTGGAAATTTCTCCTTTGGATTCTAAAATCCAGTCTCCTTAACAACATTTCACAGTGTTCTGTATGCAAAGTGTAAACCTGAGCTTGGTAGGTATAATGATGTAGTACCTTTTAGGTTAACAGTGTTTGTTTGACAGGATGAGCCAATTGAATTGTTTGCACAACACTCAATCAAAAATCCAGCTTGTACTTTCTTCATGCTTAGAGTGCTTATTGTGATCCAGGAACCAAAGGTCTTTCCTTCATGCATGTCATTTGAAATTCCATTCATGATTTCTGTACAGCTGAGGGAAAAAGAAATCTAATTATGTTTTTCTATTGCTTGTCCAAATTTCAGGCACAATCAATAACAGAAGTATGTGCTTTGTGTATCATGATATATGTTATTAATAGAAGAGAGTGATTAGTGAACTTTCTCTCCATCTCTTTTAACTCCTTTTATTAGGAGTTGTGCCTAGATATTATTATTATGGACTAGAACTATTATGGGCTCAACTTACCTAACCCTCCTCTACCATTTATGGTGAAATGATCTATGAGGACAACCACAATTTATGACTGTATTCAATTGCTGGTCACAACTACAATAAACTCATTGAATCAATTGCCAAATGATAAATCAACAAGTATTTAAAACCCAATTATTCAATGAGTCTACTCCAGTTTGGATTTGAAACTGCATAGTCTCATATGATCTGGAATAAGTACTGGAAAGCACGCATAATAAATCAGCAGAAGAAAAGGAGGCTAGACACCATATGCTTATAGTACAAACATATGGAGCATAGTCTCATATGATACTACAGGTCAATTCACCCCAGTACTAAGACCACCATCACAGATCTTTCTTTGTGAAGATGCCCATTTAATCTAACATAAGATGATATGAGGAAGCTTCAATAGGGACTGGGGGGTTATCCTGACTGGGACTTAAAACTGAGGCCAGTCAAATTTTCTCCATAAAGCCCCCAGTTGCTTTCAAGTTCTCTGCTGAAGATTTAGGATACTCTTTCCCAACATTCTACCCTTCAGATGTTTTGGACAATGGCAGTCAGCCATTGTATGGGCAATACTCAGGGACAGCAGGAGTTGTAGACCAAAAATACCTATCTATTATCTGTCTGTCTGTCTGTCTGTCTGTCTGTCTGTCTGTCTGTCTGTCTGTCTGTCTATCTATCTATCTATCTATCTATCTATCTATCTATCTATCTATCTATCGGGCACCAGATTGAAAAGGACTGGTCGGTCGGTCGGTCGGTCGGTCGGTCGGTCGGTCTGTCTGTCTGTCTGTCTCTATCTATCTATCTATCTATCTATCTATCTATCTATCTATCTGGTACCAGATTGAAAAGGGCTGGTTTTGGGGATTAATGTTGGAAGGTATTTAGCACTTCATTCTCCTGTTTGGAAATGACATAGCTTCCAGTGGGTACCAGGTTGAGAAATGAGAGGCATCCATGAGGTAGACAGCCATTGTCTATAATATACCACAGTTGGACTTCACTGTAGTCTGCTACAGGTTCCCAGCATTAAGAGGAATGCTCAAAGCAGTCTCAGAAGCTTCTTAGGATGCACATTGAATTAAGGATGTCTTGACCCTAAGTTTCCTGGTTCTGGGTTCATCTAAGCAACTAATAGTGAGTTCAGTATCTGAATGGGAGAAGAAGGCAAGATGAGTCGTTAGTCTGACCCAACTAGGCAACTGATATGCTCTTCTCAATGCAACAACATATTACCCTTTTTTAAGAGCTAAAAAAACTAACATGGAAATATGGCTGCACTGTAGTCACATGATAGTGTAATAGTGGCTTTTAAAAACAAAACCACTACCATGCATAAAATGGGTCATAAACATTTTTATTTACTAGGTTGAAATGAAATAATGTTTTATTTACTTTATATACTTTCTAGGACACTCTCTCCAGACCCAGGTTGATGCAGGATTGCTCTCAGAGATGCAAGAAATCTGGCTTGGTGTTGAATGCATTGTTACTTCTGGTTTACCTATAAAGATATAGCAAAACAGTGCAGAACACTTTTAGAGAAATAATTCCCAATGTTTGTTAGAACAAATCTCTCTACAAGTTGAGCCTCTTCTGTTCCAACTAACCTTGATTGTGTATACATTTGCTTGGATCACAATACAGCCAGATAAGAGGAAGGCAGGCATTATGGAGATGCCTAAGGGCACTTTCACACTACACAATGATAACATTATAATTCCACTTTAACTGCTATGGCACCATTCTATGCAATCCTGGGAGCTGCAGCTTAGGGAAGGGTATTTGGAATGCTCAATAAGAGAGCTCTAGTGCTTCACCAAACAATAAACCCCAAGATTCCATAGGACAAAGCCATGGAAGTTTAAGTGGAATTTAGTGCTAGAACTGTGCAATGTTAAAAGGGTCTCAAGCCACAGGGTGTCAAAGAACTCCATTTTCTAAATGAGGTGGCTCACTATTTGTCCAGACTTCATACACATTTGTTTGATGCTTGTGGACCACTAAGGTTGCTAACACACAATGATACAGCCTAGAAAAAGGCACCAACCCAAGAGGAGGCATTCCAAAGTAGGAAAAATGAAACAAAACACCAGTAAGGCCCCAGCATTTATATTCTACAGCCCAGCTTAGCAGCAGTCCCTAGAGTAGAGGTGGGAATTCTGTGGTCCTCCAGGCATTGTTGAACTGCAGCTACCAGCTGCTTTAAGCAGCATAGCAATGGTGAAGAATGCTGGAAGCTGTAGTTCAAAAACATCTGAAGAGACACACAAGTCCCAAGCCTGTGATGTTTCAGAAGGAGGTGCTGAGACAGGATTGATGAAGAACCAGCTGCTTGTATTTTTTGCTAGAAGAGTAATGACTATAACAGAAAGAAGGTATGCAGAACTAGAAAAGGAATTGAGGACATAGTAGCAATATTATGTAAATGGTTCCATCAGTTCACCTCTACATACAGCGGTAGGTTTTGGTATTGGATAGGATCCACAACTCCATTGATATAGAAGCTTCCAGCCACCAGCTGCCACTTTTAGATGTTCAAGCAGATCACAAATCGTTAGAAACCATAATGAAGAAACTCTTACTAAATGCTCCTTAGACTGAGGCTCAGCACATACTGCTAATGCTCCAGACCTACATAAAGTATTGCCCCAAGAAGTCCCTGCAAGTGGCAGAAACAATAAATTGCTCATATCTCCCAAAGTTCAAGAAAGATGCATTAGCAGAACAGGAGATAAAGTCCATTAATATGATACATGACTTCCCCACTTCCAAAAGCAGCATCCAAGCAATACATCAACACATAGAACAGGACACTGTGAGGCTTCCACATCAGTGGGATAGTAGTCTGCTCTGGTTCTGAGTCTCAACTCAGATAAAGGAGCTCTCCAAGGGAATGAATCCAATCCCTAGAATAGCTTATTCATTTTGGACACCCCCTTTAAAGGTTGTACTTCTCAGTTTGAGGGCCTTCTCGGTGGCTGCCCCCCCAGCCTCTGGAACTCCCTTTCCAGAAAAGTTAGACTGGCATCCTCCCTACTTTCTTTTCTCAGATTTTTCTGTTTAGGTGTTCGACTATATAAGGCTCATCTCACCAAAATAATGTTCTCGACTTCGCTAATTGTTGTGCTGGTGCGTATGTGTGTGTTCAACGGTAGACGTTTTAATCTGGTTTTAATTGTTTGTTCAATCTCTTTTTAACTTTATATCCTATGGATTTTTAATGATATGTTTCTTAAAAATTTGTTGTAAGCTGCGTTGAGTCTCAAACTGGGAAAAAGGTGAGATAGAAATAGCAATAACAACAACAACAGTAACAAACTAAAAACTGGGATGGATTCATCGAGCAACATAGGGGCCAACAAGATTTTGTGATACAGTTAGTTAAATGGACCATCATAGAGAGTTGGTCCAAAGGAATAAGTAGCAGCAGAAGCTGGCCCTTACTACCTATGGGACAACCATCTACTTACGTAGGACTGAATGAGAAAGGGTAATGAAGGTAAGGGAGAGAGGGTAATGATCCCAGCAGCTCTGAGCTGAGACATCATGAACCAGCTCCATGCTTCATGCCATGGAACGGAATCAGGTCTGAGAAAGAACTATGTTCACTACCCTGAACTAAGTAAATGTTGCCCTCAGGTGCTGTGGGAGGCTCCTCTTCCCCCTGCCCAAGATCTCTGATGCCAAAGTGTGTTAGTCTAGTCAATCTCTGTATAGGAAATAGAAGGAAATGTCACCTAGTCCTTTGCTTCTAAAAGAAAGTAAGTAAGAAAGAAAAGAAATGAAAAGAGCCAAACTTTATGTTCATGTTACTCACTTTTCACATAGAGTTTTAATTTTGTCTTCACGAACGAATCACTGTTTTCTGCATAGAACTCATATTCACCTGGTTGGTGTTTATGGCCACACAATGTTGCAGAGATGCTGTTTCATAAAGGAAGGAAGGACGAGTCACTCAAGCATATATTCAGATGAAATTATTATTAAAAGGTTTTGTTGTTTTCTTAAAAGTTAACCAGGCAGCTCTCAAAGAATTAAGAACCCAAAAATAGCATCATAGCAAAGCTATTTAGTTCTTCTACGAACAGAACGGAAAGGGAGGGGATGGTCCACTAGATGTTATTGAATACGAGCTGGCACCAGCTCTAGCCAGCATAGTCATTAGTGAGGTATGACGGGAGTTACAGGACAGGGACATTTGGGTGGGCCACATCTTTTCCTTTGCTGGAGTGGAAGGACTACTTTCATACACACTCTCAGTCCCAGAAAGTTCCGTGATCAGCCTTAGGGTCTCCATAAGTCAAAAATGACTTGAAAGCACACAACAACACAACAATGAGTTGGCCATGCTCTCTGGGTATGGTGGGAGTCATAATTCCACAAATTTGGAGGACACTAGGATGGAGAAGGCTACAATGAAGATGAAGGATACCCAAAAGTGATATGAATAGCCAACCACATCATGTAGTACCTCTAGGAAATCAACAACGAAAGAAAATGTCATTTTCACAGCAGCATAGAACCAAAATGGAAATGCCAATTGCATGTCCAACATAAATGTACATTCTTCTGTCCTGCAGCAAGTTCAGGGTGTATATTTTCATGATCCAACAAGAATCATGGCAAAACTGGGTTTTAAGGGTGCATATTAGCTAGCCACTTTGAGTTTATTAACAGGCTTCCCACCACTTATTCTGATTTTTGAAAAATTTCCTAGATAAAAAGATCATACATCCAGTGGAGGCAAGTGACATCTATAGCCATTTCAGCACTAGACTGTTATAGTGCTATTATTCCACTTTCAACATCTTGTGGAATCCTGGGGTTTGCAGTTTAGGGAGGGGCCTTTGAGGATTCCATAGGATGTTGGAAATGGAATAATAGCACTGTAACAGTCTAGTGTGGAAATGGCCTACGTCAGTAAGATGTTGAATCAATTCTAGACTTTAGTCTAAACCTTAAAGGAGATATAGTCTTTAGCAGCTTGGTTAACTCCTTTAAATTTCAGCCTAAAATATGGAGTGGATTCACCAAAGGATATAGAAGCCACCAGCTACCACAGAGCATATGTGCCTAATGATATTAAGTGCTACTTTAAAATACAATTTTTAAAAAGAAGGCAAAATCCTGCTTGAAGTATGAAAGAATGGGCAGGGCTGATAGCCAAACCAGAATCTGACTCACTTTGCACTGACAGTTGGAAATCGTGCTGAACTTCAGAATGACTTCGTCTGGAATCTGAAGCTTGATGACTCAGAATGGTCATTGTTCTAGGTAAGTGGCAGAAGTTACAATTTCCATATCCTTTTTTCCTTTCTCATGCATACATCCACCCACTCTTCTCAAGTTGCCTCATATATCAGCCAACCCATTTACCTTGCCTTTCAATAAGAAAGTGCCCAATTTGAACAAGATTTAATTCTAAAAAGGCTTGAAGAACAGAATAATGCATAAACAACAAAGAGACTTGTGATCCCTCCAACATTAACTAACTATGGACATCTTTATCAGATGCTGGAAAGTCAGGCATACATAAACAGAACACCTGTTTGGGGTGGGATTGTAGATAGTGAGGTCAGAAGGAAATTAAACACAGGACAGTGACATTTATTAACATTGACCAGTTACAAAACAGTTGCCAATAGTACAAACATGCAAGAGCTGCTGACAGAGCTTTTCCTGCCCCTCATCTCTAGGTCTGGATAGAAGACAAGGATGCAGCAGCGCTTCTGTCAGAGTAAGTCAAGCTCCTGATATACCAGTGATGGGGAACCTGCGGCTTTCCAGATATTCTTGGACTCTGGTTCCAGCCAACAGATAACCAGGCCCCCTCTTACCTCCATCTGGGCATGAGTCTCATCTCCTGCTCAGAAGCACCAGGATGCATCTGAATGGCCCCTCCTTCATCCTGCTGATTACACACAGAGCTACAGCAAGGGTGGACATTAAGCCAGACCTGCACAAGACAACACAAGGGAACAAAAGACAAAGGATTCTGCCAGAGGAGACAGGAGAGGTTGGAGGAGCCAGAACTGCTTAAGATCAGCTTATTAGCCTGTGACCCACCATCTGGGCTCCCTTCCCTGCCAAGGAACAAGAGACATATCCAAACCAAGCAGCTAGAGAAAAAAGACAAAAATGCAGCAGAAAGGTATTTTTAGAAGACTAAGGACTCTCAAGAGAAAAGGAACAGGTCACTAGCCCACCCTATAGCTCGCCCACAGAAAAGTGTCTGCCTGCAGTTACTTGTAGAGGGGAAAAAACAGACAGAGGGAAATCCCTCCACAGATTTTGGCTGGCATCATGTTAGTGACATACACAAGTGAAAGTCCACCTTCATCTGTGTGTGCATTTGTTTGGTTGTTGCAGAGACTGATATTCTTTTCCTCCCTTTACAGTGTCCAACCCCCCGCAGGACTCACCACCACAATGGCCATCCTGTTGCTGATGGAGAGTAGAGGGGATGGCAAAAGTGTCTGGCTATAGCCAGAGATAGACAATGACATGAGACAATGAGACCTTTGGAGGACTACAGTGGATCTCAATGGACAAACTATCCTCATTTTGTATCTAGCTATGGGACAGATGCTTCTCTAATCTCCCAACTCTCTCTACCAGCAATGGAATGGACATGGGACGGGGTTTCATGCAACAGTGAGCTAGGAATGGTGACGGAGCTGTAGTGGAATCCCACATATGGCCTTGTTACACTATGCTCAACACTTAAAACAAGGCTGCGCAAAGAGTGATCCATGGGCCACATGTGCATCAGAGTGTGGCAGAGGGCCTTTCCACACTACACAGTTATAGTGCTATTATTCCACTTTCAACATCCTATGGAATCCTGAGGTTTGCAGTTTAGGGAGGGGCATTTAAAATTCTCAGCCAGAGAGCTGTTTGGCCTCAGTAAACTACAAACCCCAGAATTCCACAGGATGTTGAGAGTGGAATAATAGCACTATAACAGTGTATAACAGACTCTGGAAAGGCCCAGATTCTGTTTCTTTTGAGTGTCTAAACAGAGGCTGGATGGCCATCTGTTGGGAGTGCTTTGATTACGTATTCCTGCATGGCAAAAGGCTGAATTGGATGGTCCTTGTGGTCTCTTCCAACTCTATGATTCTATGTAGTTCCCTAAGGCTGTTTTGGATCCCAATCACCCACCCACCCCATTATGTGTATGTGTGTTATACAAAATGTTCTCATGCATCATAGGAGGTATGGGGTATTTTTGCCTTGCCTCCTATTGAGTTTAAACTTCATTTTACTGTCTGGCTTAAAAAGGGCCTCTCTTGGGCTTAAACAGTAGGGGGTATGAGATAGGGCAAAACAGCATTTAAGTAAAAGTAATTAAAAGATTTTAAAAATTGGGTAGTGCAGCAGTAGGCATGACCTCCTGTCGGTGCATCTTGTGGGGGGCAGTCCAGGCACCCTACCCTTGGCGTTTTTCCACCCCAATTTAAAGTATATTCCAATTTTTTTAAAAAAATATATTCTCTCAGACATAGATGGCTGCTTTAACTCTCAATTTAGGAGAAAGGTGGGATACAAATAAAGTGATAGAGAGAGGGATAGAGAGTGGACAATTGTGGTAAAAAAGATATCTGATCTGGCTTTCATCAAATATTACACTAGAAGTGCTTCAACAGTACTGAGCAGAAATCTACAAAGAAAAACTCATTATATATCTTGAGAAACATTCAAGCACTGAGATGTATTATTTTTAAAAAAATCTGCATCAATAGTCTTTCCAAGCAATTCTAGCAAGAGAATAAATTAGATCAACACAGATTAATTGCCTTGTCCCATGGCTGAGCCAATGACATAGGATTTTTCCAATAGTATATTATACCTTTTGGGAATCAAAAACAAATTATGTATGATACATGGAAGTGAATAAATACAGCACATTTTTACACCTTATATTTTCAAACATAAAACTTCCCTCCAAAAAAAGAAGAAGAAGAAGAAGAAGAAGAAGAAGAAGAACAGCATTATTTAAATACAGGTGCTGAGTGATATCTCCAAAGCCAAAAATGCTGCTACTGTAAATCAGCCTGGTATGCAAATAGAAACCTAGTAGCAGTGAAAGCCAGGATATGTATGGCCACGCAACATCAGAGTATGGTCAAGAGGGCAAAGTTATTATTGAAGGAGCACACATAATTTCAGAGAGGCTGCAGCAGTTTGCTTGTGCCTGAGTCTACTGGGACAGATAAAATTTCACCTGTTCCTCCCTTCTGTTGAACTAAGTACAAACTGCTTTTGTGTGTTAAATTCAGTTTGCATAACTGAAGTAAGCTGAGGACAAAGGGGGAAAGTGGGAGGAAGAAGTATAAACTGGCACATTTTAAAAGGCAGCAGAAAAAGTGGGATGAAAAAAGCTTATTGGTACTGTCCCTGCCAAACTGGCACAACTGGAGAGTATGTACTGGTCATATGCAGTCAGCTATTACATTAAGCCAAGTGCATGGAATTCTGAGTGATCAAGAAAACAGGCTGATGGAAAGGCACAGTGTTCCATTCTCTCTCTCACCCACCAAGTGAGATGCTAGAGAAGGGAAGTCTTCTCCTCCATGTCCAGCATAGAAATGTAATGTTTTGTGCCCTCTCCACCAGATCTTAATAGGCTAATACAGTAATATTTTCCTGCAAACAGGACTGGTCCAAACACAAGGCAAATTGAGACAACCTCCTCAGGCAGCAGATTTGAAGTGACACAATGGTCAGCAAAAGATTAGCTCTTTAATTCGTTATTATTGCATTTTTTAGTGCCAGGAGGAAGTTTGTTGGATTTTCTGGCTCAAGTGTCAAAATCCTAGGCCTAGGGTGCTACGCACCTTGACTTTGGGAATGGTGGGGAGTGTCGTTTGCTGCATCAGGCAGCAAAAAGATCATTTGTAATTTGGTAGCACAGACTTATTTACAAGGCTAGTATAAGTAAGAGTGTAACAAAAATAGGAGACAAAAATTACTTGTAGATCTTACTTTAATGAAACTGATTCAATCAGGAGACGTTATCCAACTTCTCTTGAAAGTAGAGGAAGGCTTACAATTAACATCAATAAGTTGGCTTACAAAAGGGAAGTGAAAGTCAATGATAGGCTGAGCACAGAGGCACCTTCTATCTTATAAATAAGGAACAGAAAACCAAAGAGCACTAAGAACATTTTGTGGAAAAGTTTAGGGGAAGTTGTAGGTGGAGTGGAATCATTGTGGTGTGGCTTGAAATCAAAGCCTTCAAAAAGGGGGAGGGAAGAAGAAAGTTCAAGTGAAATTTAGATTTAATTGGAATATGGAGAAGCTGCTTAACAGGGCCAGCTGCACATTATTTGTTGTTTGTCCAAAGTTATCTGTCCTGTTCTTTTGCCAGGTAAAGCAGCAGGGCTTACTTTACATTGAGCTGATCCACGTGTATGGAGGAAGAGAGGAACTCATAATTTACCAGCTGCAGATCTGCTTGAAATTGTCCCTATTTCCCAGGTGCTTTTCTCCATGAGAATAAAAAGGTGCATCCAGAACTTGGGAAAGTTATCAATTTTTGGATGACAATTCCCACTTGTCCTCTGCTGAATCTGACTACCTCACCCCAAAGGCCACTTTGTTGATGTTCTATTGGGAAAGGATTGATAAAATACACATAATATGCACTTCCCTAAATATGCTAAAATCAAAAAAGAAAAGTAGGTTTACAAAAAAATAATCAATTTGAAGACAATCAAGCAGAAATTGCTGATGGATCTAGCCATCTTGGATCCTGTACAAAGAAAAATGGGAGATATAAATAAAATAAAATAAAATAAAATGAAATGAAATGAAATAAATCTTTACTCATGAGTTGGCTATGTGATACAGCTGCTTAAAAGCTAATGCAGTCTTACATCCCCATTAATAAGAGCATCATGTCCAGATCACAAACAGCAGTAATAGTTTCATTCTGTTCTGCACTAGTCAGACTATGTATGAAGTACCAAGTCCATGTTGAATATCACATTTTAATACATTCTCATCCTCTGAGGTTTTAAACAAAGATTAGATGATTACCACTCACAATGCTTTAGCACTGGATTCCTGTACAGCAGGTGCTTGAATAAAGTGGCCTCACAGTTCTTTCTAGCAATATGATTCTATGACTCTGTAAACTGGGGCACATCCAAAGAAGTGTGAACAAGGTAGTATGAGGTCTGAAAACTGAATTTCTTAAGGGACATTTGATGGAGTTAACATATGACTTGCCTGGAGTAGAGAAAGTCACAGAGGCCCATGGTAACGACCTTCAAGTGGTCAGGAGGTGGAACAGGCTTGTTATCTGATATTTTCTAAAGGGTAAAGCTAGAGCTAATGATTGGCAACTGAAAAAGATTTTAACTAAACATCCAGAGAGACTTCCTAACAGTTAAAGGCTGTTTGACAGACTTGGAAAGTGATTGCCTCTTCATCATTGGAAGCATTTAAGAAGAGGTTCAGTGGCTATTTGTCAAGGACGCTGAAGTTGTGTCTTGCACTGTAGATATGGCAGTGAGCAGAATGGAGTAATTTTATGGTTTGTATATTTATATAAAAACAAGTCAGTAAAAACCATTTATCGAATATAAATGAATGTTACTGGGAGCCAGTGTGTAGTACAGTGGTTTGCATATTGGGTGAGGACTGTGGGAGACCAGGGTTTGAGTTCCTGCTCAGCCATGAAACTCATTGGGTGACTTTGGGCAACTCTCACTTGCTCAGCCATAGAAATAAACAATGGCAAGCCTTCTCTGAATAAATCTTGCCACAAAAATCCAATGATAAAGTTACCATAAGTTGGAGTCAACTTGAATGCACATAGCATTGAGAGCATACATGGTTGCAATATACATTGATTTTTAAATTGGTTCACCATTTTTATTTATTTCCATTCTGTTCTATTTATTCTGCAAAAAGTGCATCAACAGTTGTTTGGGCAGTTTAAGTCAGTCTAGCAGAAGACAATGCAGTGGTTTCAAATCTTGAGTTCCAGCCCTGCAGAACTTGTGGCTCACCAACCCATTAGCCCGATATGGTCACAAAACAGGATCTTGACAACGCTCTTCTACTTTTAGAACTAGAATTGAAGAAGAATCTTCTGCAGGTATGTCTTTCATGGTATTCAACACCCATTAGCAGCTGGTGGCTGCCATGTTTTTGGGGCAGGAAGTCTACTCTGGTTTTAGTCCAAACGTTAAAAGAGCTACCTTGAATCCATTTGGGGGGATAAGGTTCTGTATCTTAAATTGCTCCTTTAAGATTATGATTAAAGTCCAGAGGAGATTTACCAGGCCACTGACATGGAAGCAACCTGTTATATCCGCTGAAATAGCCTTTTCCAGAAAACTATTAATATGAGAATCCCAGGTCAGATGACACTCAACAAGCTACTGGGGTAGAGCAGAGGACAACTATGAGCAGTGCTGTGCCTAACGATGCAACTGGACTCAGGCTGAAAGGACGTTCAGCTGTTGATGTGCTCTGAGGTGAAAGCAAAGTCCAAAGCTGCACAACAAATATTATAAGAACATGGAATGTGAGAAACATGAGTTAGGGGAAGCTAAACACAGTAAAACAAGAAATGGAACATATAAACACTGGAATACTTGGAGTAAGTGAGCTAAAGTGGATAGGAATGGGACATTTTGAATCAGATAATTACACAGTGTTTTACTCAGGAAATGAAAGTCTAAGAAGCAATGGGGTGGCATTTATAGTGAAGAGAGATACAGCAAAAGCAATCAAAGGATGCAAAGTCTGACCAAATCATGTCAATAAGACTTCAGGGAAACCCTGTCAATATAACCATAATCCAAGTTTATGCTCTAACTATGAGGGCAGAAGAAGAAGAATTTGAAAGATTCTTGCAGGAGTCCAGGAGGAAAGTGATCACACACGAAAACAGGACTTCTTGTTAATCCTAGGCAATTGGAATGTAAAAACAGGAAACAGAGCAGAATCAGACAGTAGAAAACTTGGCAGGTGACCAACTGACTGAATTTTGAAAGGCAAAAAGTTTGTTCATTACAAACACATTCTTCAAGCAACCCAAGAAAGAAGTGAGTGTATACATCGACATCACCTGATGGCCAATATAGAAATCAATTAGACTATATAGTCAGAATCAGAAGATGGAAAAGCCCCATTCTCTCTGCAAAAACAAGACTTCAATTAGATTGTGGCACAGACCATGAACTACTAGTAGCAACAGTTAGAGTAAAGCTAAAGAACATTAAACCAACCATCGTGCTGAAATACAACTTGAGGAACATTCCTGTAGAATTTAAAGAAACTGCGAAAAATAGATTTGCATTATTAAGCTTAATTGACTGCCACCCAGAAGAATTCTGGACTGAAGCCAGGGACACCATCTTGACCACACTTTAAAGTTGCTTGACCACACACATGCTAGTTTCCATCTGTGAAATACTGAAGGGTACAGAGTAGCAGCACTGGGATACATGTGTTGTTGTTGTTGTTGTTATCCCATTTTTTCCCAGTCTAGGACTCAAAGTGACTTGCATAGATTAAAGCAGATGCAGCCAAAAAACTTCCATCATGTAAAAGTTCAAAGTATAATTTAACTAAAAGCAGCATTTTCAAAAAACAGTCAAAAGCAGGATCATTAGAAAACCAATAAATAGTACAGCACATTCTGAAATGCCCTTTCTCCCAGAATAATCAGTCCTCAAGGATCTGATGAAATGAAAAGCTCTTCACTTGCTTGCAGAAGGACAGTAGGAAGGGTACTAATTTAGCCACTCTGGGACGGATATTCCAGAGCCTGAGAGCAGCCACCAAAAGGGCCCTCTCCTGTGTTCCTACCCAATGTTCCTGTGAGGGTGGTAGGACAGAGAGGAGAGCCTTCTTCTATTATCATGTTGAAGAACATATCTTGTTAAACAGAAGAGCATGAAGCTCTCCAAACAGAAAGTGTACACAAACTCATGAGGTCAAGCAGAAAACTGAACATACGTGGGAAGACATGGAGTTGCACGTTTTCAAACAGAAAAAAGAAGAAGAAAAAGTGAAAGATATTCACATTCTCTGGAACAGTTCTTTAAATAAAGAAAATGGTTTCAGAGTATAAGAAGCCAGAAGGCAGCAGGGGGGCATCTGTACTTTCAAGATCTGCTGCAGAACAGGCCTAACTGTCTCCTCCTTGTGCTTAAATAAGCAAAATAAAGAGGTCAGCATTTATTTTCCTATACTGCCATTTGCCGAGTCACAGGAACAGATATCCAGCATTGGACTGTGTAGCAGTTGTCTTGGCTTCCTGTGTATTAACGGTGGACCAACACACAATTGAACCCATTATTTAGCACTTTGGGCTTGCATTAATAGAATCAACATGTAGGCCAGGGAAGGGAATCATGCAGCCCTCTAGATGTTGTTGGATTGAGACTTCCTAAGCTGAGTTCCACTTCCTGTTAATTCCAACACATAGAATCCTGAAAACTTAGCTGAAGCCTGATGGAAGCTAATGGCTCCAGAAGGCAGATATACACTAGAAATTAAAGGGTAGAGTGTCTCTGAGGACTTTTCAGTCTAAGAATTTGTGATCAGCACCAGAACTCTGGAGAACCAGTGAGATGCAGTGTTTTGAGTATTGTACTAAGTCTCTGGGTAACCAGGATTCAAATCCTTACTCAGTCATGGAAACCCATTGAGTGATTTTGGGCAAGTCACACTCTCTTGGCCTCAGAAGAAAGCAATGGCAAACCTCCTTGGAACACATCTTGTCAAGAGAAACTCATGATAGGCTCACTTTAGGGTCACCACAGGTAGGAAATGACTTAAGGACACACAACAACAACAGATTATAATGTATCAAAATTAGAAGTTGTTATGGTTGTGTGCCTTCAAGTTGTTTCCGACTTATGGAGACCCTAAGACAAATCTATCACAGGGTTTTCTGGGGCTAAGAGTATGTGATGTGCCCAAGGTCAACCAGTGGGTTTCCATGGCCAATTAAGGAATCAAAACGTAGTCCAGTGCTCAAACCACTACTTCATTCTGGCTGTCCCAGAATTAGAGCAGTCAATATAATCATTGTTTCAGGGAGGGAGGGAGGAGAGAACAGTACAAGTTAAGCCCTTTTCTTTAGACCAGAGGTAGAAATCATATAGCCCTCCAGATATTGTTGGACTGCAACTTTCAGCATTCCTCAGCAAAATCTGGAGGATGGCACAACCTGCGGAAAACCACAAATCCTTGTCTTTCATGTAGATGGATAGAGACACGTACTAGCCCTCCTTCTTCCACAGTATCAGTAAACTGATGTTCCATTGGACAGATACTAGAGTCCCAGAAGCCCAGCTGACCACTGACCTTCCATAAGCCTCTTAGGAAAAAAAAGGATCTGGATCCAAGAGCTACCATTTAAATTTCCTACAATGACCTGAGTGATGCTACAGTGGAGCACTGTGGACAATTTAAGCTGGCAATTCCTGGGCCCAACTACCTAGTGATGCTGCCACGTAAACTAGAGGAGGTCACCCAACATAGGAGGCCACTCATTGTAGTAAGGCACCTATCAGATAGGAAATTTCCCCTGACCACCCACTTTTGGCACAGAGCAACATCTTTCTGAAAATTAGGTTAGATGTGCTTAAGACCAGAGCCTGGAAAGGGAATATTTTTGGACTGCAGAAGTAGTCATGCTTCTCAAGGATTCTGGGAGCTGTAGTTCAAAAATTACTTTTCCAAGTTCTAGCACCAGCAGCAGTCCCTTGGGGTTTATACACACATGCACACGCACACAAACACAAACAGAGCTATTCCGC
The DNA here is from genome assembly GCA_030412105.1 of Cyclura pinguis. NCBI lineage: Eukaryota > Metazoa > Chordata > Lepidosauria > Squamata > Iguanidae > Cyclura > Cyclura pinguis. The sequence goes on along the minus strand of CM059601.1, from coordinate 258,148,719 downwards.
TCTGTTGGTGACATATTTATTTGTACCTCACATGAGACCTAAATATCCTAAATGCACCAGGCCCTGTATGATCTTGGAAGCTAAGCAGCATCAGCTCTGGTTAGTACTTGAATGAGAGACTGCCAACAAATAACAGGTGCTATAAGGTATATTTCAGGGAAAGAAACTTGCAAAACCACTTCTGAGTATTCCAGTGGTATATCTAGGTTCAACAGCAGCTAGGGCAAGCATAGCAGTTGCACGCCTAGGTGCTGCTTCTTTCACCGCCACCACCCCAGGTGGAGGAAGATTCTGAAGGGGGTGATGGGGGTGGCAGCAGGCCAGGCCCAGGAGAGAGGGGTGTTGCTGCTGCCACCACCACTGCTACCTCCACATCAGGCCAGGAATGACCCTGGAGGTGGCAGGGGGATGGTGGCGGTTCAGGCCCGGGAGGGAGAGCTTCTGTTGCCACCACCACCACCACACCAGGCCAAGAACGACCCTGGCAGGTGCAGTGTGGGCAGCAGCAGGCCAGACCTGGGTGGATGAGGGGAATTCGACTTTTTTGCATCCCCGGCATTGGTGCCTAGGGCACACACCCCAGTTTCTCCACCCTAGATACGCCTCCTTGAGTTAAAAAAAAACCCTATGAAATTCATGGAGTCACCATAAGTCCATAGGTGACTTGATGGCGTGTGCAAGCGTGCACACACACACACACACACACACACCCCTTCTGCACTGCCCTGCTGCCCTTGGGTGCAGTTGAAGATTATATTCCATCACCACTATTCAACTGGTAGTCCAGTCTATTTATGCTTGTGGAATGGAGGGGATAGGGTACAGTTTTGCCCTTTGCCTCAGGTAGAAAACTGACTTATGGAGACTTTTGCCTAAGAGATGCAAAGAACAGAGTAGTCTTCAAAATATAAAATATATGAATATAAAAGTGAGAAAGTTCTGGTTTTTGAGTGACTTGAAAGCAATGAGATCCAGCCAAAGTTAAGCAACTTTAAATCAGATTGATACTTAGTTATTTCCCACTTAAACAAATTCACCATGGAGCTGCTTAACTTAGGATCGGTTTGTGATCTGGGTAGGCATGTCCCTGCTCAAATGATACATGAGACACTCCCCCAACTCCTGGCTTCCGGTATCTGGACCTTTCTGTATCCTACCTTCTTGAGTGGTCCTCTAGTGGTGATCCTGGCATTTGGGAAGGGAGCATGACAGGAGCAATCCCCTCTGCACCAGACTGGCTCCCTGTGGAAGCAAGTGTGATGGACATGCCTTTTCCTTCTGCAGTGCAGCCAGGCACTTTTCCAGGCTGCTCTGAGGCAGGAAGGGCCGTCATTGTGCTCCTGGGCCTTCCACAGGACATGTAAATACAGGATGACAGTGCAGTCGCAGGTCATTGACAGGGAAAACCCATCAATGATTTAATCTGCAACTGCACCACCTGGGGATGGGAAAGGAGAGGGATCGTGATGACGTCATGCAGAAGCATCATTGCAGTTCTGCTCCTATCGTGTCCCCATGCCAGGATGGCAGGACACTGCGGGAAGGGCCTCAGTGGCTTTACTAAAATTACAAGGAAAGAAATTCTATCTAAATATTAGGAAGAATTTATTTAGTGTAAGCACTGTTTGGCAGTGGAATAGACTGCCTTGAAGGGTAGTAGAATTTCCAACTTTAAAAGTCTTTAAACAGAGGTTGAATGAGCATCTTTCAGGAGTGCTTTAGTTTAGCTGTGTATTCATCCATGGCAGGGGATTGAATTAGATAGTCCTTCCAACTCTAAGATTCTATAATTTTACTATGGCTTCCTATTTCCTTGGATTTCTACTATATTATGAAGAAGCAATCAAATGAATAAATGTTGTATAACCCAAGATACTATACTGTATAACACAAGATGTTGTATTGTACATGAGATGTTGTACAAGGTGCAGATGGACTGCATTTTTGTCTAAAAGGAAGACCACTAAGGGTCATTTGTCCATCCCTTTTTTTTTATTTAATTGGAACAACCATAGATCATAACAGTACAGATATAAAGTCCAGCATATTAACTAACAAATGGGGAAGATAACTGCAAACAGCTGTGATCTGAGACTTCAGCTACAGCAAAAACACATTCAGAGAAAAGGAATTACCTGTAATCATCTGTGTAATTTTGCTCACAAGGAAATGACATTCGGGAAAACTTCCAGATACATCTGATTGGTGGGTATGCTTTCAATTTAACTTCAAGGCAAGTTTGTTCCTCCACACCGACTTCAAACTCTTCCTTTGAATCAGTGATATTGATAAATCCTTTATCTGTTCAAGGATATATGAAAATCAAACAACAGAAATTTACCAGTTATTTGAAAAAAATTGAAATTTCATATATCTTTTATTTCCTCTTTTTATTTCTTTAGAATGGAGAGTTAAGAGGCAAAATTTTAAGAACTATTTTTTAAAATCAAGAAAGTCTCTCAAAAACATACAGAATAAAATCAGCCACAGCAGTAACTAACCAACAAACTAAAAGTAGAAATGACAAACTTTAACACAAGAATGCTTATACACTGAGGTTCCTCAAATAATCTTAAGCATAACACTAGCTCCAGATAGGCCCTCTGGGAATAGTGTTTCAGAATTTTGTGCTAGTACTGAAAAGGCCCTTTCTCTGGTAGCTATATGCCTATACTCAGACCCTGTAAAAAAATACTTCTTTGGTCTACAACTCCCAGCATGACACAGCTGCTGGCTATGCTGGCTAGGGGATCCTGGAAGTTATAACCAAAAAAAATAGCTTTTTCCATGCCATCTCCATACCTCCCTGGACTGAATGCTTTGAGAAGGACCTCTGAGGGTCTGTGAGAAGCAATTTTTTCAATAAATGAGGCTCCAAGCCACTAGAACTTAATATAGCATGAATACATTTCTACTTGTAGCCATTTACACTTCATGTAGTACAAATACATGATGCCAAACTTTTCTTCAGTTGTGGTTGCTGATGAGAACGTAAGGAGAGATGACATCAAAGCTCCTATGTGGGCAACTGGCAAGGGGGAGTGGGTTTTATTGCTCCCTGGAACACCTTAAAGTGCTCCCTTCTCATTATACCCAACATGAAAAAATTCAGAACCTTTTCGTCCTCCAGATGCTGTCTGTGGGATGTGAAGGCATTTCTGCCAGTAATTTTGGAGGAGCATTTTAGGGCCAGTGGAGGACTTTTTACAACAGGAAATGATCTGGAAGGAGTTTGGGGCACCTGAGGGAATTTATTTTATTTTATGTTTAAATTTAAATGTTTGCAACATTTTTTACCCTAGAGGCTACAAAAAAATGCCCTGTGGGCCACATGAAGCCCATAGGCTACAACTTGCCCACACTTGACCTAATAGTCTATCGTTCTTCTCCCCACAACAACCAGTCAGATCCTCTGGGTAACTCACAAGCACAGCAGCAAGAAAATACTGCTCCTAATCTCCTAAAAGAGATTAGTTGTAATATTTAATGGTGGGGCCATTAGGTAATTTTAAATCCTGGAGTTAATGGTTGAATGTTTACATACAACTCTTATCCTGAGCCCATTGCACAGTGCTTATTTAATTTATGGAATTTTCTGATCCAAGATGGTTACTGCTAGTTAGATGGCATTCAGACTCGATTAGGCAATTGCATGGAAGAGAGATACGCTAACAGAGATTAGTTGTGATAGTTAACGGTGGTGCAGATAGATAATTTTAAATCCTGGACTTAAAGTCTGAATGTTTGCATACAACTGATGCTTTTCTTCTTTTCCCTCCATGCTACTGCCTGCCACCTCTTATCCCATGCTCTACAAGGGTGGGCAAATATGAGGCTTGCAAGATCCTTTCCTAGTGGCAGAATATTCCATAAATCAAATAAGCATTGTGTATGAGGCTCAGGGTAGGAGAATTCTAATATAGATTGATGACTGGAAGTGCATCAGAAAAAAATGGTCATGATTTTTCACTATAAACAAACAGAGGTCAAATTTGTTATACAGTTATGTCCAGATTCTATATAACAATTGCAAAAAATAAATAGAAATGTTGGTAATAAGTGATACAAAATAAACATAAAAGATTCAAATCACAAAATAATAGAAGGGGAGGCAAAAATGTATGAACAGAATACTAGTCATGACAAAGAACTGGAATTTGCAGCATTTACATTTGGCAAATAAAGTAAAATATTATTTGAGGATTAGAGTAAGACTACATTTCATATAATAGCAGCATAGTTAACTAATTACTTGAAAATATTTACTGCAATGAAATTTATTTTGTATATTTGGTGTGTGTATGCATTTAACCTATTAGGAAGGCTAATTGTTTTGAATGGTACTGTTTTAACTGTTGTTTTTTTAATATTAAAACTAGATGTTTTAAATAGTTTTAATATGGTTAATACTTTAATGCTGTCTCAGGGCTGACTTTTTGTATGTTTTTAATTATATTGCAATTGTTTTAACCTACAGGCCACCTTGAGTCGCAATCTTGGGGAAAAAGTGGGAATTAAATGAAGATGAGCCATTGGCCACAATGGGATTACCTTTGCTTGGGAAAGAGTGATCCATTTGTAAGGATTTTTCCCTCTGTGTGGCTGCTTTTAAAGTGCTTCACTGCTTGCAGTATTGATGATGCAAAGATTCTGTATCTATCCTCACATCATCCTACCCTATTTTCCATGTTGATTGCTGCACAAATTAGAAGAACCATTTGCTGTAAGCAGGGAGGTCTCTTTCACACAACACAATTAGAGCACTTTAATGCCATTTCAACTGCCAAAGCTCCACTTACGAAGCCTGGGATGTTACACCATTAGGATTCTCTGCCAAACAACCCCAGTACCTCACCAAACTACAAATCCCAGGATTTGCAGATGCAGCCATGGCAGTTAAATTGATATCAAAGAGCTATAACTGAATATCTGTAAGCTATACCATCTTGCTGACTAGCAGTCCCTTGTGTGTCATTAAGTGTTATTTTTCTTGTACCATTGACATCCAAAAGCATTCTGCTGTTTTTCTCTCTTTGTCTCTCAACAAACACAAGTTCAAAATCCTTACTTGGATTTTACAGCATTTCATAGGATTCTCTTTAAAAGGAGCAGAGAAATCATGGGCCTCCAAATGTTGTTGGCGTAGAGGAAGGCATGCTGGCTAGAGTCCAACCACTGGTGGCGGATGGGGCAGTGAATCTACTCTGGGGCTTAGTCCAAACTTTAAAGAAGCTATTCAAGTTGCTGAGCCTATTCAGAAGAGGTGGGTCACCACCTTGCACAGTTCCTTTAGATTTCAGACTAAAATCCAGAGTAAATTCACTGGCTTACAGACATGGCAGCTACCAGGCACCACTACCACCACCAACATTTGAACAAACATAGTTTTCCCACCATTACTTTGAAATATGGCCCAGAATATTGGAAGATAATGTGAGCTCTTCAGTCCCAGTGCAATAATGTCCCCAATATCCTAAACAGACTTTGGAAAGCAAGAATATGCTATATGGTTGCATGCTTTCTCCTTCTCTCTCATCATCTTTTGAGTGTAAATGAAAGCCCACTTACTTTTCAGAGCCAGTTATGGCGCAGGGTGTAAGTATGTGCTAAAATTAAGACTAACCATAGCTAGTTCAATCAGAAATACCACTTCTTTTTTTACCATGGTTGCAAATTAAGCCTGACCCTGTTTAGCAGTGAGCTTAGAAAAATTACTTTTGGATTAAAACTTCCAGAATCCTTCATGCAGAATGTAGTGGATCCTGGTATGTATAGTCAAAACACCTCCACCCTCTGCTTCCGGATTTATGTTGTTACCGGTGCATATGTACCATGATAAGGCAAAAATGGGGGAAGGAAGGGTAAGTCTCTGTGAGATAGGGAAAGAAGGAAGGAGGACGTATCCTGCTTTATGTTCCAAGTCTTGTAAACTTTGGTTAGGAGACTAGAAATGTTACTTGTGTTTGCAGCTTTGGTACATTTGGAAAGAAAATGATACGGTGGGTGTTGCTGTTGGCTTTTATTTTTCTGGCCATGTTCAGTTTAGCGTTAATTCCAGGTTCTCTCAAAGGGAAAGAAAGTTAGCACATTGTCATGCTGAAAACAGTATCACATACACACACAAGTCAACAAAAACATGTCTTGTATGACATATAGCTTACCTAAAACTGTAACAAAAATGCTTTGATTCACAGCAAATTTTTCAGAACGGCAGGTATAATTTCCAGCATTAGAATGTTCCACTGATGATATAAATACATATTGATTCTTAATCCAAGATGAGCCCAGATTCCTTCTGCCTTCAAGTGACATGTTCTAATTTTTGGAATAAAGTAATAATGGTTAGTAGGAGCATAACCTCGCTTATGTTATCAAATTGCCCAGTGAAGGCTAAATAATACATCTTAAAGCGTGGGGCTTTAGACTCCAAGGTACATTACATTAATTGGGAAGTATATAACATCTTACTCTTCCTTCCCTACTCCTATCATTCCATGTTTTATTCCCTGTTGTTGTTGTTGTTGTTTTGTGCCTTCAAGCAGTTTCTGCCACATGGCAACCCTTTATTGCTCTGCATACTCCCCAAAACCTATTTGCCAACCCTGATTTTTAAAAAGGAAATAACCTGTATATGTGCAGATCTACATTTTAAACTCAGGCCATTTCTGCACTACACCGTTATAGTGCTGTTACTCCACTTTCAACATCCTGCGGAATTCTGGGATTTGTAGTTTACTGAGGTCAAAGAGCTCTCTGGTTGAGAATTCTAAATGCCCCTCCCTAAACTGCAAGTCCCAGGATTCCATAGGATGCTGAAAGTGGAGTAATAGCACTATAACAGTGTAAGGTGGAAATGGCCTCACTTAAATGAAAGCCCCATCAAGAGTACAAGAATGAAATTCAGTTCGCTTCTGCTCTTCAGATTTATTGAGAAATAAGCACCATTTTGTTGGGGAAAAGGCTAATATTTTTTAGAAGTAAAAATAAAACAAGTGAATATCAGCACTTCTACATATGAGAGCCAATGTGGTATAGTGGTTTGAGAACTGGACTATAGCCATTTCTGCACTAGACTTTTATAGCGCTGTGATTCCATTTGAAACATCCTATGGAATCCTGGGGTTTGCAGTTTCGGGAGGGGCTGAGAGGCCCCTCCCTAAACTGCAAACCCCAGGATTCCATAGGATGTTTCAAGTGGAATCATAGCGCTATAAAAGTCTAGTGCGGAAATGGCCTATGATTCTGGAGATAAGTGTTCAAATCCCAGCTTGGCCATGGAAACTCACTGGGTGGCCTTGGGCAAGTCACATTCTCTCAGCCTGAGAAGGCAGCAAAGGCAAGCCCCCATTGAACAAATCTTGCAAAAAAAAAAAAAACAACTGTGATAGGTTTGCCTTAGGGTCTTTGTAAGTCAGAAGTGACCTGAAGGCACACAACAACAACAGTCCTCTATGTGCCCAGCTGCCTGCTCAGTGGCTAGAGAGTGTTTTGTATAAAATAAGAACAAAGAAAGGATGCTGTGGCAGTCAGTCCAGGAAGACAGGGGGAACACTGATAAGATGAAGGAATATTAAGAAAAAAAGAATTTTTTTGGAAAATACTATGGTAATTATAGTAGAAGATATCCATTATATTGGACCCAGACTCAAGGTGCATTTGTAGTAGAGCCACTGAAATCAGTGACCAATTGAAGTCTCAGTGGGAAAAATTTGATTTGCTTATCCTGGCTAGAGCAGATCATTGAATAAATGGGATTTCTATAAATGTAGATTTAGCTTTGATTAAATAGTCTAATATAAATGAGACTAACAAATGATTTTGTGGGGTCGATTCAATGTGTGACGAAGTCTGGATCCAACTAATTATCTTTAACTTAACTCGTGTGTTTTGTCTCAGAAACAGAATAGATATGGGCCCCCAAAAATGGGTTTGCATTGACAAGCACATTTAGTACTATTTGCAAGCATTTGAGTGCACCAGCATTCAGTCTGCCGCTTCTTTCTTAAAACTATGGGTTAAACTAGACATTAAAGGGAATGTGTATTCCCACATTGGGATTTCCTCAGAGGTATTTTTGCCTTAGCAATAGCGCTTGCAAATTAAGTCTATATTTACTTGCAAATGACCACCTGTAAAACAAAACATACTAAATGCAAGATAAGTAGGTGAGCAAAATCATACACTATGACAAACATATGTCTTTTATCACTTGTGGGAGTAGCTCTGCAAAAAAAAAAAAAAAGTGTCCAGTGTGTCCCTGAGTTTAGCTGCAGAATCTGGACTTCATTGTTTCTTGCCCCTTTCATAATTTTTGGTACCAGAAAGGCTACTAGAGTCCTGGGGAATTTGAAAATTTACCCACTTTTTCTGTGTTTTGGTTAAAAAAAGAAAGGTTTTGTCCAACTATGGATCACTTGATGACTGAAGCAGGTGGAAGACTTCCTGTATTTCTGGTGAGCTGGAAGAATGGAGTCTCATTCTGACAGTAGTCCAGGGTTTAGGAGATGCCTAAAGAGCAGTGAGACTTTTTAATGCTTTCTGAACATTTTGAGCCTCAAAAATAGTACAGTCTCACCCCTTCTCGTGTGCTCAGAGCTGGAAAGAAGGACATCAAGACTCTCCTTCTATCACCTTGGGCCTCAAGCATGCAGTGAAGTCAAATAAGAATATGTTCCCAGCTTTTGCATGTGAGATGGCAGGTAACACTATGTCCCTTAGGATAGATTGGCATGGACAAAATGATACATTCCAAATATTGTTGGACTGCATCTCCCAGCATTCTGTATCATTGACAATGGTGGCTAGGGCCAATGGGAGTTGTAGCAGAGGGATACTGCAACTCTACGTGGGATAGGAGATAAAATATTGTTACAGAATTCAATAGGTTTACAGATATCTGTACTAAATTTGTTTTCATGATGAAGCATGGAAAGTTGCAAAATGTAACATTCACATTAAAGTCAAATATTTTAAAAGTTAGTATTTAATGTACTAACTCAAATCTATTAGCAGTACTTGCTCCCAAGTACATCTTATTACCTTCATTAATTGTTTGTTTTCAAAATACCACTTAATTCCAAAGTTGTAATTGCGATAACTGGCTCGACATCGTAGGAACAGTGGATCTCCAACTTTAAGGAAGAATCCTTGCATGGAGCTTCTTGGTGTTACATTTAGATCTGTCCAATGAAACAGAGAAATCCAGAAAAAATAAGGGAAAAAAAACTGAAATGTTTTACAGTCACTACCACCCTTGACTCCATGTGGGGGGGGGGGGGGGAAGCATTTATGCCTCCCACTGGAAAGGCAAGGAAGAGCAAAACCAGCTAAACTGTTAGCCAGCATTTGCAAATGATGCAAATGTTCCTCCACTTCTCCTCCTCCTGTGTAAAGAAGGAGAAGAAGAAATGAAGTTGAGCCCCTGCCTGGAAAAGAAAAGAAAAAACAAGATGGAAAAGCTTGGCAGAACTCCACACAGGCAATCCTGAAATGAAGTCCTTCTGCAGAACAAACTTGCAGAAGACTACGATTAACCTTCATCAAAGAGTGGCACAATTAGCATGAAGGGAGGAGCTAGCAATCTTTCACATACAAGTGTCTTTGTAGTTCCATTACCTATTGTATAGAGTTCAGTGCATTTTCGGCCTAGCTCATTAGCTGCACAGCACCACACATGCGAACCAAATACCCAGCTGTCTTGTCTTAAATGAAGTTGTTCCTTCCCTGTTGCATGCAGGTCTTTATTTGAGAGGGAATTATATGTTCCACAGCTGTAAAACAGAATTGCAAATTGAATCTAAAGGAATTACATGTTAAAGATTAGAACATCTAATTGTTACTGTTATGATTTGTGTTTGGAACAAAGAAATTGACAAACACAGATTCCATTTTTAAATGTCCATGGATCTATGATCAGTCTATTGGCCAGCCAGTATGGACCTGCAGCCAATATTCCCTTAGGACCTGCTATTGGCTTATAGCTTCCTGGCATGTGGCTATCACATGATGTCACTAACGGTTTGAAATCATATCTATCTCCTTCATATTTTTTAAAAACAGTGTTACATTACATACTCAGGAAGCATGAGTGGTGTTTAAAATGTGAATTAACCTCTCTCTATGTCACATGCTAAGTATTTTGCTTTTGCTTGTAACACAAGAGAACGGTGGCAACAGATAGTTCTCAATGCTAGTGGGACAGTGAGTTCCATCCAAGCTTTGGATAGCATTAAAGGTGCTATCCAATGTATAGGACATATTTGGGAAATAGGACTCAGAACTTTGGATAGTTCCTTTAAAGTTCTGATTAAAACCTGGAGCTGATTCATTGCTCCACCAATATGGGGGCCACTAGAGACAACTGTAGAAAGGCATTCACAGATATGATCCTCATTCCACAGATACATACTGTCTGAAATGAAGTTGACTCAGAAAGCTGTACCAAATGACCTTCTTGAATAAAGAAAAGGAAAACTCCAAATAAAAAATAAATAAATAAAGGAAAACTCCAAATAGAGGACACATATCTGCATAATATTTCCATTTAACATTTAGCTATAAATTAGCTCAAAGTAAGAACAGCAGAGCTACCGTAGCTGTAGTACAAAATAGACATGAGTATGAGGACTACTTTCAGATTAGACTCCATTGTCTATGAAAAAAACTCCACCTATTTGTGAATAGTTAAGCAACCAACCAGTTAACAATAATGACAAATTTCAACAGTCTATCACTTTAGTGCAACTCTATGGGGATGTTATCCTGCTTACACCTGAGGGTTCATTCTGTTTCTTGGGCCCCAGTATGAGAGGAAGCCCATTGGCAAAAAGGGCCAGTTCCATCATCACAGCTTTCATATTGTGCAGCCTGAGCTAATAGAAAGGGCTCTGACTCACCCTCTTCCTTCTTTCTTTAGTTGCCATTTGCTTCCCTGGTCATGCCTTACCCAGGCCATTTCTGCACTACACTGTTACAGTGCTATTATTTAACTTTCAACATCCTGTGGACTTCCGGGATTTGTAGTTTACTGAGGCCAAAGAGCTCTCTGGCTGAGAATTCTAAAGGCCCCTCCCTAAACTGCAAACTCCAGAATTTCACATGATCTTCAAAGTGGACTAATAGCACTATAACAGTGTAGTGCGGAAAGTGCCCCAGTTATCAGATCTATGGATATGTGCTGGCTAGGGATGGATAAACAATTCTCTTTCTGGTTTTTGCCACTTTCAGAGCTTGGAAAAGTTACCATTTGGACTATATTTGGCATGGGGACTGAGGTATTTTGAGAGCGACTTTTTCAAAAAAGTAACTTTTCCAAGTTCTAATCACTTTCATATGGATTCAGTGTTAAACTCTTCTGCCCCATTTCCCATTTCAATATTAAACTCTTCTACCCCTGTCTTCAGTTCGTCCCCTCTCCTGCATTTATTTTCATACATTATTTCTCCTTATATTTTATAACATTTTATAACAATGACATTTTATGGGCAACTTTTACGAATATATGTCTTTCTGTAAATAACTTTTCATCATAAACATACTTTGTATGCAATTTTTGAATCAAGAACTGCATTTCAGAAAGCTGAGAGGGGAACACTCTGAAGGACAACTGTGCTCAACACACATATTAGGCCAGGAAGTGTGAACTAGTCTAATGCATTTTTTTAAAAAAATGGATTCTTACCTCTTAAACTTGCAAGAAGGTCACATTTTAGATGCACTGAAATATTTGCTAGGGGCCAAATTGGGTGACTGTGGGCACATCACATACTCTCAGCCCCAGAAAACCAGGTGATGGGTTTGCCTTTGCCTCAATCAGAAACACCTTAAGGCACACGACAACAACAACAAACTGCAGCAAGACACTGAGTTTGTAATTAAAAAGTGAAAAGCACATTTCCCCCGCTAGCAATGTGATTCCTTTAGAGTTTTGTGCCTTAGTAATCCGACTTACAAATAAGCCTTGTGTTCACTTTCTGATGCCAAACAAAGGAAGCTAATTGTAAAATGCAGAGGTGAGAAAATCTCATGCTAGGATAATCAGGTGTCTTTTATCACTTCAAAGAACAGCACCTCCCTGAGCTGATCATCTTATCTAATTTGACCTTCAGTTTTTGTTTCTTTCGCACTATACTCATGTACTGGTTTCATTTTAGAAGTTGTGAAAAGACAGGTAATAATACCAAAACATTCAGATACATTTTCCTCTTACACAGCAGATCAATCATCTTTGCTTTAGCTCCACATATTCTACAGTACTTTCTCTCAGAAGAAAGATGCCTCAGTGTATGCAAAAGAATGCCAAAGAAGTAGACAAGCTAGTAACAAACCTGGAAAAACAAGCAACTTACCTTTCATCAGGGATACTACAAAAGAACCATTCAATAACTGGTTTGGGGTATCCTTCTGATATACAACTGAGGGTATGTTCATTATTTATAAAGTATGGTTTTCTTGGACTTCCTATTGAAAACAATACATGCATTGCTTATTGATCTATTTTTTCATCTGTTAATGGTTACAGACATGCATTTTTGCCTGGTGGTGTATTTTGACACTGACAAAACTACTAAACACATGGTGATTCTTTGCAGCAGGGTTTCTTAACACCAAAGTCTACTAATTGAAATATATAATAAACTAGCGTATATACCCAGCATTGCCCAGGATTTTATTTTCTCATAGGTAATATTTGTTAGAAAGATTTGAGATCCTGTGTTTCTAATTCTCAGTTTGGAGAATTAGAAACACAGGATCTCAAATGTCCAGTGTCTGTAACTTTTCCCCATAGTCACCTGACACAGCCAATCATATGAGGTCTTCTTGCCTGACACAGACAAACAAACAAACTTTGACTTTTATGTATTAGTAGACAAATATCTTCATATGTCTGAAGCAGCCTCCTGCAACCTGATGCCATCTCAACGTGCCTAACTACAACTCTCATTATCCTCAGCCGGCATGCTCATTGGCATTGCTGGTTGGATACCATGGGAGTTGCAGTCCAGCACATCTGGAGAACATGGGGACCAGAAAGGATGACTTGCATAAAGCTTTTTGCACCAGCTCTATACCAAGATGTCTTACAGCATTGCTGGATTCATCTCCCTGAATTTCAAGTTCAGCTGGTGAGTCCTTGCAGCAGAGTTTAACATCAAAGCCTAGCCACTGAAAGTGTGGTGAAATGAACAGGGGCTTCAAGTTCTATGAAAATTCTGTAGCATGTGAGGGAAAGGATGAGCCCCAATAGAATGACCATTCCACAGGAGGAAAATTCAGCAATTCAGAGTTGAGACTCAGCAACTCCCTTTGAATGCAGAGAGATTCATGTACAAATATCTATCACCACAATTAGAGGGCTTCCTCTAACCACTTCATTTTACTATTAGACTTTTACTCTAGAAAAATCTAGCAATTCTGTAAAGTCTGGATTCACAGTGAATTCTCTGTATCCACAAGGCCATGTGTAGATACCAACCAGGCTGTTGCAGCCACTCACCACTCCCCTCCCATGCAAGTGAACGTAGCAACTTTTCTAGCATGAAAAGAGAGGAGAAAATGCTTCTTTGCCAACCCCGCTGCCCAAGGGCAGTTCTGTGATTGTGTTGTTGGTAGTGGTGGGTCTTACCTCCAGGCACTTTTGGGCAAAGTAGCTGCACATATCCCACCCACCAATTTAAAAAAAGTTCAGTGAATCTTCTATTTATCTAATATGAGGAAAGAAAGAAAAAATATCCTGTGTTTTAGGGGAAATACCCCTCTTCCAGGACCTTCCAGGTATTTATTCATAAGCAGCTTTTCTTCCTTCATAAATGTGGGTGGAGAAATTGCTTCATTCATTTGCATAGGGTGAAAAATCCTCTCTGTGTTTCATTTCCAAATATTTCTGATTTCTCTCTTCCCTCTTTCTTCTCTGCCTTCCAGCATCTCTCTCTCTCTCTCTGGTTTCTCTCTCCTTTTATTTCTCCCAAAGTAAAATGTTGTCCTTTTTGTTTCTTTCTTGTGTTAGTTAATATCCCTCTCCAAAAGAGTGCCTGGGGATTTGGTACTTGGATCCTGGCCAACCTATTGTTTCCCTACTTGAAAATATCAGACTGTCCTGGGAACACTCACAGACTCCAGAGCCCTTTACTGGGAAGGACCGTCTGCCCAGGCTTGAGAAATGAAATGAGTGATGTGGGAAAACAGCACACAATACCAGAACAGAAACAGAGGGAAGATATTTACATAGGGAAAAAGAAAACCTCCAAGGGGGCAGAATCTGTGATGCTTTGCACTTTCAGCGTTAGGCATTGGCTGCATCCATCATTCCTCTTAAAACTACAATCAGACTGGCCTTCTGCTCATGTCATCCCAAACAGAGGCATGTACCACCAAAAAGAGGAGACATACTTGCATGATATTTATATATGCCAGAAGTAAAAAAATCTGGAAATCGTTACTATCATTTAAATAAAAATACAACATCTGTAATTATAGTGGGATATACTATGACCAAGTAACCTGTGTGCCTAACTAGCAGGGCTGGTTGGAGGCTTCCATATCAGGGGTGCTGAGAATCTGCTCCGAGTTTTATTCCAAACCAGTGGTTCTTAACCTTTTCTTTACCAGGGACAGCCTGACAATATACTTTGTTGCCAGGGTCCCCCCAAGACTTAACTCAAGATTTAAATATTTATTTAAATTTCCAAATATCTATTTAAATATTCAAATATTCAAATATCTGTCTGTCTGTCTGTCTATCATCTGTCTATCTATCTATTAAAGGCTTTTGGAAACTAGGATTCAAATCTTTGCTCAGACACTGGGTGACCTTGGACAAGTCCCTGTTGCTGCTGCAAGTGTTGGTATCCAGCATCAGGGCTTTGAAGACACCTTGTGAGGGCTCCATGGACCCCCAAGCAACTCTGGACCCCAGATTAAGAACACTGTTCTAGACTTTAAAGGAGCTATCCAAGGTGCCAAACATATTTGGGGGACAGGGTTCAGTACCTTGGATAGTTTCTTTAAAGTCTAGAACAAAAAACTCAGAGAGGATTCAAAGAGCCCCTTACATGAAACCCAGGAGATGTCACTGCTGCCCACTCAGTCTACTTTCTGGTTGTCCACCCCCAGTGGGCTGTTTCAAGGATCTTTCTCTCTCTTCATATGGATCCTTTTTCTTCAAACTGGATTTAGAAAGGACACAGGCCTTCAAATAGAGCATTCCTTCAAACACAGGACTGTTCTTCAGCAGCCCTCTGAGCAGAGTACTGTCCTTTGTAAAGCAGGACACATGGCCATTACATCTTCTACCTCCACGCCATACTTACTTCTCACATGAAATGTAAACCTGACTGTGTAGTTACTCTTTTTAGTTTTAATTGACAGCATGTGATTTCCATCCTGCGTCTCTCTGACCTTTGGAAACTCCACAGAAATAACATGCCTGTAACAAAGGTAACAAAGCTTCAATTAAAAAAACCCCACTTCATTAGAAGGAAGCAGACCAAAAACAAAAAGAGAAGTAAAAGGAAGCAGGTAAAAACATCTACAAACAAAAAGAAAACTAAACTTGCGATCAGGACCAAATCAGGACCCTACTGCTTTTCCGACTGGGTTTTCTTCAAAGTGGTGTCTGTGAATACTTTCTCCTACCACTATTTTATCCCAACAATAACCCTGTGAAGGTCAGATTGGGAGGTCATAAATGAACTTCATGACCCCAAGGAGGTCAACTCAACACTAACTACTACACCTTTCACTCAGAAAATTATCTCTGACTACACAAGAAAAGTAAGGCCCTTTCAAACGCCATCTGAACATATGCCTGAAAGATTAAAGCTGTCCTTCAGAGAAAGCTCGTGCAAATATGCTAAAACACTTTATCCTTAAATGGATATCATCATCACCATCACCATCACCACCACCATTATCATCCTTAGCAGTTCCTTCTGCAGAAGAGGCGATCTGCTATTCCATTTTAAAGTGTTTTGGCTCTTCAGCAGATAGAACTGATAAGACAGAAACTGCAAGTAAAACTCTGGTCGTTCACACAGTCTTCTCCCAGTTGTTCATGCCTTCAGCATTAGAGCTATTGTGAGGATTTGTAAAACATTCCTTCAGTCCGTCCCTTGGCTTACCGATTGTCTGAATCCAGAGAGATGTTACAGTTAGTCTGTGTCTCTCTGAAAATCCAAAGACAGATGATGCTGTCTGTAATATTTATCATTGCCTTTATTTCAACACTTTCAAGCACGTCAACTTCCACATCTCTTGCTGCTTCATAAACATTCCCAATGTTTTGAGAATTCTGGGAACACTGGAGATCTTGGGCATTTTCTTGGATCTGAATTGCAGGGAGAGAGTAAAAAGAGAATATTGCTTTGCACTATATTCTTCTCTTAGACATACATCAACTCACAGATGGTAAAGAACTCATGGCATCTTTTTGATACTTCATACTTAGACCATTTCCACATAACGATGCTCTTCTGTGTCATCTTGCTGCAGTCCTGGGTCCAGAAGGGAGCACATCAGCAACGCTTCCCTCTGCACTTGCTCGGTCCATGCAGAAGAGAATGCAATGGTGCCATGTCTTCTTTCTGCAGCGCAGCCAGGCTTTCTGCATTGCTGCTCTATGGAAGGAAGCATCACCAATGCACTTCTGCAGCTTCCACATGGCCAGAAGTGATGGAAGCACTGCGCGATCGCAGACGCAAAAGAGATTTTTTCCGTTTTGTGAAAACTGCATGAGCATGACGCTCCACAACACGGTGGCAGCGGGCCAGCAACGACGTCATGCGGAAGGGCGACCTGCTGACCGCTGCTACCCTGTGGCAGAAACGAGACAGCAACATCATGCGGAAAGGCCCCTTGTTCCTCCTGCATTGAATAGACCACTGAATTTCATCCACCAAAGTGCAAATCAATCAAACATGTCAAAGAAAATTCTTCAAATCATGAGACTTAAGGCAGCTAACAACATATTTTAAACAACACAAATTAAAAGCAGTACAAATGCATTAATCAAATTATAAATACAAGATGTAAAAACAATTTCACTATTTATAAAGTTAAAACATTAAACATTAAAAATATTAAAAATTTGTTAAAGGACTATAAAAACAGCACCACATAGCAGTAAAAGCTCAACCTTAGTCAGTATGTAAAAGCCTGATGGCACAAAAATGTTTTGACCTGACATTGGAAGGAGAATGAGAAATTTGGCCTCTCCAGGGAGGGAGTTCCAAAGCCTGAGAGCAGCCACTGAGAAGGCCTTCTCCCTTGTTCCCACCAAATGAGTGATGGTGGAACAGAGAGAGGAGCCTCTAGACAATCTTAGAGCTCTAAAGGGCCCATAAAGGGTGATACAGTCCTTCAAATAACCTGAAACCAAGCTGTTTAGGGCTTTATAGATCAAAAGCAGCACTTTCAACTGTGCCCAGAAATGGACCAGCAACCAGTGGAGCTGTTGTAACAAGGGAGTTCTGTATTCCCTGTAGCCAGCCCCAGTTACCAAGCTGGTTGCAGTTCTTTGGGCCAAATGAAGTTTCTGAGCACTTTAAAGGCAACCCCAGACAGAGTGCATTGCAGTAATCCAAATGGGATGCAACCAAGGCATGTACCAATGGCCAGATTCAACTTCTCCAGGAACGGGCACAGTTGGTGCACTAGTTTTAACTGTGCAAAAGTGCTCCTGGTCTCTGCTAAACCCTGGGCCTCAAGACTCAGAGCTGAATCCAGGACTACCCCCAAACTGCAAATCTGCATTTTCAGGGGGAGTGTAACCCCATCTACACAAGCTGAATCTCTATTTCCAGATCTGTCTTTTGACTGACCAGGAGTACCTCTGTTTTGTTTGAATCAAGCTTCAATTTGTTGGCCTCATCCAGTCCATTACATTCCAGGCAATGGTTTAGCAAAAAAACAGCTTCCTTGGAATTAGGTGGGAAGGAGTAATAGAGCTGGGTATCTTTAGCATACTGGTGATACTTGACCCCCAGTCCCTGGACAACCTCTCCCAGTCATCCCATGTAGATGTTAAACAGCATGGACGACAAGACTGAACCCTGTGGGACTCCACAGATCAGTGACCAAGGAGTTGAGCAGGAATCCCTCAGCACCACCATCAGAAAGTGCCCTTCTAGGAAAGAACAGAGCTACTGTAGAACAGTACTTTCAATCCCCATCCCTCTGCAATTCCACCTCTCTACTCCCAGGTCTCATCTGCTGCTGCACAGAGAAGCCTGATAGGCAAAATTGAGACAGATTCATGCCTGCCCCCAGCATCATCCAATTGTATCTCTAATACAGGTTAGCATGTTCATTCAGGATCAAGTCCTGTTGTTGTTGTGTGCCTTCAAGTCACTTCTAACTTATGGAGACCCTAAGACAAACCTATCATGGGGTTTTCTGGAGGCTAAGAGCATGTGGCACACCAAAGCTCACCCTGTGTGTTTCCATGGCCGAGCAGGGAATCAAACCATCATCTCCTGGGTTGTAGTCCAATGCTCAAACCACTGTACCACTCTGGCTCTCAAGTCCTGCTCAGATATTAAGTTATCTGTTGAGGAGGACTAGTGGCAAGTACATGTACATTTAATGCTTTTAAATGAAGGTTCCAGGTTCATTTCTGACATCCCTAGTTAAAAGGTAGCAGATACCAAAGCTTGGAGTGACGTGTGGCTAAGATTCTGGAGAGCTTCTTCTATCAGAATGTAGGCAAAGCTGAACCTAGGCAAGAAAACTTCAGATCTTGGAAAAGTCACCATTTTGTACCACAGCTCTCAAAATCCTCCAGTTGACTCTGGTTTGTAGATCACAGATTTCTATGAATGTTAACTAGTCCACAAATAAGGTGCACATACTCATCTTGTTTGATTGTGGAACTGAGTTCTCTCATGGTAAAAATATTATTTTTGTTATTTTTCACTGGCATGGGGGCAGCAGCAATAGTGACAGGGACCCCCAGGCACACTTGTGGAGCGCAAAAATAGCCAGAGGATAGCATGAAATCCACTGTCAACATGTGACCCACTGCTGTGTTAAAGAATGGTGATGGAACAAATTGAAAATGATAGATGCAGGATATACACATGTTAGAGTTAGCCTATGCTTGCTAAATGCTAATTTGTACTTTATAGGATTTTAGGCAACATATATGCTTATGGTGACTTCCTCTTTGTTTCACCACAACCTTTCTCTTCCTAAATCATTTAAAACTGTAGTCATTTTTCTCTTTGTCTCTCTTCTTCCCTCATGTATTTGATTATGCAAATGTAATTTGTAAGTCAAGCCACTTTTATATGTTTTACCAAAAAGACTAAACTTGCTCCTTTCTCTCCTAAACCCTTTGTGTGTGCATCTTTGTCTGTGAGGGGCAGCATGGGACTGGTTGTTCTTCAGTTTCTGCCTTGTTAATTTGATTACACTGCTTGAGTGATTCATTACTATCTCTCACATTTCTCCTCAACAGAGTGGATAAAAGAAACACAGGAGAAAGGAGAATACAACACTGTCAAGAAGGTTACTAGATGAGTAGACCAAAGGTTGCAGAAAGTAGCAGGAGGCAGGAAGTGAGAAGTGTGGACTGTGTGCAGTGTTGAAAGACAGATGATGATGACTGGACAAAGGAAATTCCAAAGCAGAGAAATCAGACACAGAACAATTTTTGCAAAAATAAGATCAAAAGAATCTTCAAGGCATTTTAAATCTACATTAGTGATTTGTTTAATAGGCCAAACAGAAGGTACCAAAATAACAACAACAACAACAACAACAACAACAACAACATTAGCTTTTGAAGCTCACTGGCTACTTTATCAGACAAAGATGTTGTTTTTTTTTAAAAAAGTCATCAAGTAGGGAAAACAAAAGTGATACTGTTAGAATCACAAAAGCCTGCAGATCTGTGTTTTTGGGTTTGGCTGTTATCTCAAGAATGTTTTCATGCAGGCATAAAGTTCAGTACCGCTCCCTCTACAGAGACATTGACAACAGAAGTAACATCTGAGACAAAATGTAGACCTGTGACCTTAACATCGTCACTTTTCTTCTCCTGTATGATTGTTAACATCTTTGCCTGATGAAGAAGCCAGTGAATCTTCGAAAGCTTGCATGATGTATTTTGTGCTTTTTAGTTGGCACAATAAAGGTATCACTGTTTTGTGGATTTTGGACTTTGTGGTATTCTGCTGCAAGGCCAACATGGCTATCATTGATTATGTTTCCCGATTTGAAGATACTGAATTTAGCCACAACAGGGGAACCTTTAACAAGAGGGAGCTAACCACCTGGGATTTAAAACTCTTTGAGGTTTCTACCACCAACAAAGGTAAAATTCTTTCACTTGGACAAAAATTGTCAAGTTTTACCTATACAACATCTGATACCTTTTCCAGATGTAACAGTACAGACACTTCTGAAGAAATTCAATGTTCTCTAACTAAGAAAAGGGGCAGTTAGTGTCACACAGGACAGGGGCAGCCTGGAACTCAGGGGAAGTTAACTTTCTTTTGCTAACGGAATTGAAATTTTACTACTTTTCTTGTATTGCCCTTTGTCTGTGGTCCCCACATGGCCAAGAAGAGGAATGGCTTCTGCCTGCACTGAGATCCCTCCAGACCATCTTAACTGGCAGCAGAAGTAACATCTGAGATAAAATGTAGACCTGTGACTCTAACATTGTCACTTTTCTTCTCCTTTATGATTTTTAACATCTTGCCTCATGAAGAAGCTAGTGAAGCTTGGCGAGCTGGAACACATCCAGAGGAGGGCAACCAAAATGCTGAAGCATCTGGAAATCAAGCCCTATGAGGAGTGGCTTAGGGAGCTAGGTATGTTTAGCCTAATAAAGAGAAGGTCAAGAGGTGACATGATAGCCATGTTTAAATATTTGAAAGCATGTAATGTTGAAGATGGAGCAAGCTTGTTTTCTGTTGCTCCAGAAACTAGGGCCATTTCCACACTCTGCTGTTATAGCGCTATTATTCCACTTTCAACATCCTATGGTATCTTGGGGTTTGCAGTTGAGGCAAGGGCATTTAGAATTCTCAGCCAGAGCTCTTGGGCCTCAGGAAACTACAAACCCTAGAATTCCACAGGATGTTGAAAGTGGAATAATAGCACTATAACAGTGTAGTGTGGAAATGGTCTAGGACACGGAGCAATGGATTCAAACTACAGGAAAAGAGATTTCATCTAAACATCAGGAAGAACTTCCTGACAGTAAAAGCCATTGGACAGTGGACTATGCTCCCTCAGAGTGTGATGGAGTCTCCTTCTTTGGAGGTTTTTAAACAGAGGCTGGATGGCCATTTGCTGGAGGTGCTGTGAGTATGTGTTCCTGAATGGCAGGGGGTTGGAGTCAATGGCCATTGTGGTCTCCTTCGGCTCTATGCTTTTATGACTCTAAGCTTCAAAGGTTTGCTGATGTATTTTGTACTTTTTAGTTGGCCTGGGAAAGTTATCACTGTGTTGAGGAACAAAGAGTGTAAACAACTGTTTTTTTAAAAAATCAGTTTTCCATCATCGTCACAAAGTCTTGTCTCTTGAGTTCTGTTCTGACCCTGTCCAGTGAAGCCAAAAAGCTCTTGGCAAAGTTTAGTGACCTTCCTAGAAAGATGATAAATGATAAATTTAGGTGTGACAGGCAAGTGTATCAACAGAAGCCTGTTTAGATCACTTCGCCTCGTTCTTGAAAACCTACCTCTTGTACACAATGACAAACAGTCTACTGTCTCGTGGTTAGTATTTCCCTGCTTACAATAGCATCACTTTTCTTTCCTCTGAATGATGCTTTAAAACAAAAACGAAACCATCTTTGCCTGATGTAGAAGCCAGTGAGTTCTGAAAACTAGAGTAATGCTTTTTGTGCCTTCTGGTTGGCCTTAGAAAAAGGTAACACCAATGTATATTAGGGAATTCACATTTTGTTTAATGGTCAGTGTGGCAACTCCTGCAATATCCAAGGCATTGTGAGTGGAAATGAAGAGACATGCAAGCACACTTAACATAAGTTTCTGCATGACACTAGAGGGCAATAATGTTAGAAACTTCTAATCCAGGGTTCATGCTCCATTCCTTCTTTCTGTTTCCTCCTCTGTTAATATTTATTGTCCCCTTCCTCCTTCTCTTTATTTGTGTGTGTGTGCCTTCAAGTCTCCTAATGGCAACACCATGGGTTTTGTAGGGTCTTCTTAGGCAAGGAATAGTCAGAGGTAGTTTTGCCAGTTCTTTCTTCCTGTTTACATTCTGCATTTTCCCCCAGATTAGGACTCAAGGAAGTTTACAAATGCAATATAGCTAAAACATATAAAAATCAAGATAAAAATGGACATAAACTATTAACAACACTGAAAACTACTCATAACACACAATTAAAAATGATAAAAGGAGATTTTTAAAAAGTAGAACTAAAACAATACTGTACCCTTCTAAAACCCTTGTCTTTAAAACTTTTAGCTCCCCAAAGCCTATTACTATGATAATAAAAAAAATCTTTGCCTGCTGACAGAAAGACAATAAGGAGGATGCCATCCTAGCCTCCCTAGAAATGGAATTCCAGAGCGTAGGGGCAGTTACCAAAGAGGCCCTATTATGTGTTCCCGCTGATTATGCCTGTGAGGGTGATGAGATTAAGAGAAACTTCTCTCCAGAGCCCGGGGCCTCGGCAGGCTTACATGTGGAGATGTTGTCTATTAGACAGCTTGGACCTCGGCCTGGGGTTGTGGTTTTTGTAGATTTGATTTCATTTCATTCCATGCTTCTTTCCTCTTTCCTCTTAACCATGTGGCTAGGTAGCAGAGCATTCAGTTCTCCTTTTACCAAGTACACAATTCACTGAGTACAGCTTTTTGTGATGATTTCATATACCAGTTTCAATATTTGCTAACAGTCTGTGGCTTGGGAACATGTGTCCAAAATTTATCATTAAAGGAAGAGACAAGGAAGTGGATATGTGAAGCATCTGGGTCTCTCCATGAAAATTGTCAAGAAAGAGAATGAAGGACACCACCAAGAAGGAAGAAGACTAGCCAGGCATCAAAGTCTGCAAAGAAAATAGCAAAGAAGAATGAAAAATCCATAACAAAGATGCAAAGAGCAGTATAACTTCAGGAAATGATGTTCAAAGACAGAAAAACCAAGGGATGAGTATGGACAGGGCGGAACTTGGAAAGTTACTTTTTAAAAATAATCTGTTCCTTCTACTTGCTATTGTGTTTGCAAAGTACTTCTTCACTGTTGCTTGTTAATCTCATCTAGATGGATAAAAGAAAAATTGGAGTGAGTGATATGGGGACTTTTTCCAGCTGGAAATCTGGTGGGAATTTCAATGTATTTCAGAGTGTTAAAATCCCCCATCTACAAGATTGGGAATACAGAATGAAATGTATTCCCTAATGTTCAAACACCATGAGCCAGAAAACACATGTTCAGATAAGGTGAAAGATTTATTTTGAGGAGTTGACAGACTTCCTTTTCTACAGAGAATTTAGCCAACATAATTTCTGTGTCGTAAAATCTTTTCAGTGTGAATTTTTAAAACTTTGAAACAGAAGAAAAAAAAAGAATCCATGTTGTATCCGGGTAATTTTCTACCCCCAATAACAAAGTATTCTCTGATGGAGGAAATGTCTTCTAATGAAGGCCCATTCTTTGTGTCAAGACACTCTACAGAAAACCAAAGCATTACATTCCCAAGTTGTGGAATTCAATCTTTTTTTTAAAGCTTTTTATTAAATTGGCTTTAGCTGTTTGTTGTTGTGTGCCTTCTGACTTATGGCAGCCCTAAGGCAACCCTATCACAAGTTTTTCTGGGAGCTGAAAGTGTGTGATGCACCCAAGGGTGTCCAGTGGGTTTCCATGGCTGAGCAGGGAATCAAGCCCTGGTCTCCAAAGTCATAGTCCAGTGCTCAAACCACTACAACACACTGGTTCTCTAAAACTTAGCTGTACTCTGTTTTAATTTCTTGTAAGCTGCCTCGCGTCCTGTACTGGGAGAAAGGCACGATATAAATAAAATAAAATAACTCTTGATGTGCACCGTTATTCTACCTTCATTACACACAGAGAAGAAGCAACAAGTTACACCTGTGTTTCTTATAAGTTGTCACATCTGAACTTTGGTCAAAGCTAGAAACACCATGAAAGGAAAGGAGAGCAACACCATCAAACTATCATTTCTGAAGGAATTCTGAGAGTTGTCCAAATATGTAACTTTTCCAAGATCTTTCCCAATACATAACTTTTCCAAGGGTCACAGAGGGTTAAACCCTCCCTGTCCTCTGCTGTCAGGCTCCATCCAAGGTTACAGTCCCATGCCCAACTTTGAGTAAGGGGGAAAAGATGTACCAACACATATAGTTTGGCCTTGATGACCTTGGCTAGTCATGGCCCACCCCTTACATACAAATATATTCTAGGAGGCTCAAGGAAGATGGGTAGACATTGGCAAAAGGCTTGCTGCATATGCTTGCCATTCCAACTTTATAAGAGAAGAAGCATACTTTACTGTTGGCACTCCATATCTGTGGATTCTGTATCCATAGATTCAACCAACCATGACTTGAAAATCTTCCCTCAAAAAAAATGTAAAAAGAAAACTTTGATTTGCCATTTTATATAAGGAGCACCATTTTATTACACCATTGTACATAATGAGTCTTGAGCATCCACAAATATTGGTATCCATGGAGTGATCTAGAACCAAACCCTAGTAGATACTGAGGGTCCTCTGTACTACACATTTCAGCCCTTTGAGTGGAGAGCTGAATGGACAGTTCTTGAACTCCAAACTCATTGTCCCAGACAGTTCTTGCCACCAAATCTAAGCTTGGATTTAAAGTCTTAGGGTAAGAAGCTCCTTCTGAAATGATTATACAGAAAAGATTCCATAGGAAGAATCAGTATCTGGATCTCCAAAGGCTTGTAATATTTAGAACGGCAGTGACAATGGTGCTATCAGGACAGCAGAATGGAAGCAAGTAAAAGCTGTTGTTGTTTTATGCCTTCAAGTCATTTCTAAATTATGGTGACTCTAAAGCAAACTCATCATGGAGTTTTCTGGGGGCTGACCATGTGTGACACACCCAAGGTCACCCAAAGGGTTTCCACGGCTGAGCGGGGAACTGAACCCTGCTCTCCAGGGTTGCAGTTCAATACTCAAACCATTATACCATGCTAGCCCTCAACTAAAAGTAATAAACATTACCATTGAAAAGAAACTTCTTATAACACTACTACACTGTCCCCCATATTAGCATACTCAAGACAGTTGGGTCAATCCTTGATTCCCGCTCCCTCCCCTGCCACAAAATTGTCTAGGTACCAGGATGGAATACAACCACAGACTTCTATTGTAAAAATGAAACAAAACAAATTCAATACTTCTGCAGAACAGACGTAACAAAACCCACAAAATGTTTGAGAACTGGTCTCTGTGGAAGGGTAGCCATTTTGGTAGCTTGAAAAGTCAAAGATATAATGTAGGAATAGTTGACAAAGAAAATATCATGAAAAGATACCGCTAAAAGTATTCTAACATACTTTAAGTAAGCCAAGAGGATATACACACACATGCATACATACATACATGCATACTTCATTCCACCGAGCCTCAACATTCACTCTGTCTTCCCAACTAACCTCTATTAATTGTAGTAAATTGCAGCTTATACTGAGGTTTAATAAAACTGCTATACACAGCAGAGTATTGCTAAGTTCTGAAATGCAGACATTCATTATGATAGCCAACCCTCCAAGGAGAATTCAAAGATACTGGCAGCTGTGTTGGTCTCTATCAACAAACCAGTTCCAGCATCTGTTCTCTAAACCTGGAGCAGGTCTTTTGTAAAGCTGATGGATCTAAAGAGAGACAGCATGGCATAGTGGTTTGAGCGCTGCATTACGACCTTGGAGACCAGAGTTCACTTCCTTGCTTGGCCATGGAAACCCATTGGGTGACCTTGAGCACATCACATAGTCTCAGCCCCAGAAAACCCCATGATAGATTCACCTTAGGGCACCATAAGTCAGAAATAGCTAAGGCACACAACAACAACAACAACAACAACAACAACAGGTCTAAATTGTCCATACAAGACCAAGTCACTCTCAACATATTTTCCATAATATAGGGACAACTCACAACAACAAATTGTTTCCAGGAAAATCTCTAATCCCATCCAACTACTCTTGAGTATTATAGCTAATATCAGAAGGAACAGAAAAGTCTGAGAGAATTGGCAGGTAGGCCATTTTTCTTGCTAATCAAAAAGTTCCAGCACTTTGTTGGTGTGATTCCTTCCCCAACACCACAGCCTAGGTACTGCTAGTGGTGCACTCACAATTTGTTTTTGTTTTTTTCTTTATTGAAAAGTTTTAATGCGCAACAATCCCCCGTGGTAGCTAATGGTCAAAATATTACTTCCACCAGTTAACTTGATATTAAATCTTTCCTTTAAAAATCATTTTAAAAAAACAACAGCAAATGCATCATAAAGGCAGAAAAATATCAATATTACATTTTCAGAATAATAACCATGTTAACTCTGTTCCAGCAAAAATAACATTTTTTTTAAATACCAAAGGGTAACAATTCATTATGGCAAAAACTTCATGAATTGGATGCATGAAGTGTTGCTTATCCAATCTGCAAAGTGTTCTTCTGAGTTACAAGTTATCTGTACTTCATTTGCCTCATTTTTACAGTTCCTGACCACCACTCCAGCCTTCTGCATATGTGTACGTCAGCAGAACACACTAAACTTCTGATGAAGGGGGTTCCAGTCCATGAAAACGTATGCCACAATACATTTACAGTGCCACACAACTCGTTGTTTTTGCAACAATAACAGTATCAACCACCTGTTAAAAACGTCTATGAACATACTTGATTTTAGCTGGTGCCCAAAAGTTAGTAAATTAGACTGCATGTCAGGTTCTTTGGGGGCAGAAGTCAACATTCAGAGTGCCACACAATCACATCCCACCCAAAGGTGCCATTTGCCTGCCCTCTGGAGGAGGCAATACTCAAAACAAGGCCTCTGACACTGTTCTTAAGTGTATCTATAGCTGTTTTCGCACTCTACCTTTCCATGAAGTCATCTGGTGGGGATCTTGGTAGTGGCTTTGCTGGGAGGAGATTGTGGCAGGAATGCTCCCTTCCACACCAGCTGGTTCCCTGCAGAAGGGAGCACGATGGCCATGTCTCTTCCTTCCACAGCACACCACTCTCCCAGGCTGCGCTGGGGCAGGAAGCACAGCCATTGTTCTTTTGCAGCTTTCACAGCACAGGTAACGCAGGATTGTGGTGCAATCGCATGCCATTGATGGGAAAACCCATTAACGATTTAATCTACAATCGCACCGCCTGGGGATGGGAGAAGGACAGGGCTGCAATATCATGCAGAAGCATCGTTGCAGTCCTGTCCTTCTCCCATCCCCACTGTGTCATGACAGCATGCTGCAGAAAGGGCTTATGCTATGTGCTTAGCAATTTGATACCACTTTAAATGTCATGGTTCCATCCAACGGAATCCTGGCATTTGTGATTTGATCATGTATTTTAGAATTTCTGCTAAAAAGCAGAAAGTGCACTAGAACTCTCCTTGGGAGAACTGTAAGTACCTCATCCCAGGATTCTATAGGACAGAGTCATAACTACTGAAGGGAGATTAAATAGGGTTGTGTATG
The DNA here is from genome assembly GCA_030412105.1 of Cyclura pinguis. NCBI lineage: Eukaryota > Metazoa > Chordata > Lepidosauria > Squamata > Iguanidae > Cyclura > Cyclura pinguis. The sequence goes on along the minus strand of CM059601.1, from coordinate 258,121,047 downwards.
TACATCCTCAGAGAGCAGGCAGTTTTGTATGAAAGTATATATATATATACACATATTACCTCATGAAAAGACGAGGAATCTGATTCTCTTGCAGCTTTACTGTTTTGCTTGATTAAATGACAAGTTATCTCTGATGTATTCTGGCTTATCACGGCAGTGGCTGCCACTGTAAGAAGCAGAGCTACAAACACAACACACATAAACAAGCAAAATGCAGTGTAAAGACCATAAAGTTACTGGCAAAATTGAGGAATTTGTAGATAAAGGCAACCTGAATGATTAACAACCTTGAACAATTCCTCTACAATAACAAAGGTTTAAACAGTATGTGATTTTCAGCTTACATTAAAACAGTCAGTCAGAGATACAAGACAGATGTACTTGTGTGATGTAGCAAAAGCAGGAGGCAGACTGTTCCCCTCTTCCCCATAATGCTAGGACCTGGGGTTAACCACTGATGCTGAATGGTGGGAGGTTCAGGATAGCATAGTTAAACTGTGGAATTTGTGGCCAGGAGACACAGTGCTAGCTGCCAGTTTGGATGGAACTGAAACAAAATTCATGGGAGATAAGGCTATCATTAGTCATGATGGAGACACATTGCCCTCAGGGAATGGGAAAAGAAGTAGACACAGCTTGTTGAGTTGCCGTCATCCAGTTCTCAGTGAAAACTCCTTTCCTATTACCTCCAAGTCTACTAGACTTGCTTCAGAGGAACTCCCTTTCTTATCCTCAGGAGAAAGGAGAAGAATTCATGATCAGAAGGCACAAACAGAAATGAAAAAAGAAAGAAAGATAAGGGAAGGGGGTTATCAAAGAATATGTCAGCTTCCCCACAAGGAAGATAGAGTGGAAACCTGAATACAAGCAATTCCCCCTCCTTCTCCTCTTCTTCCTCAATTGTTGTTATTATCCACCCCAATCTCATGTGTTTTCTAGATTTAGCCTAAGAACAAGGACTGTACAAGTACTAATTTGCTTAGGGAGCCTTTTTGATTTAAGAGTATGTTTAGAAAGTTTAAATAAATAAGAAAGAGATATATTTCCTTGCACACTGGTTTGCTTCTGGAACATCAGTTGCAGGTAAGCCTCAGTGGGAGGGTGTTCTTGCATTCATGTCCTGCTTGTGAGTTTTCCATGGATGGCTGAATGGTGACTGAGGGAATCGAATGATTGACTACATAGTCCTTTATTCTGACCCATCACAGTTCTTCTTATATTATCAGAATAACATACAATTTCTTATTTTCACTGCTATCATACCTCCTGTTGTACTGTAACAATTTTATAAGTTTCAAAATATGTTTTCTTAAAATCAGTACAAGTTGGAAAGCTAGCATGGTGTAGTGGTTGAAACATTATACTATGACGCTGGAGACCAGGGTTTCATTCCCCACTCAGCCATGAAAAACCACGGGTTGACCTTGGGTGCATCATCCACTCTCAGCCCCAGAAAACCCTGTGGTAGGTTCACCTTAACATTGCCATAAGTCAGAAACAACTTGAAGGCACACAATGACAATAGTGTATAGTTGTATAGTTGTATTTTTCAGGAGGTGCTAATTGTTTGCAGTTGAATAGTTTTGTTTGCATTTTAAAAGTGTTTTGTAGTTTAATCTTTTGTGAGTTGTCTTGAAAGGGCTTTGCCCTGAATGTTGGCATGTAAGAATCACACACTCTCAGCCCCAGAAATCCCCATGATAGGTTGCCTTGGGGTTGCCATAAGTCAGAAACCACTTGAAGGTATAGAAAAAGGGCAGTAATTCTGAGCAGAGGCTGCTGCATTTGAGGATTGAAAGCAACAGCCCTGTTGAAAGACCACTGCCCCTGGAATTCTTCCCTCAGTTGCCACCAGTGGCAACTGGTAGCCTCAGTGGCAGCCAAATGGCTGCTTCAGTTCCTGCAGCTTGACTTTTCCTGCAAGAGATGACATGGGAAGGCAGCTCCTGGAAGACCAAGTGCAGTCGGTTTTACCTGTGGTTAGTTCCTTCTTCTAACTTCACTTTTTCTTGTTCCTTATGTCTTGTTTTTACCACCAGGACTAGGAAGTGGCTTTTCACCATCAAATACATATATTTGAAAAAACCTCAAACAGAGCACAGTGCAGGCAAAATGCTATTCTCATTTCTCAGGAAACGTGAACTGCATGTTGTGATGGACAATAAGGAAACCCAAACTGCAGCTGAGATAGGAGAAACGGCATCTTACATCCCCCTACTGAACAACTGTTAACAACTTTCTTCTGCAGCTGGGAGAAGTGTTGCGCTTTGTCTTTTCTGATCCTACAAGGACTATTCTCATTTAGACATGCAATGTGAACTTGGGTCACTTATTTTTACCACTCTTCTCCTACAAGGCTTTTTTAAAAAAAGGAAGTAGTGTTCTCCTCTGATACATTAGACAGAGGGTTAGCAAGTCAGGATCATCCCAGGCCCTGAGACCTAGAAACAGCCCCCATGGTGATGGCCACAGGGGCAGGTGGATCCTCCTGGTGGCACAGGGAGAAGATCCTCATGATGCCATTAAGCATTATAGATCAAGCATGAATGACTGTTGCTCTGTCATTCAAAGACACACACACCCATACAGAGGACAGGGAGAGGGAAAATTAGTATTTTACTGGCTGGAAACTACAGTAAAAATCTTAGCTAATGGGAATGTTCACATCTACCCCCTGTCCCTAGATCTGCTTGAGATGTGGTGGGATCTGTATCCCAACCAGAGAGAAAAAGGAGAGATTCAAGCTAGACAGAAGGAAGGAAGGAAGGAAGGAAGGAAGGAAGGAAGGAGACCTAGGGATGCTTCCTGTTGGTGTAACAGGGCATGGGCCCAGGTAATGTCATTAAGCATGACACTTTAAGCATCAACCACAGTCCCCTCAGAGCATGTGATTCAGATAATACACACTTAAGGCCATTTCAGCACTAGACTGTTATAGTGTTATTATTCCACTTTTAATATCCTACAGAATCCTGGGGTTTGAAGTTTAGGGAGGGGCCACAAAGGCCCCTCCCCAAACTGCAAACCCCAGAATTCCATAGGATGCTGAAAGTGGAATAACAACACTATTACAGTCTAGTGCAGAAATGGTCTAAGTCTAATGAAAGGGTAAATATTGCTTGACTGAGAATAATGTTTTCTAAGCTCCACCCTGAAAATGTATTTGTGTCCCTGTTTTGAACACATTTGTAAGCATTCCTTTTAAGAACATTTGGGACTTGTCATCCAACCAAAGAAAGTTTTTCAGGCTTTGCTCCAAAGCATCCTGCAGCCAGAAGGGAGCCAGAACACCTAATGATAGACAGGTAGATGGACAGACAGACAGACAGAGTTCATGGGGATGGAGTCACCCTGAGATTCTTCCTTTTGTCCTGAGAACTGGGAGGCCCAGCTTTGAGATCTGTGAACCCTTATGCAGACCCTGAGACACAGAGTGAGCCCCTGAGACATGACAAAATCAGACAACAACTATTCTAGTTAGTTCTAAAAGAAGAGGAGCAGTCTGCCTATTAATGTATAGAAATTTGACGTGAGGGATGACAGGGATGATAACGATTACCACTTTTATCCTGTTTTTCCATCCAAAAGGTTTTCTGACTGGCTTGCATGCATACAACCAATTAAAAGAAGAAGACATTCTTTGTCTGAACACTTGCAGTGCAGTTCTAACTCCCAGCTGTGCCAACTGTAAGGAATCAGGAATAGGTAAGTGACTCTTGTGCTGGCTCAATGGCCATTCTGTTGGCATAGCCCTTTCTACTATCTGATTCCAGAGAGATGTACTGGCACAATTGCTCACCCAGCTGAGATCAACCGGCAGAAAAGCTGAAAAGGGGGTGGAGCAAGGGAGGATCCAAGTTATGCATGTCCACACCTTAGCCAGCCCAGGGCCATGGCCATTGTGCTGACACAAAGTCACGCCAGGGTCAAGTTAGTCCTAAGTAATTTCCAGCATCCCTAGGGGGACAGGGGTATAGCTTCCATATAGTTTCAGGTGGCCTAATATCAACTCAGCTGGCCCTTTACAGTCTTGGTGAGTTAGTACTGGACTCCTACATTCTAAAGAGAGGTGACATAAAAGGAAAGAGGGATGGAGAGGAATGATGGGGGAAAGCAAGTACAGTTGGCCCTCCACGTTCATAAGGTTAGAGGTGCAGGACTCTTGAAAAGGGGAAAAATCACAAATATCAAAATGTGCATGTGTTAGCGGAGGGGGCCAAGGCATGGTGGGCAGGGTCCAGGGACCAAACCAGATCAGGGAAGAAAGGGGAAATGGAGGGCAGGCTGGCATGGTGTCTTATACTTCTTCTTTCTCTCCCATCTCCTTCCTTGGGTGTGGGAGCATCAAGAGAGGGTTTGTGGTGCTGAGAAACTGGGCTGTGAGCCGTCCTTAGCTGGTTAACAGATCCCAGAATATCCCTGTACACACACATGAAGTGTCACAGTCTGAATAGAACCTGTTTTGGACATGGGGATTCTCCATGGGCTTCAGAATTGGGTGGACAATCTCCATACACAGAGGAGACTCTTGTCTTCAGAAAGTCAATCTCTGCATGTGCAGGGCAATAGAAATTACAAACAGGGGGGCTAGCACATTCCCATACCTCATTCATTTACTTCATTCAAGCTTTAGAAAACCCAGTAGGACTTATAACTTTCTATTTGTATGTGGGGTATGTCTATACAGTTTTTTGTGTGGGGAGAAATATAAACATACACAGAAACACAGAGTTTTCTATTTTTAGTAAGGTATATATGTAGGAGAACAGTCAACCATCTAATTCTACATCTAGAGTCTAATTAAAGTAATATGGACCAAGAATTATTTTTAAATGTGAGATAAAAGCCCCAGATCCTGTCTGATTTTGGAAGCTAAGCAGGTCAGCCCTGGTTACTACTTGGTGCTATAGGCTATATTTCAGAGGCAGAAACTGGCAAAATCACTTCTGAGTATTCCTTGCGTAAGAAAAGCCTATGAAATTTAAAAGTCGACAGATGACTTGAAGGTGCTTACATACACACAGTTTTCATATACATTGAGTTGGGCCTTAGCTTGAGTCATTATGTTAAGCCTACCTAACTTTGCTGTGTTACATTTTCAACATTGGTTTGTGTAGCTGTGTGTTTGTGAGGGAAATCTTGTTTTACAACCAATACATCCTGAATATATGCTTCACCCATCTCCTTGGCCCTTTTGTGAAACTCAGACTTTGCTGTGAAACTCTGCCTCACTGTGAAACTTCAACTCCTTTTGTTCTCATTGATTCATAGTGATTCTCCTTTGCATTTCTTTGGACGTCTTTCAGTGGGGGCTGCTTTCCTCATGCTGCCAGCTTTAAAAAGTGGAATAGCAGAGTATGACATGTTTTCAAACATCTTCTCCAGGCTTTTTGGGCTCTGTTGAGTATAATGGCTGCCACATCCCCTGATGGCCTATGCACTCTGACACAAATTATTCTGGAAAATATAATGCCCATTGACCTCACAACGGATGTTCCAAAGGTTGTTTCTCCTTTTATGTCTGGGTTACTTGGCAAAGCAGACTCAGTCTTACTGGAAATAACATACAGCTGGCAGAAAGCCAGACATACACCAGAGGATGAGAAGTGGAAGTGAAGCTCAAAGAGGTTATTTTTGTGAAATACAACATCCACAGTCCCCCAGCCACCATGGCCTCCCACTTTTGCAGAAGCTGTACTCCATAAAGGTATCTTTCCCAAGCTCTGGATAGAAGCACTGCAAGTCCTTTTCAATGGCAGTGTCAGAGGAACAACTGAACTAGAACAAGAGAAGGCCTTCTTGGAAATTGGGTTTAAAATGAAGTCAAAGACTTTTTATTATATTTTACCCCATCATTTCACTGGCCCTGGAACTCAAGGCAGTTTACGAAAGTTAAAACAGATACAGCTAAATATTCACATCATAAAAAAGATAAAATATAATTAAACTATCAATAGAATTCAAACTGATTCTAAAGCCTACCTATTTTAAAAATAAAGCACCAACCAGAGACAATATGGCCCATTCTAAAAGATCTTCCCCATGTGTGATTAGTCGTTAAAGCTCTGCTAAAACAAAACAATCTTCACTTGCCTATAGAAGAATAGCAAGAAGGGCATCAGTCTTGCCTGTCTAGCAAGGAAGTTCCAGAGTTTGAGGTCTGCTCAGCAGCCTGTCCCTACTACATATAGGGGGAGCATTCTAACACTTTTCCTAAGAGCAGAACGCAAGACTTGTGCCCATAGTGAGGGCAGGTATCTCAGAGGGGAACAGAAAATGTGTTAGGCAATGGGCTTGAGGAAGAAGGATCCTTCCTTCTAAAGGTTTTGGAGCTACAGTAATGGGGAGTAAGAAGGATCCTATCCTCCACTTCTGAAAATGCCCCAGCTTTGCAAATGGGGAGTAAGAAAGATCCTATTCCCCACTTCCGAAGGTATAGATGGCAAAATCACAAAAGGAGAGGGCCAACTCTACTTAAATTGCTAAAACTGACCTTATTTGACTCTGTCCAGAAATTCTGGAATACACCTTGGGGTTGGAGTAGAAAGCTGGCTCCCAGACTTGAGACTTAACTTGAAAGTATCTTGCAAGGACTTGAGACTTGACTTGAGACTTGGGGTAAAAGACTTAAATACATCAGTGATAAGCTCTTTGGACCAAATTAAGTTTATGAACACAAATTAAGCTTCTAAATACTTTTCAGAGTCAGCCACACATATTAATCAGAGTAATCCAAATGGATTGTAACTAAGACCTGTGTCACCATAGCCAGTTTTCTAAGAATAGACTTGTGTCACCATAGCCAGATTTCTAGGAATAAGTGTAGCTGGCACACTAGCTTCAACTTTACAAATAGACTCCTGGCCATTGCAGAAAGCTTCCATGTGCAGGGCTGAATCCAAGAATGCATCCAAGCTGTAAACCTGAATGTGCAAAAGGAGTGCAACCACATCCATTCCCCTGAATCCCAATTCCCTTAATCCGCCTTTTGGCTGAAAAGGAGCACTTCTGTCTTGTCTGGATTAAGTTTCAATTTGCTCACTTTCATCCAGCCCATTACTCATGGCAGAGACCTTTTCAGAACTGAAACAGTTTTCTTGGATTGGGATGGAAAGGAACAATAGAAATGAATGCCATCTGCATACTGCTGACACCATATTGCCAAACTTTAGAGAGTCTCTCTCAGTGTATTTAAAATAGCACCAGGAAAGAAATGAGCCCTGAGGGACCATACAGATCAATGACCAAGAGCTTGAACAGGAGTCTCCCAGCACCTCCTAGATTTGCCTGTCCATGATGGAATTAAGCCACGGTAAAATAGTGATGTTCAGTCCCCTCCTGGCAAGGCATCCCAAAATGATAGTATGTTTGATGCTGCTGAAAGCTCCAGCAGAACCAAAAGGGACATACTCTTGTCCTGTTCCCAGTGCAGATCATCCACCAAGATGACCAAAGCCATCCCTGTCCCATAGCCAGCCCTGAAATAAATCTAGATAATCTGTTTCATCCCAATACCCATGGAGCTGAGAGGGCACCATATGTCCCAGTACATTGCCCAGCAATAGAATATTGGAAACTGACTGGTAGTCGTCCAGTATAGTAGGATCCTTTGAGGGCTTTTTCATAATGGTCTTATAACTACCTTCTTCAGGCCTGACAGAGCTCTTCCTATAAGGAGACACTGACCACTACCTCTACCCACTCAGACAGTCCACTTCTGGCCCCTTTATTAAGCCAGGAAGGGCAAAGCATTAAGATACACACAGTGACTCTCACTCCTCCAAAAATCCTGTCCACTCCCTGTCAACTCCATTATCACTAGAAAGTGGGGGCCAATGTTACATCCATTAGATCTGTATCAATTACAGCATCCAAATCAGAGCAGATATGCATGATTTTATCTGCCAAGAGCCAGACAAACTGTTCACAGTGGGTTAAGAGGTCTGAATCTTCCTATAATGGCCCAATGTGTAAAAGACCTCTGATGACATTTTGTTGCCTGGGGCAGAGCACCAAACACACTTTGCTCCCCAGACTTAGCTGCATATATCCAAACCCAACCAAGCTCTTTTGGCACAACTGTCACTCAAGTACCTCTTGAGTGAATCAATAATTAACAATCAGCTGTCTTTCCATGACAGCCAAAATCTGCTGCCTACAGCAGCCACCACATTTTACCTAATGGTAGCTTGGGCCCTGTTGGCTACTCTATACTCTCCGACTGCTCCAATTTAGCAGTGTTAGCCCTGATTAATCCTCTGTCTTCCCCCTTTTTTAGCTGCTTTCAAAATGTCCTAGCTTCTTTCTCATCCTCCCACTTTCCCCCTTTGTCCTCAGATTACTTCGATTCCTGCAAACTGAGTTCAAAGTGCAAAAGTAGTTTGCACCCAATTAACTCAGGAGAGAGAGAGGAAAGGAGACTGGCATCTTGCTTTTCCCAGTAGGCACAGGCAAAAGTAAACTGCTGCAGCTCCTCCCAGCTACCTGCTTCCTCATTAATAACTATTCCCATGTTGACCGTACTCTAATATTGTTTGGCCACACAAGTCCTTGCTTTCATCTATAAAATATTGGAGGGTGTGCTGCTCTCAGACTCTAAAACTGTCTATGAAAGCCTAGAAAAATTACCTTTGGACTGCAACTACCAGAATCTCCATCCAGCATAAGGGATTCTGGGAGCGGCAGTGCAAAAAACTCCTCCAAACACACTTTGTTCCATGCTGAATTAGTTCCATCTTTGAGATTCTTCCATCATCAAAGATGTTTTTATTCAGACTTTTAGTTTTCATCCAGTTAGCTGAAGTTGGTTTGACCTGGTAGGGTGCAGTTTGGTGCTTATATCTTTTTTTTTATTGATTTTTAAAAACAGATAATCTTTTATGTTTTGATTAGAAATTTTGAATGCTCAGTATTGTTAGCTTCACTGAGTACTATTTATGATGGAAAGGCAGGATATAAATTTAAAAAATTTGTGAGTGAGAAATGCTTAGGAAGTTAGAAACACTAGGCATATAATGCAAGGTAACAAAAGAAGCAATTACCAATGTGAAAAAGAAGCATAGAGCAATCATTCACTTTCAATGTTTAGCTTTCTTTCCCAATCATTTATTTTATTACTCTATCCTCATTATTGATAATAACATAAAATAAGTCATGACAGAAACAAGGGGAAGGAATTATGACTAAAATGACTACTAAAAATGAGCGGGGAAAAACAAATATATTGTTCTTCAGAGGAATTGAAAAATTTTGGGAAGATAGATGTTGGGTGTAAAATAAGACAAAGACAAGCAGTCTGAGGAAAAACAGAGCATTCACTCATTGAAATGTTGAAGAAAAAGTAGGAAGATGGAAAGTGGAACTGCATATGGTTGCCACAGAAGGGATAACGATGCTGAAAGAACAAAAACCAGCACTGATACTGTGATCTTCCCCAATTGGGGCCCCTCCAGCTGTTTTGGATTACAGTCTTTCCTCCACATTTTCAGGTTTGACCTTTGTGAATTTGATCATTTATGGAGATGCCTATGCCTCCCACTTCCATTCTCTTCATCCCATTCCTTTGCATTTTGCCTAGGCACGCATGCCTTCCTTCTTCATGCCACAGCAAAGGCAAGGGAATGAGAGGGGCACCATGCACAGAGAAAGAAGACTTGCTCATGCCTTCCCCCCATTCCTTTGCCTTTTCCCAGGCACGGAGAATGCACATTGAGGCAACAGGAAAGGGAATGGGAAGACGGAGCACCATGTGCTCAGTGTGTGTGTGCCCCCCCTCTGCATTCCCTTGCCTTTTGCCTGGGCATGGAGAAGGCACACTGAGGCAAAAGGCAAGAGAATGAGGAACAGCATCATGCAAGAAGAAGGACAGTGCACACATGCTTTTTCCCCTCTTCCCTTCCCTTTTGCTCAGACAGGCATGGAGAAGGTGTGCTGAGGCAAAAGGCAAGGGAATGGGAAGGGGAGCACTGTGCACAGAGAAGGAAGGCACATGCATGCCTTCCTCCCCATTTCCCTTGCCTTTTGCCCAGGTGCAGAGAATGGGCACCAAGGCAAAAGGCAAGGGAATGGGAGGGGAGAGCCTAGGAAGTGAATGGGGGGTGGGATGCTAGGGGGATTTACTTATGTTTTTTCCACTTTTGTGAGGGTCCTGTGCCCCAAACTCTCATGAAAGTGGAGGGGTCACTGTGCAACCTAAATCATCCCTAACCATTGGCCATGGTGGCTGGAGCTGATGGAAGTTATAATTCAAAACCACTAGAGAGTGCCAGATTGAAAAATGGTCAGCTAAGAGGAAAGTGATACAGAGAACAGAAGACTCCGGATAAATTCTTGAGGAATGTCAGTTGAAAGGCGTGAGCCGGGATCAAGGAAGAAGAACTACCATTAGTGGATAAGGAAGAAGAACACTCAGAAAGATGAGAGGGGAACCAGCACAGCACCAGAAACCAAAGACCATAAGCAGAGAACGGAATGACCAATGCTATCAAAAGCCAGAGACAGGTTGAGTAAAATACAAATGGAAAATTGGCCACATGATTTACCGAAAATGAGCATAAAAGAGTGATGTATTCCTGGCACCTAGTCTCTGTTTCCAGTATGCAAGGCTGCAGGTGTGGCTCCCTATACTGCACAGAACTAATGTTAGGTTTGGAGCAGATATTTAAAACATCAGTAAAATGAAATGAACAGTGAATAATCAGCTATTTTTTGGTACCATAGTGGAACTAGATAAAACAGACAAAAACAACACCAACATATTTATTTTAATCTTTCAATGGCACAGAACTATCTTTCTGACAGAAATGGCATATTGGGGGTAGGGAGACATTGATAAATCCAGTGCCAGGCAAGAATAAAAGGGGTCTACTGCCTTGTGAAGAAGAAGCAAAAGTCTTCAAAGCTGATCTCCCCATTGCTTGTGTGTATATCTCTGATTTCATCATGCTGCCTTTGAGCTATCAGAATATCATGCAGAGAATCCTAACTTGAGTCATAGATTAGACCCATTGAAAGTTATGTGATTCCCGTTAGTCATGAACGAAATTAGTCCTGTTGATTAAGTCTCACAGAGCCCAGTAACTCTGGATCAAATGCACAGAATACCAAAATTTTGAAGTGGTTTACAGTTACCAAAACAAGAGATTTAGAGAAATTTCAAGCATGTACAGCTCCTGACTTAATCATATTGTTAGAAATCTTGCTATCTGCCTTGAATACGTAGTACACTAGCTAAAATAGTATTATCCAGCTTGCACATAAATAAATCTAGAAAGTATCATGATAATGCAAAAAAAAGAAAAGAAAAGAAAATATTCTAAAACCACATACACTTTCAACTCAGTACAGGTTATTAAGTACAAAAGGAGAAGATGTAAAAAAAATTAACAAACTAAGCATTACCTATAAACTAACTGAACACTTTCCTGCTTATTATAAGCCAAATCCAATCTAGACTAAACAAGCATGAAGTTGCTATCACTTGGAACTTCTGACTACCAAGTTATTGTAGTCCTCATGTCAATTCTGAACTCTTTGAATCAAGATTTCTTTTCATCATATGTAAAAGCCTATAATCAAACTCTTTGAGTATGATTATGTCAAGGAATTCGAGGTGGGCATGGAAGTACATCGTAAGTAATACAACTCTTTCCTATGTCTTTGCTTCTCTGAACTTACATCACCAGCTAAACTGCCTATGCCCATGTCAGTTAAAGGCAAACAAAACATTGCACAAATACGTATATGTGTATGTGCCTTCAAGTCACTTGTTGACTTATGACAATCCCATGAATTTTGTAGGGTTTTCTTAGGCAAGCAATACTATACCGAAATATAGCCTAGAGCACCTGGTATTCACGGAGGTCTCCCACCCAAGTACTGACCAGGGCTGACCCTGTTTAGCATCCAAGATCAGACAGAATCATACACAATAGTTAATCCACCAGGTTGAGTTTTTACAGTCTGATTCTTTCTTCATCATCAATTTTTATACCATGAAGCCTGCACCACTTCTGTGATCATTGCTGATGCTAATAAAACATATTTATCTCTGATTTGTGTTGTGACTTATGGGCCACAAAACCATAAAAATCAAATAGCTAATTGGCCCAGATGTCAAAAAAACAAATCAGAGGTAAATTGTCGTAGCAAATGCCACATCTGGATTTACTTTCAGAAGAAACAGCTTTTCAGCAAAAAATGGAATGGAAAACAAAAGAAAACATAGTATGAGAAATAAAACAAAAACTTGAATCTCACATTGTGTAAACTGTAAAACTATGGGTATAGCAATAAGGTCTGGAAATGAGGTATTGTGCATATGTGTTGCATGCCTTCAATTCATTTCCAACTTATGGAGACCCTAAAGCAAAACTATCACGGGTTTTTCTGGGACTGAGAATATGTGATCCACCCAAGGTCACCCAGTGGGTTTCCATGACCAAGCAGGGAACTGAACCGTGGTCTCGAGTCATGCTTAAATCACCACACCATACTGGTTCTCAATGAGGGTATTGCCCCTCCCAAACAAGAATTCTGCTCCCACTATTTAATTTTCTTTCTAACATTGCAGAGAATGAGACATTGAAAATCTTCCATAACTAGAACTCTTATATTTGCTGAGTTCTAATTCTCTTGTGCACTTTGCCTGTCCCTTTTCTTTGAGCGCCTAAACTGTATTTATAAACACTCAACTGAAGTTTCAGGTTACTAGAAATGGTGGTAGAAATGCGAGCACCAAATCCTAAAAATTTGGGTGCTGACGGAAAAGTTCACTGGGGAGGCAGAATTCTTATTTGGGGCCAGTACTCTCATTCCTTCTTCTCCATAGTCACACTGCCTGGAATTTTTTTGCCTGTTAGTTAATACTGAATAATTATAGTCCTGGGAGAAGAGCAAAATCTATGTAGAAACCAAACCCCAACACTCAGAATTCCTGTTCAGCCGCCTCCTCAGAATTCTGTCAGACATTCCTATGTAGCTTACTGTCCAAGCAAAAAGAGCCGGAAACTTGCTTTAAAAGGAAAAGAAAAGAAATAGCTAAAATGGTGTGCCATCATAGAATTCCGGCATGAACACAGCTCTGCACACTCTCACATGTTCTAATGGCTTGAGTGTCGGACTACAAGCCTGGTGACCGGAGTTCAATTCCCTGCTTAGCCATGGAAACTTCCTTGGGTGCACCACACACTCTCAGCCCTCAGAAAACCCCATGTTAGGGTTGCCTCGGGGTCGCCATAAGTTTTAAATGACTTGAAGGCACACCACCACCACCACCACCACCACCACCACCACCACCACCTGTTTTTCATCACTTTTGTAATTTCAGTTCCCTAAGTGTATTTTGCATGAGAATTTAGAAACTTCTTTCACTTTAATCTTAACTTGATTAATTTGATCTTATCATTAATAAAATGTGAATTAGAAAACAAGTTAGAAAAAAAATCGAATGTACTGTTCATAGCCCTGGAATACAAGAAAATACGCACAGTTTTGCTTCCTAAAATGAGAGTGGCTATAGTCTCCTAGAAAAGCCTTGTAACTGGATTTTATTTCATGCCATGATAAAGAACATTCTTTGTGCTACTGGAAAGGGTGTGTTACCATTGTGTCTTGCTATGTTTCTATGATCCCGTTTTCAATGTGAGAGCTCTTAAGGCAGTGATGTTAGGTCTAATGAATTTGGAAGAAGAAAACTCTGCAAACAGGAAAAAAAAATCCCAAAACATGTCGCCACAGTAAAACAGCATCAGCTACAATAAAACAGAATGAGTCAAAATATCATAGCAAACAAACTGGTGCTAAACTCTTTGAAGTGTTGGTGCCAGTTGCTCCTCCCTGGGGAACATATCCCATAGTTGGGGTGCCACCACTGAGAAGGCTGTCTCCCTTTTTGAGATACACTGTATCTCTGATCCTCAGAAAAGAGCCTCCCTTGATGATCTTAAGAAGTTATAAGTAGGCTGATACATGGAGAAGCACTCTTGCAAATTTCTGACACCTGAACTATCTAGGACCTTAAATATAATTGGTCTCATGGGTACAAGTCAGTACAGCAACTTCAAAGCTAGTATATTTTTATTCTAGCTATACTGCTTATAATTATGGCCATCACATTCTGCACTTGCTGAAACTTATGGGTCATCTTCAAGAGCAGCACCATATATAACACATTATCAGAATGAAAGTTCCTTTTGCATATTATAACCTGCAATAGCCTTCAGCCAGCACAGTCTTTGATTACAGTGGTTGGAGGATTCAAGGGGCTGTACTACAAAAAATTAACTTTTCCAAGCTCTTAAAATCTACCTCTGTAACAGGGCTGGGTGGTCCTCCAGCTGCTATAAATTACAGCACCCATACTCCTTGTCCGTGGGCCATGCTGTCTTGAGTTAATGGGAATTACAGTGCAAAATGATTCAGTTATCCACAGATGCCCCTTCCACACTATACTATTATGGCACTTTGATTCTTTTTGGTCTATACTGTGGAATTCTGCGTGTTGCAGTTTCATAATTATTTAGAACTTATCTATTATGTGTTTATTTATTTAAAAAAAAAATCCCAGCATGAGATTCAAGGCAGCTTACAAACATACTAAAGGAAAGGGTAAACCTAATAATTAAAGTTAAAGCACAGTTAAATAAATTATCATATTAAAAATGCCATTCAAATTTTAAAAGTTTAAAATCATTTCAAAGCAGACATACACATACCATAAATTATAACACCTTACAACCAATTACTCATTAAATGGCTATTGGGACAGAAAGGCTTTGGTGTGTCAGGGAAAGACGAGCAGAGGGGGGCCAGACCAGCTTCCCGTGGAATAGAATTCCTTAGCCTGGGAGTAGCCACAGAGAAAGCTCTCTCCTGTGCTCCCACTGGATATACTTGTGATGGTGGCAGAACTGAGCGATCTTAAAACTCTGGCAGGGTCATGTAGGGAGATACAATCTTTCAGATAGTCTGGACGTAAGCTGCAAAGGGTTTTATAGGTCATAACAAACACTGACGTGTGCCTAGAAGCAAAGCAGTGCCAAAGTGGTAGCTACCGAATCTGCTTCAGTGGGGAGCGGTTGAATGTTCCCCATATCTGGCCCCACTCAGTGTTCTAAATTCTCTGCATGCTGTTCTTGTGTGCCTTCAAGTCATTTCTGATTTATGCCAACTGTAAGGTGAATCTATCATGGGGTTTTCTGGGGCTGACAGTGTGTGACACACTCAAGGTCACCCAGTGGGGTTACCTGGCTGAGCAGAGACTCAAACCCTGGTCTCCACTACACCATGCTGGTGATACTACACCATGCTAGCTCTGAGATTCTCTGCTAGAGAATCCTAATGGGCTCTGTAAATTACAGATTCTAAGATTCCATAAGATACAACCATGGCTGTTAAAGTGGAATCACAGTGCTGTAAATGTGAAGTGTGAAAGGTCTGAGAGACTAGGGAGGGAGGATGGTTAGATGCCTTCTCGCATAGGAGCAACAGTCGCTTTCAGCAACAAAGCACTTGCGGTGCAGATCTACAAAAGTAAAAGGGAACAGTTTATCAATCACGCAGCAGACAGTGTGGACAATACAGATGGGTCGTACTTTACAACAGAAGTCACTGTTGGAGTCATCTACTGCTGTTTGCAAGAGCTGATGCAAATGAGATATAAAATTCTGAAGAGGAGGTCCATGTATGCTCTGGCCAGTATAGGAACAGGATCTGATGTCCTGATTCCCTTGTGCAATGCCTCAAGCACACCAAGCAGCAATTTATGTTGTTTAGCCCTTGATGTTAGTTTCACGCTGGACCATGCCTTTGGTGCATTTTATTTTGGTGGGAAGGTGGAGAATCTCACACAATGGAGAACTGAAAATGCAGCTCTACAGTGTTTCAACAGTAATTAATAGTGTTCCAGCAATAACAAGAAATGATACTGTTCGTCATTCTAGTGCCCAACTGAATTCCCCTTCAAATGGGAAGAATCGTTTCTTCCTTTGACCTTTTGATTCATCCTTTCAGTAGCTTCAGGAAGGAAGAATTCATGACCTTCACAGATCGCAAAAGTCCCTCTGCTGTGGGACCAACATACTTTGAGTGGAATCCAAATATGAATCTTACTTAAAAGAGATCCAGTGAAATGGATGGGATCTGTGCTAGTTACAAGTCAGTTGAGTTCTGTCAGCTTCATTGTGTCTACTCTTTTTATGCCTATTTGTTGATCTAAACTATACCATCCAGCATGCTGTTGAAAATGTAGCCAACTAGATGCCTCTTGGAATTCCACAAGCTAGACATTAAAACAGGAGATCATCTGTATTATCTGTTCCCGGTACCTAAAAGGCATCTGGTACTCATTTTCTGAGACATGAAGCTGTAATTCAGGGGGATGCAAGGAGCAAAATCCATTTAGTCCCTTTCTGTAGATGAAAGGCTTCCAGCAGCAAAATAGAGAGGGGCAATTCACCCTCTCCCATCCCCTATATTTGCTCTGGAGTGTTGAGAGACCCTCTGGAGCAGAGTTGAGAGAACAATTTCAAGGGGCTTCTTTAGGGAGAGAGCAATAGGACATTCTGTTCCATGCAATGCTGAATTTTACCTTCTCAAAACTCAAAGGCTCTACACTGGTATATTGAAAAGCATGAAAAATGCAGTAAGAATTACAAATCCTGGTTCTAGACTAGAGCTAACTTTTATGGCTGGATGGAAATTAATTCAGTCCAGGCACCCTATCATGTTTTGAGGTCAAACAAGTTCTTCTTCACGAGAAATGTGTTACAAAATAAATTAGCGGAACTAAAAGAACCTTTCTGCTTACTAAGAAAGACTCACAGCCATTTTATGTCAAACCCAAGAGGATTTATACAAAAATACTAGGTATACTACATATTAGGCATAACAGTACCCAGAAGAAAAATTATCATGCCATATTATGGGTGACCTTGGTATGTGATTTCTACATTGTCACTGTCCATATATTGCACATACATTGTGCTTTAAGGACTTATAATGAGCAACATTGATAGAATAGATTGTGTTACAAGGATCATATTTTCCATAAAACAGTTGGAGTCCAGTACCTAGAAACTTTCTTAATAAAGGACAGAAAATTCATAGTGTAGGAATGGGCAACCTTCATAGGTTGAGAACCAAACCAGTCCCAGGCAGAAGGGTTGCATTTAGCCTCCAGGCTGTATTTGTATCCCAGTTACATGGAGATGTACTTGGGTATTTTTTTAAAAAAAGATTTTCCCCTTAGGAAGAACTCTTTGGAACTCAAGAAGCACTGGGAATCTTTAATTGTACTGGTACGTATGCACACTTTGATATAGCATGGTGCTATCCTCTCATTCTAAGAGCCAATCCAGAGATGTTTCTGTGACCCAAACTAGCTGTTGCACACAAGGAATTCTAGACAGGGATATGAATATCTGTAAGCTCCACATCCACAGACCTCATTCTTTTTCCTACATTCACACTGTATCCCTTACTGGTTCCATCATGCCTGGGGTCCCATCCTGTCACAGCCTATCAATGCTATGTCCCATCTGTCCTAAGGTGTCCTTTATTATGTGTCCATCTCTTTCTGTGTTTTTATTTTCAGCATGAGTACTGTGTGTACATTTCAAAAATGATGCACATTGCTTGAACATATCCACCCCACCCCAACTCATTAAAGCATTTTATCAATGTTTTCTATAAACCCATTTCAAATGTGTGTGCTTTTTTCAGTGATGTCCTCATCAAGCACTGTAAAGATTCTGGAGAGCATGTTGCATCCAGCCTGTAGATAGTATGGGAAGTGTGGATCAACACACACCCATCAAATTCCAGACTCAGATCAGATTGTTGTGGGTTTTCTGGGCTTTGAGGCCGTGTTCTATTAGTATTTTCTCCTGATGTTTCACCTGCATCCATGACTGGCATCTTCAGAGGATCTGGTGGCATGGAAGTGAGACAGAGTATATATACTTGTGTAGTCCCCAGGTGGGAGGGAGCAATTTGCATGTGTTACAGTTGGCCTGGGTGATGGCCTATTGTTAAATGGGATATCCTCCAGGGTGTATTGTTAGTCAGGAGATATGCATAACAGTGCATTAAGTACATTAGCAACCCACTGTATTGTTCCCTGTAGAGGGACCTGCAGAGTCTAGGTGGTATTCATTGGCATATTTTTGAGTCTTGATTTTAGTGTTCTTCAGTACTGGTAGCCAAATCTTGTTTACTTTCTGAGTTTCTTCTTTCCTGTTGAAATTGTCCATGTGTTTATGGATTTCAATGGCCTCTCTGTGTAATCTGACATAGTAGTTGTCAGAATTGTCAATGTCAGAGACCTGGGTGGCAAGCCAGCCCAGAGAAGTGAGTGGGAGAGCCAGCAAAGTCCTGCCGGAAGGAGACAAGCAAGCACTTACTCAAGGAAGTTCATTTGCCAGAGCACCAAGCGAAGCTGTAGTCAGAGTTCCAAAGCCAAGGGTCAAGAGTCCAGAGATCAATTCAAGGTATCAGGAACCCAGTGCTGGGAGCAAGGTACAGGCAAGAGGAGGACTTATAAGAAGTTTGCCACAAGCAAAGGGAAGCTTCCAGGCAGGCAGTTATATAGCCCCAGGCACAGGTGTGTCCGGTCACCGCTTCTTAAACTTAGCCAAGGAAGCCTCCCTTTGCACAGCTTTCTTGAGTCTCCGCCTTGATTGGGGGCTTATTGAACTGGGCTCCAGAGCCTCTTCAGAATCGGATCCCTGTTGCTCTAAAGGAGCAGGCAGAGGGACATCCGTGCCTGCTTGGTCCATGGCAGCAGGGGGAGCTCCTGAGCTGCGGGACTCATCTCCAGCCAGAGCCACAGGGACCAACAGCTGCTGCTCGTCATCTCCACCCTGAACAACAGGGACCAACAACTGCTGCTCATCAGCAGCAGCTCTGACAGGGGCTTCAGTTAGCACAGAATGGTCCAGAATTTCTGTACTTTCGAAAAGCATTCTGTTTCCAGGTTGGTTCATAACATGTTCTGCTACTGCTGATTTTTCTGGGTGGATCAGTCTGCAGTGTCTTTTGTGTTCTTTGATTCGTGTTTTTTTATTTGTGTTTGGACACTGCGTTTTGTAGTTGCTATGTAAACCTGCCCTATTTAGACCTGTCACAGCTGCAGCTCTTGAGTTGCATCTCCCACAACGCCAGGATCTGAGGAAGGATCCTCTCAGTACTTGAGATTTAGGCCTACCAAGATCTCAGAAAAGCTACACCAGCATTATTCTCTAGCCTGTGGGGTTCTTTGAAGAACGTGTCTTACTTCTAAGTCTCTCTGACCAAGTCCCCAGAGTGAGACATAAGAGTATGGATGGATGAATACAGGGCAAAAAGATGCAGTTGTTGAAGGGAAAGTTTGTACCATTGCAAACCCAGGGGGAAATGCGACAGTTTACCCAGAGGGATTTTTCAGATCAGGAAACATAGGCAGCCAGAGTAACTGTGAAGATATGTAATAGAAATACATGCATTCAGGCACGTGTATATACACACAGAACAACCTTGGCCAACCGACAGCAAACAGGTAAACTCAAAAACATTGCTAAAAGAAATTCAGAGAAATTCTAAACACGCTTGAGAATGAGGCATTAAAAAACAAAAAAAGTATTTGACAAAGATGCCTGAATATGGAAGAGAAAGTTAGCCAGAGATAAAGATAAAGATAAAGGAAAGTCATTCTTGGGTGTAGCAGCACACCAAAATGTACGGAAATGTGGAAGATAGTTGAAGTCAGGCATTTTACAAAGAGAGTTAACTAAAACATATCCCTTGGTTGCAGAGATTTTGGGTCTGCAAATGAAAAATTATGAATGCATACTAGCAAATTGCTAACTAACTTTTGGATCTCACCACCTTAGTCTAAGTCTGGCAAGATACCATTACAAGCGCTACATGTATATTCATGCACTCTTTAATGTATTAATTCAACTGTCATCCTCCTCCTCCTCCTCCTCACCACCGCCACCACCATATTTTTTTTAATGTAAAACTTGCTCCTGTGTTTTCCCTGGCAGCATTTTTAGATACCAGCCAGGCGGGTATGCCTTTGGTCATTAAAATGGGTTGCTGTAAAAAGTCTATTTTAACTAGGAATACAAAGTATATTCAAAAATACTCAAAATATTGTTTACAAATATTGTTTAAATTTTTTTTCTACAGTGTCAAGAAACCATGATGAGAAAAATCCTGTATAGATCAGAATCTTCATAGCTCAGGACTTACTCCATTCTTATTCTATCATTGTTTTGCACAGAAAACAGCATCTTCTGCACACAAATATTATTTCCACACAGAAAATGTTGTTTCCTACACAGAAAATACTATAGCAGGGGACTACTGCTATGCAAAATATCCCTAGCTGGGGACTTATTCTATACAAAAATTGCACTTTTTTTGGCAGAAAGCAACATTTTCTTTGCATGCTGTTTTCTGCACAAAGCAAGCACCTATCAATCTTGCACAGAATAAGATTCAAACTGCACAGCCTTTCAAAGACTTTCAGCAGCAAGAAAACTGCTAAAATGACTCATTACTGCCTTAGGAAAGAAAATTAGTGAAAATTGTATCCCTAACATTAACAGGTAAAACTGTTTTTTATGCTTCATTTATTTATTTATTCATTGCATTTATTTATTGTCTCTCAACCCACAAGGGGCCTGAGGTGACAGACAGCAAGCCCTTTCCCAGGAAGTCCATTGCATTGTCAAATAGTTACTCCATCAGAAGAACACTTGTTCCATCAGAAGAACAGTTCTTCTCATCTTCATTCTCCCTAACGTATAGGCAGAATCTCCTTTCTTGCAGTTTGAATTCTTTGGCTCATGTCCCAGTTTCTGGAGCAGGAGAAAACAAGCTTGCTCTATCTTCTGCATTGGGGTAGACAGGGTGCGGTGCACAGTCCACAGGCTGTCCCGCAGGGCTGTTTTTGTATCCTGAAAAGTCCCCCAGGGACTGGGGGGGAGGGGGAGGAAAAGAAACCTTGCTCCCAAATAATCTCTAGAGGCTGTAGAGCACAATTCTATGTCTTTGGAAGCCTCCTTGAGTTAAATCTCCAGGAGTCAAAACAAAATGTGGTGACTTTAAAAAAAATTCCTCAAAATGTCCTCAAAGGCCCTCTAGAGGTCCAGGAAGGCCCCAAAACATGCCCTCATGTTCCATCTAGGGTGTTTGGGCCTATATATGTATATGTATATATCTTTCTCTCTGCGTGTGTGTGCGTGCACACACACGCGTGCATGCCATATATCTATCTATCTATGGCTAGGTGCAGCCCTCCAAACTCTCCTAGAAGGCTAATGTGGCCCCAAGTCTTCCACAGTTGCTATATTATATCATTTCAGACATTTAAAGATTGCTAACATGTCACCTCTTTTCCATGGTGAACATTTCCAGCTACCATTCTTCGTATAAACAAAGTTAGGCTTAGAATTTAGGGAACTACACAGCTGGGATGCTACTACAGAGAAAGCCCTGTCACTTAATGTTTTCATCTGAACCTGTTGATGTTGTTATTTGTTTTGCTGTGTTTATGTCCCATCTTTGCCACAACACTGAGACTCAAGATGGTTTGCAAAAATTAAAAGAGATGCTTATAAAAGCACACATTAGTAAAAAAAAAATACAGAAAGTTAAAATTTAATAAAGCCATCAATAAAAATAAAAGGAATCAAACATATCCACTCACAAGCAAGAAATATAAACAGTATATCACACTATTAGAAGCCATTTCTTTACAGTCAGTTTACAATAAAAGAAATCTTCATCTGCCATTTGAAGCACACCAAGGAGGGAGCTGATCTAGCCTCTCTTGAAACGGAGCTCCTGAGCCTGGGATCAATGTCTTACTTACTTATTTATTTACTAACTAACTATCTTGAGCCTCATTTTGCAGGAGAAAAGTGGAGTAATAATCTAATAAATAAATGCAAAAAGAATAAGTGGCATTTGAAGATTTAAGATTTTGATTTGTGATATACTATATAGGGAGTAAAGAACTTAGTGAAATGCTATTCCAACTACCAGTTGCCCTAGCATTCTTTTGTTTAGGTCTTTGGGAGTGAAAATGAGGAAAACATTTCCAAAGTCAAAGTCAGATTGGATATGATTTGCATTATCCTACACCCAAATGAGAGAGTGGTAGTCCTTATCATGATCATATACGGATATGTCTCATTGAACTCCACGGTGATTTCTTTTGGGTAAAGATGCTTAGTAGAATTGCATTGGACAGGTAAGCATAAATCAAACCTTGACACTTTCACTAGAGTTCAAATGGAGCTAGGAAAAATTACATTCGAGGACCACAGTTCCCAGTTTCCACAAGCCTGCTTGTTTGTATTCTAGGAGTTGTAGCCCAAAGCTTTGATTCTGCAGAGAGGAACTTGCTCAAATGCCCTATTATTCAGAAATCATACAAAGGAAAGCCCAAGCCTGCTACTGAGACATTCTAAAATGCACTTACATAAAGGATCATAAGACAGGACTTTCCCATTGTTGAACTCTGAGCAAATAATGTTGCTATACTGGCAATGCCTGGATGTGAACACACTGGCACAAATGGAGATCATGGGGCTCACACTATTGATCCTGTTGGCAGGATCAAGAAAGTTCAGAGGCTAAGCTGAGAGATTTGAGATCACCAGACCCTGTCCTTTGCAACAAAAATCTGTGAGATTATAATTCTTCTCTAGAGCACAATGAGAGCTTGCTGGAGTTGCACAGCAGAGCAATAGTTCTCCCTTAAATTAGGGGTGGGAAATCTGTGACTCTCCAGAAGTGGTTGCTGGATTCCAGTTTTCATCATTCACAGTCTGAATGGCCAACTGACAGGGAGGATGGCATGTGTAATTCAGCAACATGTAGAGATCCTCATATTCTTCACTCTTTATTTCAAATGTTAATACAGTTCAGGGTACAACATGTGAAAGGCTAGATGTGGCCATCCTGTCATGCAGTTAAACAGAATGTGGTTTTTATTTTTTAAAAAATACAATATGATATATTCTAACAATTTGTATTTTTAGTTGCATGCTGAAAAGGTGTTTGCTTTTGGAAGTTTCCCTACATACTCCAGACTTACCAGTAATTTGCATGAACAATATAATTGCTGTGTTTTGTGTCTTGTGTTTATTTGCTGATCTTTTTAAATATTGTATGCTGCTTTGAAATCTTCTGACTAATCAATAAAGATTTATAAAGAAACAATAGTTGTTATTGTTGTTGTTGTTGTTTGCCCTCAAGTCAAGTTTGACTTATGGTGACCCTATGAATGAGCCAAGAGCCCCAGTCATCAATTGCATACTCAGACTAACAATACATCTTTAAAAAAATATATCTTTTCTAAAAAAAGCAAAAATATTTTCAAAGTACTGCACAAAGTTATCAAGATAGCATCACCATCTAACATAATCAGGGAAACCAGCATTCAAAGAAATATTAATAGCTAATCAAAAATAGTCACTATATATATCCAGTCAATGGTATATATCATTCTTGTAATAGGGATTTACTTTGTTGTTTCATTAAACATCACTATTTGCATCCCTGGCAAAGTTTACCCAAATCTGGCTGGAGAGTGAAGTCTGTCTGACTTCACTGACATCTATGCTTTCTTACAGTTTCTCAAACTTCTGTGCGAAAAGAAGTAGATGGAATAAAAGCCATGATTTTACCTCTTTTATATCCATTAATAATCTTTAAGCATTCTTTATACTAGAGAACCTCTGGCTGTTTTCCTGATCACTGGGTACAAGTGGAAAGAGAGTGAGTGAGAAACAATAACAGGAGGAGGAAAAATCACAGGAGATGAAGCAAGTAGAAAGCAGAGTTTGAAAAATTTATTTTGTCAGATTACAACTCCCAGAATCCCCCCGTTTTCTTAAAGAGTTGTAGTCCAACAAAATACATTTTCCAAGCTTTGAGAAAATGTTGTTGAGAATAAGAACGGGAGACTAGGAGATGGGGAGGGGATGGAATCAAAGAAAAGAGAGAGAGAAAGGTATGAATGCCGAAAAAGACAGGACTGCAGTTAGAATCAGAAGAGAGCAGGTGGCTGCAACATTAATTCTGGTACCACTGAAGTTAATGGTTCAGCTTACCAAGCAGTTGACTTCTGTCGCCCAGAGTGCTGCTTAGCTGGTGCATGCTCATTGTGATTGGTGATATAAGACCTCCTTGCCTGGCTGAAGCCTTTGGTTTTCAGGGCCCGAGGTCTGAATCTGCAGCTGGCTCTCTCAGGGTCTGCCACAACCCTACTGTAAAACCACTTCTCAAATTTAATGAATATGTAAAAACCTGAAGGAAATAGCTGCGAGGAGGTGGCCTCTTTGGGGCTATATATATATCTATATCTATATCTTTTTCTATATATATATATATATATATATATATGCGTGCCTGTGGATTTGTTTTTGAGCCTGGCACTTCACATTTTCAGCAGCGAAGCACTTCACTTCTTTACCCTTTTGTGCTGCCACTTCTGTGAAGATAGAACTGCATTGTTTTGATTCACAGACATGGGAGGCTCTTCTCTAGATTTTGAAAGGGGAACTCCTACTTTTTTTTTCCACCCCAAGAGTCCAACACATTTTGCTGTATAGACAAGATGCCCTCAGTGCATTGGAATTACAGAAGCCAACTAGGTGGACAGCTGAATCTTATTTCAACACTGGTGATAGGTCAGCATCTTCCACTGCACCTGAGAGAAGGAGCAGTGTATAGCAGACTGCCTGGAGGAACATCCATCTTCCACTAGACAGAGCTCCCTTTGATCCTCCACAGCACTTAGCTTACTCTGCCTCAGTATCTCTTGTCCCTCATCCCTGAAGGAGATTCTTCACAACTCAAAATCATTGTATTCACTGGGATGAAGTTTAGAGGCAATGACTTGCATCCAGTTTTTTTATCCCAACTAGAGTATACCCAATTGCTAAACAATTTGCTGCATGATAAGTCAATATTTATATAAAACCTACTGCTTCAATGGTTATACTTCAGTGGGGACTATTAATTAAATTTCTTTTCCACTTTTCTCCCAATAAGAGACTCAAGAGGGCCCATACAAGAACCAACTAAAGCTTTCCAAGCTTTGAGAAAATGTTGTAGAACATAGGATGCAGGCAGGTATGGAGGGGGAGACAGGAAGCAAAGATAAGAGTTTGGAAAGGACAAAAAAGACATGACAGCAGTTAGAAGACAGCAGGTGCCTGCACCATTAGTTTAGGCACCAATCAAGTTAATGGTGACACTTACCAAGCAGGTTGGCTTCTGCTGACCAGAGTGCTTATGTGCTGCAATGTCATCATTGGTGATGCAAGACCTCCCTGCCTTGTTGAAAGCTTCTGTTTTGAGAGCTCAAGAAATTAATCTGCAGGGATCTGTCACTATCAGTTGGATTTAGGCCACAGAAGTAGTGAGATTTCTTGCTGCTTCTGGGTACCTTATGACAAGAAGCTTAAAAAATTACATTTCTTTTTTACTACAACTATGATTGCCAGATTACTTGAATGTCTGGTTTTTAATCTGGATTTTATGGTGCCACCCAGTGGCTATTGTCTGACCCAGAGTCATAGAGCTTTTCTTCTTCTTCAAAGTGAGTAGTTCTTCTAGAATCCGAGATATGAGGCAATATATACAGGCACTATTTCCCAAATTGTTTTGAAGAAAATGAGCCTCATCTTTTAATGATTTTTGTTAGTAATGATTGAAGGCATAGCCATAGAGATAAGAAGACACTGAGTGAAAAGACGTCTGGAAAAGGGATTTCCTGGTACATTTTAAAACGTAAAAAAACACAAAAAAAACTGGTGGAGAAGCAATTGCTGCTTACAGAAAACAACTGTATAATATATCCTCTTCCCAGAGCCAAGCAAGTTATAGTGCACAAAAGTAACCTTTTTACATTCTATTTCATGGTGATTCATTCACAGGTATCAATATCTGGAAAACTAATCTAAAACACTGATATTTACATATGCAATCTGAAACCGCATCATTTTCACATCTAAGACTCAGACATGAATTTTTCTTATTGTACAGCACAGAGCATGCAAAACCATATATAAGCCTTAATGCTGGACTGTAGGAGTTCCATTTCTCCTTCACAAAACTTTTTCTTTTATTTTTAGGTCAAGGGTACTGTGAATTCAACCTGGGTTTCATTCCACACTTTAAGGAGCTATCCACAGCCCTGAGCCCTAACCCCAAATAGGCTCAGCACCTTGGCTTGCTCTTTCAAAGTCTAGGATAAACCTGGTGTGGATTCCCTGTCCACTGACATGGAAGCCACTGGCTGCTCCTGCAACTAGCAGTGAACGATGTATTTCTATACCTGCACCATGCAAGTAGTGTGTGTGTAAGTGGGTTTGTGTTTTGTTTGTTTATTAATAGAGTTTATGTTTCATTCTTCAAGTAGAAAGGATCCTAAAGTAGCATATAGATTAATCAGAACAAGCCTCTCTGGCATACATTCTCAGAAGGATATGACAGAGAAGTGAAAATGGAGGGGAAGGAAAACAAGACAGCTCAGACACCAGTGTTTCATGTTACCTGATTCTTAGAATGACCAACTTTGATGATAAATAGAAAATAGGGGTTTCTGGGGGGGGGGAAATGGCAGATCGTGAGGCAGCTTAGTGACAACGTAGGTCACTAAATTATCACCCAGCCGGGAGTAGCCGGTTCGGTGAGAAATCTAGGAACCGGCCCACAATCCCCCCCCCCGGTGAAGGGGGTTCAGAGGGGGCTCGAAGGGGACCTGAGAAAGCTGTCGATCTTCAAGAACCAACAATAGCTGGATCGGAGAAGACGACAAGCGGGGTCGGAGAGCCGCCACGTCCGTGCTGGGGCGACTGAAGAGACTGAAGAGAAAATACTGCTTTGTGTGGGTTAAAAAGGACTTGGAATACATACCTATTGAGACGAAGAACAAAGAATAAAGAGTGAAGATTAAAGATTAGAGACAAATAGAAATAGAAGGAAATAGAAGGAATAGAAAAGAACATCGGGTGTTAATTTACTTGGAACGGAGGACAGAAGCGGAGAAAAGTTGGGACGGAGGAACAGCAGATGGCGGAACGTTATAGCGGTTGAGACCAAAGCGACGGGGGAAAAGACAGCGGAGACAAATAGAGGCATAGTAGAAGAGAAAGTATCAACAGTAAAAGAAAGAATAAATACACAAAGTTATACGGACTAAAAAACAGAAGTTGCTGGTTGATAGTTAAGGTGACTGTGAGTATTGACGGAGATTGAGAGTAAAGACTTTCGTAAGATATAATTAAATATTGGATATAATCGAACAAGAAAGTATAGAGAGATGACAGAGGATTATAACTAAAAGCAAAGAAAGACTATACTGGGAAGAAAGAAAGAAGAGAACTTTACATAAGGGACGAGGAAACTGGAAATATAAGAACATTAAATAAATAAGTACAGAACTAATTTAAACTCATATAAACAATTGATGTGGGCAAATACTGGATGTTAAAAACAAATGTTCTGAATTAATTTCATTTCTTATCTATTTAATGATACATAGGGAAATATATTGATTAATAATTATTTATATATATATTTATTTGTATTTATCAATTTACATTGATTTAGCTGTGAGGATAAGAAATAGAGGGAGATAGAGATAAGAATTTTATGAAATAATATATAATAGAATGAATTGAGACAGTGGGAGTGATTTTGAATATTATTGGGGGAATAAATTTAATAAGGAAATGTAATACTGAATGAACTGAGATTTTGAGATTGAAGACCTTTGAATTGTTGAGTTTATAAGTATTGTTGCTGTTATAAATAGTTGAATTTATAAGTAAATATTGGGTTAATAAGTACAATTGGTAAAGTAGCTGAAAATAAGCTGTAAGCAGTACGATGTAACTGGTTAAGTAGTTGTAATAGAACATTTAAGTGGAGATTGTATTACACTGAGATGAACTGCTCTTGAAAGATAAGGGGGGAAATATAAACTAACATTGTTATTAGATTATAAGAGACATAGAATAAGGAGCGAATAATAGGTCCTAAGAGCGCCATCAAGTGGGCAAATAGTAGATACCAGGGGAAAATAGTAATAATAATAATAACAATAAGATAAAGTGTAAAATTGAGATTAACAGAGACATTTTTGTACTTATATTGATTTTGAAAGTTTAAGTGTTAACTGTTAACTGTTAAGAAGTGTTAAAGGTTAAGGGTTAAGAAATGACTACAAGAAAGAAGGCAACCTCACAGGTACAATCGCAGTTAATAGTGGAATGAAGACCATCCATGGAGCAACTGGTACCTTTTCCAGAAGTGGGCCAACAGATATTAGAAGAAATAAGAAATTTCAAACAGGAAATAAGACAAGAATTAAAAGAAATGAGGGCAGAAATTAAGATGGATATTAAAAAAGAATTGGAAGGCTTTAATAAGAAGATTGAATAAATAAATACAGAAATGAAAACAATGAAAACAGACATAAAAGCGTTGGAGGAGAAGACAAAGCAGTGCGAAATAGAAGGAAAGACCATGAAAGACATGCAGAAAAGAAGTGAGAATGAACTGGAGAAGTATGAGATGAGATATCGAGACAAATGTATTAAAATTAGAGGAATTTTAGAGAAGTCAGGGGAGGATTTATATCAAAGAATAATTTCAGAACTAGCAGCGTATTTGGAAATGACTGAAGAGAAGATGGAAATGGAAATTGACAGAATTTTTAGGCTGGAGTCAAGAATAGCAAAAGAGAGAAATTGGCCAAGGGACATTATTGTTTCTTTTACAAGAACTCGGGTGAGAGATAAAATTTTGCAGAAAAATTATGATGAAAAATTAATGGTGGAAGGAAAAGAAACAAAACTATTTAAAGATGTTCCATATCAAGTATTTAAACAAAGGCAAGAATACAAAAGTTTGACTCAACTATTACAACGACATAACGTAAGATACAAATGGGAAAGGACTGAAGGGGTGTCCTTTACCTATAAGTTAAGAAGATATAAGGTAACAACACCAACACAAGCATATGAATTGCAGAAAAAGCTTAGAGAGATATTGGAAAACTCAAAGAAGGGAGAGGATACAGTACATGTCCGTGATAGAGAAAGAAAGGGACAAGAGGAGTCTCAAGAAGAAGTAGAGATAGAAGGAGAGGAACTGCAAGAAAGACCAGAAGAGGAACGAGAAGAAGAACTAACAGAATTAGAATCAGAAGAGAAGTTAAGTGAAACAGAAGAAATTTAAGAAAAATGGCTTTAAAGGTTTTATCGTGGAATGTACAAGGTTTGAATTCAAGGTACAAACAACGACAAGTATTTCATTATTTAGAGAAGATCAATTCAGATGTAACTTGTATACAAGAGACAAAAATCTGAGATGCAGATGTACAGTACTTACGAAATCCTAAACTTGGAAAGTGTTATATTTCGGCATAGAGCAAAAAGAAGAAAGGGGTAGCTATCTACGTAAATTCAAAATATTCATCGGAGTAAGTTTTCCAGGATGACCAAGGGTATTTCATTGGATTCCAGATCTTACATTACTGCTGGTCGGAATATACATGCCACAAGAAAAGAAAAGTGAATTTTATGATAAAATAAGAGAAGAAATAATGAAATACACAACTGAAAAGAGCCAAGAAAATATTTTGGTTATGGGGGATATGAATGTGGTATTGGATCCAGTGGAAGATAGATCAAAGAAGATTGGACAAAAACAAAAACAAGGGAAATTACCGAAGACTTTCTTTAAATTAATGGAAGAGACTTCTTTGATTGATGTGTGGAAGTTAAAACATCCTGAAGAGAAAGGATTTACCTATTATTCCAATAGTCATCATACGATGTCAAGAATAGACATGTTTCTCATTTCTAAGACAATTCATACTAAAATACAAGATATGGAAATCCTACCAAAAATTACCTCAGATGATAATCCAATTCAAATGAAACTGAAATTGAGGAAAAGAAATATCTATCAAAACTGGAAGATGAATGAGCTTCTATTGCAAGATAAAGAATACATCAAAAAAGCCAAGGAAGCCTTAAAGCTCTACTTTGAAGAAAACCTGACGGAAGATATTTCTATGAAGGTAATTTGGGATGCTGGAAAAGCAGTCATGAGAGGTTTATTTATTAAGTGGAATTCTGAGTGGAAGACTAAAAGACAAGAGAAAGTGAAAGAAATGGAAAGAGAGATTAAAATAAAGGAAGACAAATTAAGAAAGGATACATGTAACGAGAAATTAAGGAAAGAAATCAGGATTCTACAAGAAAAAATAAGGCATGAAAATATGATTGAAATTGAGAGAAAATTGAAGATAATGAAACAAAAACATTTTGAAGGAGCAGACAAACCAAGTAGATGGTTAGCTCTAAGACTGAGGGAAAGAAAAGAAAGAAACTTAATTCTTCAAGCCTATAAAGAAAAAGAAATCATAACAGATCAAGAAAAAATAAAAACTATCTTCAGGAAACATTACAAGGAGTTATACGAAAATAATTCTGTAATGGAGGGAAATAACAAGATACAAGATTATTTGGAGAAGCGAGACATAACTGAATTGACAGAAGAACAAAAAATGCTTTAAATTCAAGTATTACAATGAAGGAGATATTGGAAGCTATTAAAAAAGCAAAACCAGCAAAATCACCAGGGCCGGATGGTTTCTCTTTATATTATATATTATATTATATGTATTATAAAATGTATATTATATTTTTTTATATTATAAAATATGCCAGGACAAATTACTAAAGCCGATGCATAGAATGCTTAATGAAATAGTTGACAAAGGAAAACCTGCATCTTGGCATGAAGCAAACATTACATTGATATTGAAAGAAGGGAAGGATTCCCGAGACCCTAACAACTATCAACCGATATCCCTTTTAAATGTACATTACAAAATATTTGCAAATATATTGGTTGAAAGACTGAAAAAAATCTTAAAGGAGATAATACATGAAGATCAGTGTGGCTTCTTACCTAAAAGACAAATAAGAGATAATCTAAGAATGGTAATTAACATGATAGAATATTATGAAAAACATAACGAGAAGAAATTTGCTATGATATTTGTTGATGCCGAAAAAGCTTTCGATAACATTAAACACGAATTTATGCTACAATTACTCAAGAAGATGAATTGTGGAGAAAAATTTGGCACATGGGTTGGAGAAATATACTAAAATACAAAGGCTCAAATCATAATCAATGGTGAGGAAACGAAACCAATCAGAATAAGAAAAGGTACAAGACAAGGCTGCCCTCTTTCACCATTGTTATTTATAACAGTATTGGAAGTGCTGCTTAGAATCATCAGAGCTGATAAACATATCAGAGGGACTAAAGTAAAGAGTCAAGAGTACAAGTTGAGGGCGTATGCTGACGATCTTGTGATTTTTCTTGAAGATCCAAAGTCAAGTGTGGAAAAATTACTGGAAACAACTAAAAAATTTGGAGAGATGGCAGGATTTAACATTAATAAGGGTAAAACAAAAATCATAACAAAGAATATGACTAGAAGAAAAATGGAAGAGATATTACAGTCGACGGGATTTGAGACAGGAAAAAAGATAAAATATTTAGGGATTACAATGGCAAAATAAAACAATGAATTGTTTGAAAACAATTATAAAAAATTATGGACTGACATAAAGAAAGAATTTCAGAAATGGTCCAAATTGAGGTTATCTTTATTGGGAAGGATAGCAGCAATTAAAATGAATATCCTTCCAAAAATTAATTATCTTTTCCAAAACCTTCCAATAATAACTAACAAAGAATGTTTTTGTGATTGGAAGAAAGATTTATTGAGATTCATTTGGGGAGGGAAGAAGCCAAGAATAAAGTGGCAGATGTTAATAGAGAGAAAATAAAGAGGAGGATTTGGTGTACCGGATTTTGAAATATATTACAAAGCAAATGTCCTGACCTGGTTAAAAGAATGGATAATTCTTGAAAATGAAAGAATATTGGAATTGGAAGGATTGGAATTGAAATCTGGCTGGCATGGATATCTTTGGTACAATAAAACCAAAGCAGATAAAGAATTCCTCAACCATTATCTTAGAAGGGCATTATTTGAAATCTGGAAGAATTTAAATGGAAGATGTATATTAGAATCCCGTTATCGCTATCTCCCCACGAAGCCTTATTTGGAAGACGGCGAGATGAGAAAGAAAAATGGATCAGATACGAAGATATTATAGTAGAAGAGAAGACAAGTCTAAGAATAAAAACAAGAGAGGAACTGGAGGTGGAAGGTTTCACATGTAAATGGTTCTTATATCATTAACTGAAAGAAAGATTTAAAATAGATAATAAATTGGAAGGATTTGAAAGTATAGGGAAACAATGAATTTGAGAACGTCATTCTTGAAAAAAAAAGACCATTTGTTGGCTCAATTACACAAAATACTATTAAACAGAGAATTAGAGACAAAAATAATTAAAGATTCAATGACACAATGGGCAAGAAATATAGGGCATGAAATTAGCTTGGAACATGGGGAGAAAAGCTGGAAGACTACACAAAAATTTACATTAGGCCAAAAGCTGAAAGAAAATTACTTTAAGATGCTCTATAGATGGTACTTAGACCCAGCAAAATTAAGAAAAATGTACAAGATTTCCAGCTAATGTTGGAAATGTAAGACAGAAGAAGGAATATTATTCCATATGTGGTGGTCATGCCCTGAAGCTAAAAGATATTGGAAAACCATTCAAAAGAAAATACTGGAAATATTACAAATTAATATTCCTTTGTATCCTGAAATATTTCTTTTAAATATGTTACACCAAATAGAAAAAGACCATATTAGATATTGGAGAATAATACTGAAGTGTGAACATATCCCAGATACTGAGGAATGGGAGGTTAAACTATCAGAAATGATAGTGATGGATGATTTGACAATGGCACTTAAAGGTGAAACAAAAGGGAAAAATAGGGAAGAATTAAAACCAATTAAAGAATACATACAACGAAAATGGGCGATTCAGAAGGAAACATGAAAAGAATGAAGATAAGCAAAGATATAGGGAAAAGGGAAGAGAAAAATTTATTTTCAAAATAATAAGGCAAGTCACATAAAAAGAGAAATGATCAGAAGAAACTTGGAAAAATAAGTGAATAATCAAACTGGAAAAAGGAAGGAAAGAAATTGAAATTGTACATTTGTATATAATTTTTATATAGAAGGATGCTCATAAAACTCAGAACAAAGCAGAAAAAGAATTCATATGTAAGACAAAGCAGAATATACAAGACATGTAATTGAAATTTATTTAGATACATGAAAGATATAGAGGTATCTGTATATGTAGACTAAGTTAGAAGAGCAATAGAAGAAGAAGTAGTAGTAGAAGATGATGTTGGATAGGTATACAAATTTGATTGTATATATTTCTTTGTTTTTTGTTTCTTATATATTTATAAAAAGAAAGAATGATTATTTGTAAATATTGATTGTTATAACTTTTATAATAATAAAATTAAAAAAAGAAAAACAAAGAAAATAGGGGTTTCTAAGAAACAGGCTAGCGACAACCCAGCCACTCTTCACTGAATAGTTTAAGGTAGCCGGTTGCTGTGGTTCCAGTGAGGGCACCTTGGCTTTCTGGGTGGCTGGGTGATATCTGCTAGATTCTTTACACTCTTGTCCATTGCAAGGCACTGTAAAGAATAAGACACCCCAAATGGGATACCCATGGACAAACACACACTGTTGCTTTAGGCAGGGGTGGGCATCTGTGGAAGGTCCAGAGGCCAATTTTCTTCACTGAGACCCTTCAAGAGACATACAGAGCCAAAAGTGTCAAAACCAACAAACCAGCTAGAAGCAGCTAGAAGTCCTAGTTCTGAAAAACAGGTAATTGTTTAAATGATAAACAACTCATTCCATTTGTGGAGGGAGTTTGACCTGTCTAAAAGGTGAATTGCCTCTCTTGGAGGCTTCCAGAGGAGACTATTCACGTGGGGGGGGGGGGGCAGAAAAATGCAGTTTTGGGAAATACAGAAAAGTTGGGGGCCACAAATACAGACTTTGAGGACTGCATTTTGCCCACCCTGCCTTAAGAGGAGACTCTGCTATGTGTCCCCACCACTACTATCTGAAGTGCAGCTAGTTAGTAGAGGAAACATACCCCTCTTAGCACTTCAGGGGGTTGGAAAAACTTACTTTGTGGACTAATGCTGAAAATCTCTCAGCTAGTCTGACCAGTAACTTTTTCAGGCTCTAATGGGGACACAGAATGTTGCTTTGTACTTTTCGGCGATCCATCTTCTTCAACATGACTGTCAGTGCCTTTTCAGGATTGGAACAGAGATCTTCCCCAGGCCTGCTTGGGAGCTGCCAGAGACGGAACTGGGATCTTCTATAGCCAAACCATGTGCTCTGCCACTGAATTACAGCTCTTCTCACAGTGGTATAGCTGCAGAGGTGGGGGTAAAATTAGGTTATTGCCCTCCCATGAGAATTATGCTCCCTCATTTTTCTAAAGTCTCCAAATTTCTAGCATTCCAGACAGTTAGACACTGACAACAGTTCACAGCTTGAACTCTTTTCCTACTGTGCCACTACCTTTCTGCAGTGGTGGGATTGCATGCTCCTGTGAGGAAAGAGGATATATTAATGGCAGCAGTACTGCTAGTACTGTACCCCATGTCAGACAGGCTTTTGCTCAGGAGCCAGATTAAATATGCCAGACAGTACAAGGCAGCAGCAGTAATAGGGGATGATGCTGGTGGAAGATTTCTCAGAGACAACAGCAACACATGTCAATAATGTGTAGAAGGAGGCACGGTAAAGCCTTTTTGAATGCCTTTTCCCATAAAAAACCCTACGATGAGACAATCCAAAATGAAATAGGAGATAATGCCAGAAGATGAGATTCCCAGGTCAGATGGCACTGGGGTACAGCAGAGGTCAACTATGAATAGTGCTGTGGCTAATGATGAAAACTGGATTCAAACCAAAAGGCCGTTCAGCTATTGACATCCTCAGAGGTCAAAAGAAAGTCCAAAGCTCCACAACACATATTATAGGAACATGGAGTGTGAGAAGCATGAATCAGAGGAAGCTAGGCATAGTAAAACAAGAAACGGAATATATAAACTTTGCAATATTGAGGGTAAATGAGCTAAAGTAGACAGGAATGGGACATTTTGAGTCAGATAATTACGCAGTGTTTTACTCAGGAAATGAACATCTAAGAAGAAATGTTTAATAGAATTAATACTGAGGAGAGATGTAGCAAAAGTAGTCAAGCGATGTAATGCAAAGTCTGATCAAATAATATCAGTAAGACTTCAGAGAAAACCAATCAGGATAACCATAGTCATAATCTATAACCATAATGCCAAGTTTATGCTCTAACTACAGAGGCAGAAGAAGAAGAAATTAAAAGATTCTATGCTGGAGTCAAGGAGGAAATTGGGCATATACCAAAAAGGTCTTCTTGTTAACCATAGGTGATTAGAATACAAAAGTAGGAAACAGAGCAGTATCAAAGACTATAGGAAAATTTGGCCTAGGATGAAGAAAGAAGTAGCAGCGTGACTGGTGGAATTTTGCAAAGCTGACAGTTTGTTCATTGCAAGTATATTCTTCAAGCAAAAAAAGTGACTGTATACAGAGATATCACCCAGTGGCTGACATAGAAATCAAATACATGGCACAATTGGAAGCAGAAGACGGAGAAGCTTCATTTCCTCTGCAAAATTAAGACCAGAAACAGATTGTGGCACCAACCATGAACTGCCAATATCAAAGCTGAAGCTAAAGAAGACTACTGAACTATTGTGCCAAAATACAACCTGAAGAACATTCCTGTAGAATTTAATGATGGCAAGGAAGGGTGACCGGAGTTGGCAAGGGGCGTGATCCTGCACTCCTCGCTCTTTTCCCACAACCCGCCACTGGGCTTGGGGCCGAGGCAGGTGGTGGAAGTTGGCAAGGGGCATGATCCCTCGCTACTCTTTCTTTTCCTGGCCCCAGGCACCCAGCCCAGTTATCTGTGGTTGGCCCGATGGTGGCCAACCGTGGATAACTGAATCAGCAGATAATGAATCCATGGATGGTGGGTCCTACTGTAGTGCAAATCTATTATTTACATTAATAGATTTGCACTACAGTAGGACACCCCCATCCACAGATTCATTATCTGCTGATTCAGTTATCCACAGTTGGCCACCATTGGGCCAACCAGGCATAACTGGGCTGTGTGCCAAGGGCCAGTGGCGGGAGGGGGGGAAGAATGAGTAGTGCAGGATCATGCCCCTCACCAACTTCTGCCACCCACCTCAGCCCCAATCCCAGTGGCGGGTTGTGGGAAAAGAGTGAGGAGTGCAGGATTGCGCCCCTCACCAACTCTGGTTGCCCCTCCAACTCCCATTGCCCGCCCGGGCGGATCCGCTCTTTTCCTGCTCACTGCCACCATGATCTGCCTGGGGCTGGCGGCAGGACAGGGTATTCCCTACTACCCGTGGATTTCAGTATCTGTGGGGGGGGGGCCGGAACCAATCCCCCGTCGATATGGGGGGTCCTACTGTATTAACCCTAACTGATCAGAAGCAGGAACTCTGGACTGAAGCCAGGGAAACTGTCAAGGAGGAATGCAAAAAGACACTATCTGCAGCCCAAAAGAAAGAGCAGCCTCAATGACTGACAGATGAAACTCTTCAAGCAGTTAAGAACAGATGAGAAGCAAAAGTAAAAGGTGAGAAAAATAGGACCAGAACCCTGAATGCAACTGTTCAGCAACTTGTATGCAGAAACAAGGAAAACTACTATAATAATCAACAGCGACAAAAAAGGAAGAACAAGAGGCATCCTCCACAAGATTTGAGAAATCCAAGGGAAATTTAAACCAAGAGCGGGGATGCTATATGACCAGCAGGAGAATACATTACCTGACCAAGTACAAATAAAGGGTTG
Source organism: Cyclura pinguis (assembly GCA_030412105.1). Taxonomy (NCBI): domain Eukaryota; kingdom Metazoa; phylum Chordata; class Lepidosauria; order Squamata; family Iguanidae; genus Cyclura; species Cyclura pinguis. The sequence goes on along the minus strand of CM059601.1, from coordinate 258,084,103 downwards.
ATGGAAACAATACATGGAAGAACTATATAAAAGAGAAGAAAAGATGACAGATTCATTCTAGGAATAACCATTTGAAGATGGACCTCCACTTTTAGAAAGTGAAGTGAAACCTCACTCAAAGCACTTGGAAGAAACAAATCACCAGGAACAGCTGGCATACCAATAGAGCTGCTTCACACTGCAGAGATAAAATCTACTCCAGTTCTAACTAAAATCTGTCAGCAAATATGGAATACAAAACATTGGTCCACAGACTGGAAATGTTCAATATTCCTTCCAGTCCCCAAGAAAGGGGACATCAGGGATTGCAGTAATCACAGGATATTTGCATTAATCTCTCATACAAGCAAAATGATGCTCAATAATTCTGCCCTCTCAAAGGCTCTTGGTGACAGGCCTTTACTTACAGACAGACAGCCTCATAGTCAACACGGATGGGGTGACAGATGCAACAGCTTGTCACAGACTCAGATGCCAACTCTGCCCATACATCTACTTGGGAAATGTCATCACAGGACCTAATCACATCAATCATAATATTAGAGGTACTTTCACTTGCTTATCTCTATATGCCATCTTCTGTCCATAATGCCCTTCAGCACTCTACATTGGGCAAACAGGCCAGTCTTCAGGCATCAGGAATGAAAACACACAAAAACCAGTTGCAGAACAGCTCAATTTTCCTGAACAAACCTCAGAATAGCAGTCTTTGAACAAGGAAAAAAAACACCTACAAAGTAAGATTAGACAGAGAAACATCAAAACTGGAACACAGTCCTCCTTTCACATTTGCAGGTCTGACCTTCACGAATTTGATTATTTGCTAGGTGCGTGCATGCTTGCATGCATCTTCCTTCTCCTCTGTGCGATCACCTTTCCATTCTCTTGCCTCTGGCCTCTGTGCTGAGAACCTGCACCAAGGCAAAGGCAAGGGAATGGAGCAGGAAAAGACTCATGCGAGCCTACTTTCTCCCCTCTGGAGCTCCCCCCTCTCATTCCCTTGCGTCTGGCCCCAGTGTGCAAAAGGCAAAGGAATGGGAGGGGGATCGCAGGGGAGAATTATTCACTGTTTTTCCACTTTCGTGAGGATTCTGAGTCCTAAACCTTTGTGAAAGTGGAGGGGCCACTGTGTATCTACAAATTCTAATCCACTGACATTGGGTTGAAGAGACACGAGTTTCTCGGCACACTAGACATATTATAACACTAGTTAACACCCCAGTCTCATGAGGGCCCTCTTGGCCAGTTAGTCACATCTTCTTTCTGGTTCCCAATGAGCATCACACAACATTTCAGTAATTCCTTCCACCATTCATATGGTTACCTATTCACCTTGGCTTTAGGCAACATCTTTTCTCCTGCCTTTGTCCCCCAGCTGACCTTGTCACATTATCACCATACCCAAAAGTTTCCAATTTTTATTGCTATTCACACATACAGCCTGCTCATAAAGATCTGTTCCTAGGTACTTCATTTAATGCATTTGATGAAATAGGCCTAAGTCTATGAAAGCTAATGCTTCCAACTTCTTTCTCTCAGTCCCCAAGGTACTACAACATCCCTTTGCATACACATTTTCAGCAACTTGTCTTCCACATGGCATGCCTAGATATGTTACAAGAACTTACTCACTCATATTTGTGATTATATGTTTGGGTAAGGATAACGCATAAAGAAATGTCAGGGGATAAATGCCCAGAATTCTGATGTGGCAAAGGGACAAGTTAATTGGATTGGGGGAAACTGTGGCCCTACTTCTGGCCTTGATTGCTGGAGTTGTTGGTTCCTGGACACTCACAACATATAGAGGGCCACATGTTTCTCAGCCGTGGTGTGACAGCATTGCAAGCTTTATTCTGGAGGGGAAAATACTTGGAGACCCACAATTTTTTATTCTGCCTGCCTACTGAAGAGGTTAATACAGCAAAGCTTTTTGAAATTCAAAGCAAAGTCAATTTTGAAAGAAACAATGTTTCCAATAAACATTAGTAGGGCCACATGTTCTGGAGCTTAGGTGGAAGTAGCCTGCCACTCTGTGGTATGTGCTGATAGATATGCAAAGCTATTCAGCTTACGGGGGAGAAATGCAGAATGAAAATGTCATTAATAGTAAACAGAAGAATATTGCGCAGGCACAAAAATGTATAGACCAATTAACATGTGAATTCCCTTTCAAGAGAATGCAGTGTTGCCAAATTTTAAAAACAGGAACAAGGACGGTCAAAATGCATTTTTTACACACACACACACTTATTTCATAATTAGTTATAAATATAAACAATTGTGAAATAATAGAAAACATATAAAGAAAGACAAACATAGTAACAAAAGCAAAACAGAACTCATACCCTAACACATAACAAACTAACAAACTGGAACACTCAACTACTAACATTAAACAAAAGAAAGGGAATACACATCCTGACTTCCCACTCCCCAAAATTATAGCTGTTACTTCTCTCATATTATATTTCTTCTGTTTTCTACTTTTATGTGCATACTAGCATAGATACTTGGCATTGCCTGGGATTTTATTTTCTCATAGGTAACACTTGTTAGAAAGATTTGAGATCCTGTGTCTCTAATTCCCCAAACTGTCTTGTCTGGTACCTGTAACTTTTCCCCACATCCCCCAATCCAGTCTGTATTCAGAGTTATTAATACGCAGATGTTGGGTTCCTGAGGGAATATACTGGCCTCCTCTTTGCTGCTAGGCCTCATCTCCATAGCAACCGGCTTATTCAAGACAGACACAGTTGACTGAGGCCCAAGCGCTCTCTGGTTGAGAATTCTAAAGGCCTCTCCTTAAAGTGCAAACCCCGGGATTCCATAGAATCTTCTTAGGCAGCCAATCATATGAGGTCTTTGCCTGACACAGACAAACAAACTTCAATTTTATATATTAGACTAGCATATTTACCTGGTGTTGCTCTGGATTTTATTTTCCTCTTAAGAACTCACCCATGTTTTCCAGTGCAATCTGTATTCAGAGTTACTTAAGTACACAATTTGGGTTCCTGAGGGAATACTGTCCTCTTCCTTGCTGCTAGGCCTTGTCTCCATAGCAACCGGCCTTTTCCAGTATCTGTAACTTTGCCCCATATTCCCCAATCCAATCGGTGTTCTCTGGTGACGCTGATGTACTGGCTTTTGATTTTTTTTGCTTTCTGTTGAATTTATGCAATGGCTTTATGTTTTTCTGGAAGCATTTTTTGTTTTGAATTTCAAAACATTTCAAAACTCCTCACATATGGAACCATACAATCTACTGTATGTGGCGAGAAGACTTTGTAACTATGTTGTGTATCTAACTTCAGTTTTCTGCACATATGTCTCCCAAATGTTTTCTGGCATCCTTACTGATGGTAGGCCTCATCTCCATAGCAACCAACCTGAGCCCCAAGAGCAATCTTGGTGAGAATTCTAAAGGCCCCTCCCTAAACTGCCAACCCCCGGATTCCATGGAATTTTCACAGCCAGCCAATCAGACAAACAGGCAAACCCGCAGACAAACTTTGACTTTTATATAGTACCTATAGATTAATGCTATCTACTATTAATAAAATAGAACATTCAATTACATTTCTATTACTTCTATCTTAATATTCTGCAATTATAGTGATTAACGTTTTCTACTAGTCAAAACTTCTTAGTGCTTGTTTTCCTTCAGATGATTTTAAATATACTATAACCTGTTCCCACTGTTTCTTAAACTCTGTAATAGAACCATCTCTCAGCAAAGTTGTTAACTTATCCATCTCTACCATATCCATCAATCTTCTTGGGATGGACAGTTGAAATTCATGACCTGCAGGCTGACAGTCAGAAACTAACTCTTAATAAGATTTTTACCTATATAACAAATGAAAGCGTTGACTTCAGATAACTTAGTCCTGTATTTCTATGCAATATTAAAACAGTGTCCACATTCATAAACTACATGATGCTCACATTTGTCTTTATGGAGGGTCCATATGCCCAAATACAGGATTTTTTAGCATCTTGTTCATAAAAGGGAAAGCTTTCCAACCCTCAAATAGGGGACATCCCTTTATACTAAGGCATACCTGCCAGTCCTACAAGTGACATGCTTTCCAGCCCCAAAATAAGGGACATACCTAATAAAAAGGAACATCTGTTAGCCCTAACAGAATGGCACCTTGTCAGGGAACTGAGGATCACACTAGATGAGATACTTTTCATGCAGTTAGCACTTATGTGAATGTTTTTTCCCCAGTCAGTCTGATACAGTGGGGTGAATGGAACTCTGGCGGATGGCGGTTGAGGTGGGGCTTCAACCCTTTCCTTCTTCCCAAATTGAAACCAAGCTCAGGGACAGGCCTATGGAGTTGCAATCAGAAGCAATTTTAGGTGGGGTTGGAGTCAACTGAAATGTACCCTCTTTAACTCCAGCAACAAAATAAATACTTGTAATATTTTAATAGTATCCATTATGTTCTGTTCGTCTTAATTTTATACATTCTTTAGCTTTAAGGTATACGTTGTGTTTCTGTTAAAATCCTATTTCAAAATTTTTTAAATGCATATTTGCATTCACAGGGTTTTAAGAAAGTTTTCTTGTTCAGAAATTTTGATCATACAAATATACTTTATGTTCTAGCTATCTAAGTAGCCTAGTGATGAAATGCCTCATGCTACCATTTTACTACAGTAAAATTTTATTATTTATTTCTATAGTTAAACAGAATCAAAACAGAGAAGTCAGGTTCGAAGGTTTGTCTTACCAACTTGCTTTGTCTCCCCACTCACAATGCATCAAAAGAAAGTCTCTCATAGAGTCCCTTACCATCACCCCACTTTGAATCCTGACATAGACCCCCGCATGGCATCTTCTCTAGTCTGGTCTTGAACTGAACAGGTTAACCCCACATGGGATTGAAGAACCTCAAAAGTAAGCTCACCTGAGTTTTTTCTTTTCTTTTGACAGTCCTCCCTCCCACCTATGTACTTTCAGCTGTTGAAGAATCTTAGAGGATGAAACTGAGGAAAAGAGGAAAGTGTTACCCTGATTTCAGGGGTCCCGTGAGGGACACCTCAATGTGCTCCAAATACTGGGGAATGGGAATTAGCAAGAGCACAAGCTAAGCAATGCAAGAGGCAGGGCAACCTTGTGAGATCTTGAACCCAATGTTTACGGGGTCAGGCCGAGTCAATAATCAAACAGAAGTAAATAATAATTATTTTCCTTTATTTTGAAACACAGTCAACACGTATGTATGCAACCACTCACACAGATCCAATGAAAGAAAGGTAGGAGTTGGATAGAGGATTTTGAGAGGGATTTTTCAGGGGAAATACTACACCTGATCCTGAAGCCCGGTTTATCAGAAGAAAAGTCCGTTGTATCGGAGATTCTCAGCACGTGGGAGCTGAGGGGAAGGCTCGTCGAATGGAGCGACAGCAAGGCGGGATGGAAGTCAGAGCGATCTGAAGAGACGCTCAAAATCAGGGGGTCTTATAGGGGAAAATGTGCCTGTAGGCTAGTCCGTTCCTGGGGAAAACAATGGGTTTCGGGCTGGAGACAAAGCCTCCAAAAGGTAAGTACTTTAGATGATTGAATTATGACAGCGTTGTCAATAGCGTAGACAGCATGCAAACACGGAGTGCTTGACAGTTGGATATTCAGCTCATCAAGCTGCCTGCTCGGGGCACGGGATCTTTTGTAAACGGCGTGCATACATAATGTGATCTTAAGAGGGTACTTGCCTGGAGGTCTCCTGAAGCTGCAGTCTGGCAATTACTGGCCTTCCTGGATTTGTTTTGAATAGTTCAGCTATTTTCGGCCATGCCCATGTGCGTGCTTGTCTGGGGGCCTCGCAAGCACATGGAGAGGAATGGGTAGCGAAGGCCAAATTCTTGATATCAAATGATATCTAATATACCACAAGTCCGGACTAGAAACTATAGTAGCAAAAGGCCAAGCAATCGACCAAGAAGTACACTGGGAATGTGAACAATCACATAAAGAATTTGATGGTTCCAACCTATCCACAAAGCATTTGGCAATCCATCATCACACACCACCCTAAAAAATTATGCAGCAGAGAGGGCAATCTGGACAGACACAGCCATGAGAAAAGTTCTGGAGACTAATCAAGACCAGAGAACCATTAAAATAGTTAAGGATTACTAGTCTATTTGGAGGGCTGGTATCAAAGGAGGATCATTGGTGGGAAATTGTGTCATACTCTGGGAAAAAGTTACAGCTTTCAGCATCCAGGAGAGCCAGCGTGTGTAACTTTTTGAGAGTTGGACTGGGACTCTACCTAACCAGGGTTCAAATCCCCATTCTGTCACAGAAACCCACTGGGTGACCTTGGGTAAATCACACTTTCTTGCCTGAGAAGAAAGCAATGGCAAAAGCTCCTTTCATGAACTCCTGCCTCCCCAATCCCCTGCAAAAAACCTACAACAGCCTGATCCAAAGCTGAATTGACTTGAAGACACATAACAATAACAAACTCAGAATCCACTAGCCAGCATGGTCCATGGCTTCTGGCATTTGTAGTCCAAAAAGGTGACTTTTCCAGGCTCACTTAGGTCAAAGGGCAACTCAGTCACTTAACTGATGTAAGAAACTGGATAACATTGACAGCAAGAACTTTGTACCAGATAACTTGGTTGCTTGGTCTCTTGAAAAAAGTTAGTAATGTTTTTTGTTCTGATTGAACTCCGTAAAACATTGTTTTAAGAGCCCTGGAAGTCGATGAAGCATAACCATGTGGGGCAGGCGTTAGAGCAGCAATGAAACCAGTAGCCCTTCTGATGTTATTGTACTGTAAGTCCCAGCAGCCCTAACCAACATAAGCAGTGATGAGAGATGATGGGAGATGCAATCCAACAACATCCAAACTGCCACATTTTCCAGTTCCTGCTTTAGTGGCTCAATGCTTCTGGAACTTTCAATGACTTTCATCAGTTTTGGTTGCTATACCAGCTACAACCGTAACCTGTGATAACCTATGAGAGCTTGGCCAGTTACCCATGCCTCCCCATTTAGAGTACTGAAATCTACTGTGTATGGTGGAGCTACCCTTAGAAATGGTTAGAAACTTCAGTTAGTCCAAAACAAGGCTGTAATTTTATTCACTAGGACTGGCTATTTTGTTCATATCACGTCTGCTCTTTGCCAGCTGCAATCTGTTTCCAAGCCTGTTTTAAAGAACTACTCTTTGAAAACGAGCTTCTCTATTTGTCTCAGGTGCCTAAACAGTAACCAAAGATGGTTTGAAGCTATTAATGAGCACAATTTATTTAAAGATTTATTCAGTTCACAGCAGATAAACATGAAACCCAGTGTCTGTGAAGACGGATAATATACTAGGAATCAGAAGCAGCTCAATTAATTGAGAGAAAATCACAGCTTAAAGGATCAAGATGAAATTGTCTCAAACAATATCCAAAATTAATCACTGTCCTTTACAAAATAACACATTTGTCTTTAACCTTCTAGTTAAAGCTATCTATATTCCCAATTTGATTTAAAGACTGAGTAACAGTTACAGCTACTGGTTCAAGAGTCAGGTTCATGAAGGCTCAGGCAAAGAGGGAAACAGACGGATCCAGGAAAATTTAGGTAGCGAAAATTGGTGAAGAAAGAAATGCAAGGGGAGGGTAAAATTCAATAGCGAAGCCTGAGCTTCATCAGGGGCAAATAATAATTAATAATAATAATAAAATTGAGTTTTGCAAGAGTCTATGATACATTCCACACTGGAAAATATGTTAAAATTGAACGTTTTCTTAAAATCAGGGCAAATGTGTATTAATGTAAAGCCACAGAACAGGTAAATTAAAAAAAAATTTAAAAAGAGCTTTTTGATGTATTCACTCCCTTAAAGTTTCCTGTCTTCTGAGTGGTCTCTTTTCACTTATCACTAAAATTAAGCTCTGTATTGGTAGGTGGCTAGTTAGAAAGAAAATGCACATTTCCTTACCTTCCTTTAACTCTTTAGACATAACGACTTTTTTCACCAGTGTGGGTCTCAAAGTGGCTTACGAAGGTTAACAAATGCCTTCCAAAGATGTTCTTTGCCTTATGGCACATAACATGATCCTAGGGTCCTACCACAGTACATCCTGGGCACAGAGCCACTGAAAGTATCTAAAAGGTCCAACTTGCTTCCATTATGTTCCATGGGAAGATGTTTGGGGGAGGGGGTTGACATTTACTAGCTGTAATGACCTAAAAGAAAATTTTTATAAAATGTTATATAAATGGCACCTTACACCTGAGAAACTAGGGAAAATATATAAAAACCTTAAAAATGAATGTTGGAAGTGTAAAAAACAAGTGGGAACTTATTGCCATATATGGTGGCAGTGTAAAAAAGTTAAAAAATATTGGATAAGGATAGGGGATTTTATACAGAAGATATTAAAAGTTAAAATAATATTAAGATCAGAATTATGTTTATTAAATATGATAAACAAGAATATTAGAGAGGAAAAAAACATAAGAATTGATTAGATACATGATGATGGCAGCAAGGATGATTTAGGCAAAACACTGGAAAAATAACAAGATACCGAAATTAAATGGATGGATGACTAAACTTACTGATTTGGCAGAGATGGATAAATTTACGACATTATTGAAAGGGAAAACAATAGAGTCATTCTTGAACATCTGGAAACCTTTCACAGATTACATAAAGAGTATACATGGGGACTTAGTTATCTCAGGTTTTGGTATGTAAAATAGAATAGGTGTAAATTTAGTAGAGAGCAAAATGAACTGCAGATATATTGAAGGAGATAAGGGAATAGATTTAAATTTGGAACTTATAGCAGAAGAGGACAGGAAGTTATTTTAGTATATCCGTATTGTTCTTCTTCTTCTTTTTTCTTCTTGCTTTGTTTATTATTCAGCTTATATGTATGTTTGTAGAGAAGGGGTGAGGGGGAATAGAAAGATCTTTCTATGCTATATTTTTAAACTGAATTAAGTGTTTTTTGTTCCCTTTTTTTTCTTTCTTTCTATCTTCTTTTTGTTCTACTTTTTTTTTCCTTACAGAGCAGTTCCTGGTTGTTGTCAGAATGTCTTGTTGCCTTTTTTTTCCCCTTTCCTTTTTTTTTTTCTTTACTTTTTGGATGCTTTTACTTCTGTTATAATGTATGTTTTTTTCTTTTAATTTTAACTAATAAAGACTATATTTTAAAAAAAATAAAGATAGATGAGATCAAAGCATTGTTCAGAAATGGTGAAAGGCAGAGAAAGCCATAAGAAAGTAGCCACATCAGTCTAGTATACTTTAAAAAAAATGTATAGTATAGTATTGGTCACAGAGTTAGCATGATGTAGTGGTTTGAGTATTGAACTATGCCTCTGGGAGACAAGAGTTTGAATCCCTGCTTGTCCAGGAAAACCCATCTTGGGCAAGTCACGCTCAGAGGAGGAGAATGGCAACGAACAAATCTTGCTTAAGGAAAAAAAAAAACTCATGGTAGGGTTGCCATAAATGAAAAGCAAATTGAAGCAACACAACAACAGTTATTAGCCATCTTTTCACCATCTACGCTGCCATAAAGCAACAAATAAATCAGAATGAAAAAAAAACAGTAATCAATTCTAGGTGAAAAACAGCATCAGGAACAAGCAAGCTGAATGCAAGCCCAAATGGAAAACATGCACTGTGGATCTCTTGTCACATTCCTAACATAAAAAAGGTTACTCAGGAAAGAAACAGTTCTACATACTTTGCTAACTGATTTGAAGGACCAGTTCCAATCATCATGCAACAGTTTTCAGTTTTTTATATCTGTATATATAGATGGAAACCGGAGTAGGATCTGCAAAGATCCAAACTAGTTAAGGTGGCCATGTATCATATTTTACAAAATAAAGTCCTCTGTTTGAATGGTTGTCTCAAGTTCAAAGCTGGATTAAAGGTCAAGAACCACAAGAAGGGAAATCAAGAGCCATAAAATGGCCACTCATCAGTTTGCACCTGAACAGGAGACCACATGCCAATGTCACTTGGTTAAAGTCTCTTCTGCTATTTTTATTTAAGTGATAGCAACGATTTCTAAATCATCTGGACGCTTGCATATAAATCATCATATGCAAATACTATTCAAGTATGCATCCTCTTCTGTAGCAATACATTTATGTTTTTTTCTTTTTGGTGATATGTAAGAAACTTCAGTAGGAGACAGTCAGACTGATCACAGCTTGAAGGTAGATTGCACAGCAAGAATGATGGCTAACTATGAAACAGCAATACATAATGGATTCTGCTCCCTTGGGGATTTGCTCTTATCCTCCCTGTTCCAGTTTTGGTATTGTGTGCCGTTTTTCCCATGTCACTCATGAGCATCTATACATATAAATTAGCATAAGCAATTTTATGCAAATAATCACTTTTTTTTCTCCAGCTTTTTAGCTGTGCTTTTCTTTACTTTTGACAGCACACAAGAGGCCCCCTCAAAACCACAGGACAATAGAAGAGGTTGCAGTCCTGTGCTCACTTACCTGGAGAATAAGTCCCACTACCCTCAGCAGGTCTAACAGACATGCACAGGATTGAGAGGTTAAATCCCTTATCCAGGAATAAGTCCCACTGAACTCAACAGACTTAGGCCATTTCCACACTACACTGTTACAGTGCTATTATTCCACTTTCAACATCCTAAGGAATCCTGAGGTTTGCAGTTTAGGGAGGGGCATTTAGACTTCTCAGCCAGAGAGCTCTTTGGCCTCAGTAAACTACAAACCCCAGAATTCCACAGGATGTTGAAAGTGGAATAATAGCACCATAAGTGTAGTGCAGAAACAGCCTTTAAAGTCCAACTAAAAACATTTTCCCATTAGACTGTTTTAGTGCTATTATTCCACTTTCAACATCCTATGGAATGGGGCCTAAAGGCCCCTCCCTAAACTGCAAACCCAGGATTCCGCAGGATGTTGAAAGTGGAATAATAGCATTATAACAGTGTAGTGCAGAAATGCCCTTTTAAAAAAGGCCAACTAAAGACATTTTCCCATTAGACTGTAATCCAGATTGCTCTTTGGCCTCAGTAAACTACAAACCCCAGGATTCCATAGCATGTTGAAAGCAGAATAATAGCAACATTACAGCGTAGCGCCGAACCGGCCTTTAAAGTTCAACTAAGGACATTTTCCCATTCGTTATAGGCTATTTCCACACTAGATTGTTATAGTGCTATTATTCTACTTTCAACATCCTATGGAACCCTGGGGTTTGCAGTTTAGGGATTCCATACGAAGTTGAAAGCGGAACAATAGCACTATAACAGTGTAGTGCGGAAATGGCTTTTAAAGTCCAGCTAAATATCCATTGGCTCCTGCTGTAACAGCCCACCATGGATTACAGCCCAATGTATCAAAAACAGTAAGCATTCTCCACAACTGACACACACACACACACGCGTGTATGTCTCAACGTATAACATGCCTATAAACGCTGAGTGCAGAAAAGATACAGGGATGTATAACCCTCCCCTCCCCCGACCCTCATACACGCGAGGAGTGGAAAAACTCCCACTCTTTGCTTCCCCGTTCCTCGGCTAGCCTGCCCGCCTGCCTGCGCCAGGGCTGGGCTAGGCTGGGCCTCGACCAGCGCCTCCGCCTGCTCCAGGCCCGGATTACCCAGCGGACCTCTGTGTGGCGCAGGCGCGTTGAGGAGGCAGCTCAGGAAGAGGAAAATGGAATAAACAGCCTGCCGCCGCCGCCACCGGGACCATTCAGCAGCCTGGCCACGGGCCCAGCTTCCCCACCCCCGTCTCCCTCGGCGGACTCCTCCGACTCCCCGCCTCGGGCAAGCACAGGCGGCGTCCCTTCTTCTTCCTCGTCCTCCCCCCCCCTCGTCCTCCCCTTTCCTTCCCCGTTGCCGGAACTCGGGCTGTGACAGCGGCGGCCGTGCTCCGGCTGCTGCTGCTCCCCGCGCCCGCCGCCTGCCTCTCCCCATGGTGCTGTGGCCGGCAACGGCGGTGCCTCCCGAGGCGGCGTCGCTGCCGCTGCCGCTACTGCTGCTGCTGTAGCGGCCGCCGCCATGAACAGCGGCGGGCTCCCCTGCTCCTCCCCGGTGGCGGCAGTGGCAGCGTCGGCGGCAGGGCCGCCCCCTGGGCCAGGCGTTCCGGCGGCGGCGGCGGCGGCGGGGGCAGCGGGGGTCCCCGGCGGGCTGAAGCTCAAGTTCTGCCGCTACTACGCCAAGGACAAGACGTGCTTCTACGGCGAGGAGTGCCAGTTCCTGCACGAGGAGCCCGGCGGAGCCTCCGCCGCCTGTCCCGGGCCTCCGCCCCCGGTGGCCCTCGGGGGGCTTCCGCTCGGGCTCCCGCCCGGCTCCGCTGCTCCGGCCGTGCCCGTGGCCGCCTCGCCCGGACATAGCGGCGGGTACCCGGGCCATGGAGCGGCGGCGCCGGTGGCGGGGCCTAAGAAGCCCCCCGACTTGGTGGGAGGAGGCGGAGGCGGCGCAGGAGGCGGCCACGGAGGAACGGGCGGCGGCGGCGGCGGCGGCGGCGGAGGGGGGCTGGACGGACCCCGGCTGGCCAGTGAGTGCGGCTTGAGGGGGAGACCCCCAAGTTTTGGGGGAGAAGTGGGTCGGGTGGGGTGTGTGGGAGAAGTTCCGGTGGGTCCCTAGTCCGAGGCCTTGGCTCCACAGCCGCCTTCTGCCGGAGGAAGACGGGGATGTCAGGGCTGAGTCTGACGGAGGTGCTCAGATGCTCCGGAAGAGGGTGTGGGATGCTGGGTGGCGGGCTAAGTCTCGGGTGTGTTTTTTGTTTTTTCCACGGTCTCCGAAGTGAACTGACGCCTGTGTGCTCCCTGAAGAAACATGGGCTGAGAAAGGCCACAGAAGGAGACTGTGTGATGTTGCCCTTTCGTCCTGCTCCTACTTGTCCTCATGGCATGGGAATTCAGATGGGGGGGAAAGTGGGGAACACCCTCTGTTCCTTAAGAATGGGCGGAAAGGGGTGTGGTGATGGCTTTTTCCTTCTGAGGAGGCTGGGATTGAGGTTGTCCGTGTGCTTCTTTGGAGGAAGGTGAAAAGAGATGATGGGTGGTAGCATTTTCTGACAATCTATAGAGATTCCTATAAGGTTAGTGAGAGCCAGCTTGATGAAGTGGTTTGAACTTTGGGCCACAGCTCTGAAGACCGGTTAAGTCAAATAAGTCTAATAAATGCTAATCGCTCCAGTTTGTGCTGGAGGGGTTGTCAAGCATTGTTGTGTATTCTTGTGCAAGTTTTAATAATTAAAAAAATAAAAAGCTCTGGAGACCAGGGTTCAAATCTCTACTTAACCATGAAAACTCACTGGGTGAGCTTGGATAAGTCACACTGTCTCATCCTCAGAGGAAGACAATGATGGCAAACCCCTGCTGAAGAAATCTTGCCAAGAAAACCCCTCGATAGGTTTGCCTCAGGGCTGACATATGTCAGAAACGACTTGAAGACACACAGCAACAACATAGGCTTAGTAGTTCAGTTGTGAACCCACTTGATGTGTAGGCGCAAGATCCATAATCTTGATCCTCAAGAGTGGCCTATGCTTGTGTTTTGTAAACCTAGCCTGTCATTGTTTCATTTTTGTTGTGAATTCAAAATCCACAGTTGGGCAAAACATTCATAGAGCCATAGAATCATGATTCCTGTGTGGGACAGGAGCCTTGATTGAGACATTGAGTTGTGAAAACTTGACCTGGCTTCTTCTTTCCCTTCTCTCTACCCTTCCCGCAAAAATAGGGAAAGCACCTAGCACTGACCTACAGTATGTCCCAAAAGTAGTAAAAAAAAAACCAAAACCCTAGCTTTTTGATAAGGAGAGATAACCAATCTGTCAGCACTATGTAAAAAAACTGAGAAAACTTATTAAAGATATCTTCAAGTGTGTTTTGACAATTTGTCATACCCTCTCTGTAGATTTTGTTTCTCCTGTCAGCTTCCAGTTACAGTTCCCCAAGAGCTAAACTACGTACTCTTTTAAATACATAGCTTTGAATCCTATTGTCAGTGCTAAGGTAGACCCATCCAACAGACAAGGCTTATATGGGTTGACTTAGCTTGCTGCTGCTGACTCTGTGGGTCTTCTCTGCTTGGGAATAATAAGATTTAAGCTTCTCTGTGCAGTTTTAAGATCCCTGTCTTTTTTCCCCTTAACACTAGAGCAAGCATGTATGGTCTCAGTCCAGTATGCAACCATTATGTGGGCAAGGGAAGGTGTAGGCCTTGCTTCTTCCTCTTTTTGATTTTAAAAGTTAGCACACATGTATCATGCATCATGGTTAAGAAAGCAGAGGGGCGATCCTGCATTGGTGCCATCTGTCACTTCCGATGTTTGAAGTCTGGTAACACCTGCAGACTGTTAGGAGGAAAATACATTAAAATAGTTGGGTCCAGGATGTGAAGATCTCACTCAAACTTCTGGAGGGGTAGATGTGTTGTTGCCTGTCAACTTAATGGCAACCCCATAAATTTTATAGGGTTTTCTTAGGCAAAAAATACTCAGAAGTGGTTTCACCAGTTCCTTCCTCTGAAATACAGCCTACAGCACCTGGTATTCATTGGCAGTCTCCCTTCCACGTATGAACCAGGCCTGAACCTGCTTACCTTCTGGTGCCTTTAGGGTATTAGTCTTCAGCAAACACAACGGTGGGTCCTGTCATACATATTTTCCCATATATCTTTCACAAGAAAAGAAGGAGGTAGTGTGAATAAATTCTACTCTTTGGTGGGATTTTCAGAATGAAAAATCTTGAGGGTAAAGGTGAGTCAAAAGAATTGTCAGTTGTTAGCAGTGTAACTGTGACTTGTTGGAAAACTAGTTAATCAACAATTGTTTGGCATTAGAAAAAAACACGATGCAGAGGATACTTTGAAATAGATATTTTTAAATGTCATGTTTGCCAATACCACTCGTTAGGTGGTGTTAGCCACTCATAGCTTACCCCTCCCATATGCAGTATACGGTATAATAATTTAGGTTTGCATTACAGAGTTGTAAGAAGCTGTGCAAAGCATTTTGAATGCTTGAAAGCACTTAAATATCTTAAGTTGGTGATGTTTTTGAACTTACTGAGGCTGGGATAGAGCATTTAAACTAAAGTTGAGCTCCTGTTTATAGGTTTAGAATATACATTAATAGTCGCTTGAAGTGACTGCAGAAAGTCACTGTATTGTGGAAGAAATGGTATTGTGGATTGCAGCCTTGATACATCTCTACTCTGCTGTCCCATTTTATTCCTTTGTTTCACATCTGGTTCAGTTACATATTTGGTTCAGTTGCATATTTGTTAATGTCAAGATTCAAGAGGACAAACCTAATCAAATATCTTTGTATCAGTACTAAGCAAAGTGGATGCATGAATGGTCCCATAATAACGTCGCAAGTTTCAGGTTGGCGTAACATTTTGGTTACCCATCTGAGACTAAACACACAGGTTTCAAACTATCTCAGTGTCTTAAGTAGTGCACATGAGAACACAGGAAGCTGTCTTGCAGTGAATAAGACCGTTGCTCCATCTAGCCCAGTGTTGCTAAGCTAACCGCTGATCGGCAGTGCCTTTCCAGGGTTTTAGGCAAAGCTCTCTCCTAACCCTGTCTGGAGATCCCTGTAACTTCTTGTTGGTCATCCATCCAAATGGTAGTTATACCCAAACTGTTCTCAAAATGAGATAAGATTGGGTGTGTTCAGGGTCTACTTCTGCCATTTGTTAAGTATTTCTTGCTTTACAGGAGATAAGCATATGGCAGAAGTTGGTTATGAGAACAGTTGCACTATTACTGTTGTACTTCTGATCACTGAAGAGGAGCTACTGCCTTCTGTGAATTATTGCCCATCTTATGAGATGCAAATATCCTTTGCTATCTCATTTTTGAATGGAATACTTACTGTGAGTGAAACAAATAACTGTATACACTGTTTCCGACAAAATTTCTGGCTGCTTTATACAATAGTTGACTGCTTTATACTGTCTTTTCAGACCTCTGGGTCAATATGGATAGGACTAGACTGTTAGTGTACTTATGATGGAGAGACTGTGCCAATATTTATAGCAGAGCAGATTTTGTTGTCTTGGAATATAGTTGCCTTGACATACAGATTTTATTATCTTTCCCTTCTTCAATATATAACGTATTGCACAGTCACATGACAAAATAAAGGAAAGCCCTCTGAAATAGTATGAAAATTAGAGATATGAAACTGCTCTAAATGATGCATAGTTCTGTAATTGTTAATAATGCTAGATACTATAGATTATAGATACCACTGTGTTTTTAAAATGCATATGCATTTGAAGATATTTGTTTGAGGGTATTCTGAGAAAATATAGGAAAAGCGATGGCAGCCGTCTGGTTGTGTTGGGGAAAGGGGGATGAGCTACTGATGGCAGAATTAAAACTGGTAGGCAGATGGTAGCATTTTCAGCAGCATTAACTGCTGGATTGGATGAGTGGAATGTCCTCTGTGGGGAGACAGTAATAAAGGTTCAGACAGGTTAAAACTGTTTATGGTTCTGATTAAGATATCTGATTGAAAAATATATGAGCAAGAGATTGGCAACATTTTCTGGATGTAGGAGATAGTTAAACTTCTGTTTTAGAGGAATTATGTAGATAGAAAGGTGACCTGAATGCCAGTGAAAAAGATAAAAGGTATACCTGTTAAAATATTATGGCATTGACTGAATAAAGCACTGAAAGAAGTAGAGTAATAAATCTTTCTGCATGGGTGGATATTTGGGTCAGTTCAGCTTATGAGTTTCTGCTACCATTTGTGGGGAGTTAAAGGAACACAAATGATGTGGCTGTTATATACAGTTGGCATCAAGCATCTTGTGTCTATCTTTGTATGGATTTGGGAAGAATATATTGATCTTTGCTTCTGTATTTATATCATTTTCCACTAGGAAGTCTTACCCTGGTAACTACTGGGGCCTAGCTGAAGAGAAGAGGTTTTTATTGCATTATTTTTATGCAAATAAGTTGAAGTGTGTAGATGTGGAAGATGAACACTGTTTGTGTATGGTGCAGTATGGCCTATGTTGCAGCAAAGTAAAACTTAGTTAAACTATATATATATATATATATACACACACACACACAAATAGTTTGGGAAGTCAGATACTGTGAGATATTTGATGTAGATTTTTTAAAAATATCACAGCATTGACTTTCGGAATATTGTTTTTGACATGTGATTGTCAGTTTGAAAGATCACTAGTGTGGAGTTAACAACACAGTCCAATATCTGCTGGCATTATTTCGGATTGCAATCCCATTGAGTTTGCTAGGACTTAATTTCAGGTAGGTGTGTACAGGATCATAGACTGGCCTGGGTTTCGAGTCTTAGTTTACCACCGCTGTGTTTGGCAGTAAGTTTTGCTGAATGAAACATACTTCTGAAGAAACATGGATAGGTTTGTACTGTTTAAGGACTTTAGAAATATTCTTCTAAGGGCCTAGAGTCCATATTTACTGGAGAGTAAGCCTTTCCTGAGATTTTATCTCAGGTGCCAAGGTTTGCAGAGTAGGGTTTTTTTTTCCAAAAATTAAATTATATTTCTGCTGTGAATCCAGTGGGGATAAGGTACAGTTAATAAAAACCACTTCAAAACAATTTAAAATAACCTTAAAACCACTCAAGCAAACAAAGAAAAAATCAACTTAATTGTTTTAACTTGTTTAACTTAAGGTTTAAACAACCTTAATTGTTTTTAAGACTAATCCTTTGCTTCTTGAGAATGCTGCTTATCATTATGATTCTGGGACAACCTTTAACTCCCTTATTGCAGCGACTTTACTGACTATGATCCTTTTCTGTTCACAATTCAAATGCTGGTAATTAGCTATAAAGCCCTGTGTATGGCTTGGATGCAGACTATCTAATGACTCTGTCACACTATATGGGCCTGTGTATATACCTTGAAGTTACCTCTTGACTTATGGTGGCACCATCAATTTCATAGGGTTTTCTTAGGCAAGGAATCCTGAGGTGGGTTTGCCAGTTCCTTTCTCTGAAATACAGCCGATAGCACCTGATATTCACTGGCAATTCCTCATCCAAATATTAACCAGGGCTGACCCTGTTTAGCTTCCGAGATCAAAGAGGATCTGGTACCTTTAGGGTATTTAGGCCATATTATATGAATCTACCAGAGTTTCAAGGAAGGCTTTCTTCCAGTCTCATCAACATCACGGACATATTTGCAGAGGATAAATGAAAGAGCCTTCTCAGTGGCTACTTCTGGGCAGTGGAACCCTGTCCCACAAGAGGCCAAGCTAACTGCCTCTCTGCTGGCTTTCTGCTAGAACGCAAAGATCTGTTCATCCAGATAGTAGCTGGCTATTAACTGTTTGTTGCAGAAGTATCTTTAAATTGGGGGTGGGGGGGGGAGAGGGGAATGCAAGTACAATTCTCTGAAAGACGCAGAATGAGATATATTTAAATAAATAAAATCTGCCGCAGTAGGCTTTTGTAACAATTTCAGAGGGGGAGCTGCATTACTCTGTTGTAGCAAAACCAGCCAACAGTCTTGTGGCACCTTGAAGGCATAATTTTCCCAGGCTCACTTCGTCAGATATATGGAATATTATCCACATTGTAAATTGTGTGTGTGTGTGTGTCTTTGTAGTTCTCTGTCCATTTAATATATACTACTTGTTATTCCTGCTTAACAAAGCTACCTGTAGCCTATCTTCGAATGGTAAGGGCACACAGAGGACTTCTTCAGGGACTGCTCTTAACTTTAGAACTGTGTTCCTTGCAATTCCCCAAACTCAGGTTCTTTGCATGTGTTTTAGGCTATAGAAAAAATTATGGATGGTCCAGAACTAAGCCAAAAGGTAGCTATTTAATATTACTCTCTTTCTTCCACAACTTCAGTCCTAAAGGCATTTTACATATTTCAGTTCTTCAGGACTGGGTGGCGTGCACAACTGTTTAGCATTTAGGGAAAAAAAGTCATCATTTTATTGCACTTCTTTGATCTCAAGGACATTTTATGTGCTAAAGTTATTGTAATTTAATACAAGTAAAAGACTATAAGTTTTGTCCATCTTTTATCTAAAAAGGAGTACAGTTTTTGGTACTATAAGGTGTACTGAAGATCTTTAAGCAGTGATATTACTGGTTACATAAAGTGATAACACAGAGTTTTTTTGCTTAACGTACTGAGTAACACAAACAGTGCTCTTGTCACTAACATATGGTTGAGGTTTCTAAACAGAAATAGGTCAGCCATAAGCTCCACGTAACTTGCACTATCTCTACTAAACTAAAAGCAATTATGTGTGCTAGTTTACTTATAAATGCAGATTTTGAGTAGAGTTTTCTGGGGCTTTGAGGGGAGGGAATTGAAATCTGGGGAAGAACTGAAATATGTGCAATGCCTATTTTCATATCAAATCTTATGTTATTGCTTTGGTATCATAAAATGCCTCATTCATAATTTGGCCCACATAAATTGTTTTCTAAAATTTTGTAGATTATCTTATATGCCGTTATCCATACAATGCAATTCCTCACATATCCGGTGGGTAAAATCTTGCCTTAGGAAGCATTTCAATCATTCGGAAAGAGAATTTTTCATTAAGATTTTGTTTATCAAAAGCTGTTTCCAGTTGTTTCAACTGGAAAATGGAAATTTGTCCTTTGGAATTTCTCCCTTAGAAATTTTCCAGTTTTTTTTTCTTGAGCTGTCAGATCTCTGCTTGAGCCCATCATAGCTCCTCACTCCACCCCCAGAAGATACTGTCTGAAATAGGTGATCAGATAGTTATTTGAACATATCTCTTCCCTGGGCAAGCGATCTGGTGACACCGAGCTGAGGAAGGTTAACATCTAAACAGGCTCTGTGTTTGCTTCTCCTGTTCCTATCCTCTCATATGCTATTCCTACAACCTAATCAGACATCATCACCTACTGAAACAGTTTCCTTTTCTTCCCTTTCTTAAAGCCTCTTTCTTTAACAGTGTCTCAGCCCTTATCCGCCTTGCCAGCTATTTCCTGAGCTGTCATGTCATCTTTTCTGTGCTTCCTGAATCATTTAACCCTTGTTTTCATTTACCGGGTTGGCAACTGAAATGAGATTTTCTGCTATCTTCCAACATCCAGGGGATCATTTTTCACCAGTTTCTCTGTGTGTGGTTTCCCATACTTTGCTTTACTTACCTACTTGTCCTGGCTGCCAGCTGCGTTGTTTCTAGTGAGCATGGCTCAGCCACTTCAGCTTAGCTTTTCATTAAATCCTGGATTGTGATTTAGAGGTTCCGTGTTTGCACATGTGTACTTTCCTCCTACTTCCTCTACTTATATTTTAAGGCTGAGGGGTATATGCAGGAGAGGGAAGGTGATACAAGTGCACAGAAGTCCTGTTCAGACATTTAGCTTCTCATTCAACTAGAGCTACTGAGGCAGGAAAGAAAGGCAACTTGTCATCTTAGTCCCTGTATTTCTTGGCTAGGGAGGAGATACAATTAGATCTGAATTACAATATATTAACATATCTTTCAGGATGAGAAGTTTTCCATCATGTTTAAAATAAGCAGTGGTATGACCACTTAAAGAGCCCTCCCTGGACAGTAACAGCTATAGACCAGTATCAGATCTTTTTTTTTTTTCTTGGAGAGGTGGTTGAGAGGGCAGTTGCCTTCCAACTCCAGGCAGCCTTGGATGCCACATACTTCCTAGACCTAGTTCAAACCAGCTTCAAAGCAGGATACAGAGTTGAGACCTCTGTGGTCACCTGAGCATCGAGAAGGAGGATGCATCCCTGCTGGTGTTCAACTGTGCTATCCTTCTGGAATGCCTGAGGGGTTTGGAAACTGGAGACACTGTGCTTCAGTGGTTCTAGTCCTATCTCCAGGCAGGTTCTAAATGTGGTGCTTGGGGATAGCTGCTCCTCAAAAAAGGAGCTGTTACATGACATACTGAGGGTGACATTCTTTCCCCAATACTGTTTAACATCTATGTGAAACCACTGGGAGAGATTATCTGGAGACATGGGGCAGGATGCTATCGGTATGCTGATAATACCCAAATATATTTCTCTATGCCTTCAGTAATAGCTTCAGCTAAGGATAGTATATCTCCTTATGCCTGGAGGAGGTACTGGACTGAATGAGGAAAAACAAATTGAAACTGAATCCAGACAAGATGGAGCTGCTTACTGTCAAGGATCCTAAGCTGGATTTGGAGGTATATCAGCCAGTCCTGGATGGGTTCACACTCCCCCTGAAAGGCTGTGCTTGTAGCTTGGGAGTGCTTCTGAATCTGTCCCTCCAAATGTCAGCCTAGATAAATGCAGTGCTCAGGAGTGCTTATTATTAGTTTTGGCTGTTATGCCAACTGTGTCCATTCCTAGAGCTGGACTTCTACAGTGCACTTTACCTCTATACCAAGGTTGGAAACTTCAGTTAGTTCAAAACATGGCAGCCAGATTGGTTACTGGTATGTCTAAGAGTGACCATGTCACACCAATATTAAAATCACACCACTGGTTGCCAAATAGTTTCTGGGCAAAGTACAAAGTGTTGATCATTACCTTTAAAACTCAACATGATTTAGGTGTAGATTACCTACAGGATCACATTTTCTCATATAATCTGCCCATAGGCTCAGGTCTTCTGGGAGACATCTACTTCAGTCAGCCAAAACTAGACTGTTACCCAGAGGACATCTTCTTTGGCCACCTCTGGACTGTGGAATGACCTGCCGGAAGAGATTTGTCAGCTTGAGATGCTGTTTGAGCTTAAATCAGCCATAAAAAAAGTCTCTTTCAGCAAGCCTATCAGATTATTTTTAAATTATGGTTTTTAAAGTATTTATTGATGGATTTTAATATGTGTTGGTTTTATATGCTCTCTTACTTGATGTTATGTGTTGTATTATTTGTTGTTGTTCCTCATCTTGATCCACAGAGAGAGGCGAGTAAAAGGAGATGATGATGATGATGATGATGATGATAACTGAGTGCTATGAAGAATGTGGCTGTGTTCATTGGCCCTACCTTGTTGCCAAGGCCTAAATTTGGAGAGCCTGAGTACATGGAGCAAGGTTCTGTCTTCAGCCTGCCCTGCAATGTGCTGACAGTAAAGGGGTTGGCTCAGCAGGGAATGAAGAGATGGGGCCAATAGGTGGAGCTCTGTTCTTTGTCTTACGTGAAACCTAAATAGGTTAAATTTGACCCAGCCTATTTCTGTGGTAGGACAAGGATAATTTGCCACCTGAGTCTTACCTGAGACAGCTGTTCTTCACTGCAAGTCAGGTGCAGAACGCAGAATTGTCAGTTGCTCTCAGTCAGGTCAGTTGGTTACAGGATTGTGTGTCTAGGTAGGCAGATGTAAAATTTCACTGTGTGCACTGTCGAGGAAGAGGTTCTGCAAAGCTGATACCCTTTAAAACAAATTTCATTTTTCTTCTAGTTCCAGGCATAGATGGAGGTGCCCTGGGTGAACCTAGTCTTACAGACTCCTACTTCAGCACAAGCTTCATTGGAGTTAATGGGTTTGGAAGTCCTGCTGAAGCAAAGTATCCTATGATGCAGGTAATGCTTTGTTTGGCAAGCAGCTAGATTAAGGAGTAGTGAACCATCCTCTCTTTCTAACAGTTCCCTTGTAATTTTTAAACCCTACCAGTGGATGTATTTTACCTCAGAGCAGTAGCGTACTAGCTTATAAAAATATGAGAGTCTTTGCGGTGGGACAAGGGTGGGCAACTTGGGCAGTTAGGGTGCCATCTTTGCCTTTCTGGGACTTGCTGTAGGCTGGCTTCCCCATGCTGCCACCATTGTTCTTCCAAAATTCAGCAGAAAATCAGAAAAGTCATTGAAATAAACAAGAAAGACCTGTTTTAAAGGGATTTTCCGCGTTTGCAGTTGAATTTCTACAACAAACCACAAAAACCCCTTTTAAATCAATCAAAATGTGCTTGTCATAAAGAGCTTTTAGCACTTTTCAGCTGAATATCTCAAACATGATTTGCTGCTGAATTTTGATGACATCTTTTTTGGGGAATCCTAAGAAGGATCATGCATGAAGTCTGTGGGAACTTAAGGCAATGAAGTTCAGACTGCACCCGAATTTTTGGGCTGCCATCTTTAGAGTGGTACAAAAATGAGACAATGTCTGTTTATATGTTGCTTCTTTCCCATCAAAGCTCAAAACATGGCTAGGTTGGAGGAGGGTGTTAGTCTTTCATGTTCTCTCCTTGCAAATGTTTTGCTGCATATATAAATCAGTGATTGCAGTAGGAGATCCTGTGTTTCTTTTTTAATAGATTAGAGATGGGAGAAATGCAGTACCCAGGGAAGGACCTCTCCAGAAACAGAAGGACTTCTGTTTCTGGTCGTTCTGTACATGAATATTTGAGGGGAACAATAATAACTTTTGATTAGTTTTGTGGCTTTTTCTCCGTTTTGTTTCTTGGAGCATGAGTCATGATAATATGTATCTAAGTAATGTATTTTCATTTTGGTTTAGTATATGCTTCTTGGTAGAACTGTCCTGCAAATGGAAAGTATGCTAATTCTGTAACTTAGGAGTACAAATTTTCTTCCAAGAGATTTCATTTTTTCAAGAAAAATCTTCTAAAAGTACCAGGTTAAAAAAAAAAACTTTATCTTGTCCTGTGATAGATGGTCACTCTGCCATGTCCTTAAGGCCTGTCTTTGCTGAGGAAAGGAGTAAAGTCCAGTGTGGAAGCAGAGGAAGTATGGGTAACAGAAGAAATTTGGTGTGAATGAAAATGAGCCCAGAATGCAGTTAAAATAGCGATACTAGAACACACTTTTAAGTGTTACCTGCTATGCTCACAACTGGAAGCAAGTGCCTTTATGTGTGTTTCTTTTAATCCTCTGAGCCTAGGTCTATTTTAAAGGGCATAATCCTATAACTTAAAATTTTACTGTAACACTTTGCCATTGTTATTGAAAGGGAATATGATCTTGGGGAGTGTTATCACTTGAGACCCAAGTGGACGGTGGAATGAAGTGCCTTTTATTAGTTTTGGTTGGTTCATCATCTTCAGCCATTCTCAGAGAGAGATAGCGTTTCTACAGTGATCTTGTTACTTCTTGATTGGATTATTGCAGTGTGGGATTGCTCTTGAAGATAATGAAGAATTTTCAGTTAATGCAAAATTCAGCTGCTAGAGTTGTAACTGATTGAGCTGGATGGAACAAAGTTATACCACAATTTTCATTGGCTTACCTGTTGGCCTCCAAGCCCAATTAAAGGTGCTAATGCTTACCTTTAAAGCCCCAAGCAGTTTGCAACTCAAATACGTGAAGGAGCATCTGCTCTTGGAAAGACTTACTGTACAATTAGATCTTGAGATGCTCTCCAGTAGAAGTATATTCTGTACATATAAAAGAAGATCTGTTCTGTAAAGGTGCCTTAGGCAGAGAATACTCTGCCTAAGGAAGTTCAATTTGTACTCACATTAAAATCTTTCTTGCCACAAGTCAAGACATTTTTATTTCCTAGGCATTTTAATTGACTGTATTGCTAACACTTCTGATATCATCAGTAGTATAGTAGCAAATTTTGAAATGTTGGTGCTCATCATGATTCATAGAAACACCCCCAAGGAAAATCTAAAAATGTTGCTAGGATGAATCAATAAACTATCTGTAGTTATTATAACCTACCCATCTTCAGTGGTGGCAGGTCTTTTGTAAACAAACGGGTCTTAATTGCCCATTCAGGACAAAGTCATTCCCAAATGCTTTGCAAGGATAGCTGATAACAGTATATTGTTTTCAGGGAGAATCCCTCCCCCCAGCTATTTTATATATTTCATCTAAGCTCTTAGGGAACAGGGAAGCGTGAATGTAGTGAAAGATCATGTTATCCTCTTTACAGATCAAAAACGTTCTTGACTCACTATAATGCTGTTATTATATGTTGCTTCGCAGCCTTTATTGTTAATATATTGTGGATGTTGTATTTGTAATGTTGAATGTTTTACATTTTTACACCATACTGGAATCAATTTCAGATGAAAAGCAGATTATAAAATACTAAAATAAATTGTGTTCTGTACTCTTTAACACTTCAAAGAAGGCCCCTAACATCTTGATTTTCATATTATGAGAAAATAAACGTCCCTGCACACCCTCAGGAAAAAAAAACACTTTACGGATTGGTGAAGATCTAGAGACCCGGGGTGTGTGTGTCAAATTCATTTCAACAAAACAAGGCATCTCTCCAAAGGGAAAGATAGGGTAAAAATAAAGATGGTAGTTCACCAGGAGACAGGGACCAGATAACAGGGGTGATCTTGATAATAAGTGGAAGTTTATACGGTGTATTTCTCTGAAAAAAAAATATAAAATGTTGTTGTTGTAAGTTGTTGTAAGTTGCTATCAAGTTGGCTTTTACTTATGACAACCTTACGAAGGAGAGACCTTTAAAACACTCTGCTATTAGCGGCCTGCTAAGAACTTGCAGACTGTGGCTTCTTTGACTATCCACCTGTCATGCTTTCTTCATTTCTTACTGCATTCCATGTTACTGAGCATTATTGTCAAGTCATATTAGGTTAAGTCCATAGTACAATAGCCTCAGTTTAGTCATTTTGGCTTCTAAAGAGAGTTCAGACTTGCTGTGTTTTAGGATCCATTTATTTGTCCTTTTGGCAGTCCATGGTATCTGTTGTACTTTCATCCAGCATTACATTTCAGGTTAGTTGATTATCTTCCAGTTAGCTTTCTTCACTGTCCAGCTTTCAGAGTTATCCATAGAAATCAGAAATACTGTTATCTGAATTATTCAGACACACTCAGTTTTCTAAGCTGTGCCATGTAGGACTTAGTTACCATACCTCTTACCATCTTGGTCACCCTCCTTTGGACACTTTGCAGTTTCACAGCTTCTTCTTGAACTAATGGCATAACATATTTTCAGGAAGAAAAGTATTAAGGATAAGGATGGGCAAAACCTACGTGGGGTTCGACAAGTGCTGGTTTCTGCGTACAGTAACGAAGCCATGAAATCCTTTGAAGGATATCAGTATAGTTATAGAGATAGAGACCTTTGATCCACAGTGGTTGGTAAGAGACTGAGGGAAAACAGCATGAGATCTGAAGGATGAATTTACAATCAAGGGCACAAGACCTGTCTTGCATAACCTCCTGTTTTTAGGATAATTTTTTTGGATCTCTCTTTAACTAAAGCAACATCGGTCCTCCCTGTCCCCACTTCCTGGTTTCTGTCTGCTAGTATCTGGAAGAAAATAGATAAATATGCTCTTCATAGAAAGTTTCTGTTGTGATCTTTGGTTCATTTACAGAGCTCTCTGCTTTTGGTTCTACCTTACTAGTCTGACATGTCTATCCTCAAACAGCATAGGCTCCCTGTTTCCTAGAAGGTCGAAAGTTTCTCAAGTGTGCTTCATGACTCAGTCACAGGTTGATTCACAGTCCTACTCAGAATGGTTGGTAGATCCACAAATGGTTAAATTGCTGGGCTGAATTGACAGATTACTTCATGCTTTTGTACTTAGGGCTGCTTTTCTGACATCTGCTTTACATAAGATAGTAAGAGAGCAAAAACTGATAGTAATTATCCATGTTATCTATGGATAGATGGTCATTTGAAAAGGAGTGGCATGACAGATCAGTCAGGTGTGCTTTCTGTCCCATAAAAGGATGACCATGTACCAGAACCTAAATCCCAATGTAAACTAAAATACAGCTCTCAAATTGACATGTGAAAATGCATATCCTTGGTCCTCTCTACAATTAACCTTCCCCAAATTGCAAGAGACAAAAAGTTGAATTTGTTCTAACTTGTGAAAACTTAATTTTCACTTATGGCTTATTTTGAACTATTGTAAATAATAGTAAAAAAGCTCTGCACAAGTTTTTGCCCTTCCTTCTTAAGTAAAAAATATCACCCCCAACCATGGAACTCATATGGATTGTGGGTTTCATTAGGCATTTCCTATGCACATTCAAGACTATTAGCTGAGTGAAGTGAACCAAAAGTTTACCTTCAGTTACAGTACAAAAAGGACTGAAATGTTCTGCTCATATAGAATTTTGGAATAAAGACAGCTCTACCCAAAGGCCATAATTTGGGGAGGGAAACAGCACTCGTGTTTCTTAGTTCACACTTGTGAAAGCCATGCATTTAAATAGTCAGTTAAGAGAAAGTTGGATCCTTGAATATAACGACGGTTTATACATTTTTCCCCTGAAGCTTGAGTGATAATTTTTTGTCTGTAGTCTAAAATTTAAATAGGCCATTATGACCTATTTGGATCCATAGCAACAGTGTGTCGCATCCTGAATCAAAGAAATTCAGAAGGATGACCATGGAACTGAATGACATCTCTGTGAAAATTAAGAAAAGGGTTTGCGTTTGGTTTTTTACCCTGTTAAAAGTTTGTTTTGACTAATTATGAACACTTTTGAGCTACGGAAAAGTCAGGATTTATGATATTCCATTGTTGTAACCTCCTCCTAAAACATATCTGTTTTAATTGGACTCATTTATGCTGTATGACTGACTTTCCCACTCATGGTGAGAGGGGAGTGCCCTTGGTTTATTAACCCTATTTAGAAAGAGGCCCATGCTCCAGCAAAATATCTGGTGTCTCCCCTTGGCTGCTGTCCCAACTTTTCTCCCAGTTTGGGGACAGTTATGGAGTTTGGAAAAGCATGAGATATATTTGCATTTCCTGTTATGTGGGATCACTGTTTTTCCTTCTCTTGCTATATAGAAACCCTTTCATATGAACCTGATCTGAATATTTGTATATTTATTGTTATACATAGACTTCCTAGGCACCTCCTACAGTCTTCTGCTTAAGAATTGATGATGCTTTCAAGTTTCTTGATGTATCTTGAAGAGGTTAAACATAACTTTACATTGCTTTTTTTTATGAAAATAAATTTGCAGTGAATTGCAATAATGAGTGGTATAAATGGCAGAAAATTTGCAAGCTTTCCTTTTAATCTTGTCCATTTTTGCATGGAGTTAAAAAAAGAGTCAACTATAATTTTGCTTGCATTTGCATTTTTTAAGGGGGCATAGGACTGAGGAATCACTTTTAGAACTGAACAGAGTTTGTTAAGAATATTTGTTTATTTTTAAGGAAATGGTTCTTATACGATAGAGCAGAAAGAAAAGAGAATCCTTTAGAATTCTAAGGGAATCCCTTTTAGTTCTTGAAATTTACATACTAAAATTTGATTGTAGTAAATTCTGAACATAAGAGCATACTAGATTTGTTCCAAAGGTTTGTTGAGACCAGCTGTCCTGAGAGTGACAGATGTTTGAGTGGAAAGAGCATCAAGAGAAAATAAGAGTTCTGTAGCACCTCACCACTAATATTTCTTATCAGCTGGTATTCTGGGTTATATTGCCTCTTGCATCGGAGATAATGTATGATAGTCATGGCTATAGCTTATCTTTCATGGTTAAGGTTGTTTTGGAGACTTCAGACTGACCTGTGTTAATTTGGCAAAGACTTTCAGTTTTGGATCTTCTTTTTATGTTAAGAATAGGATTCCTAGTTTGTAAAGTGTGTTTAAATTTTTGTACTGTGAATTTTGCAGATAAGTCTTTTGTTAAATTCAAGATTGATGCCATAGCCAAGTTTTTATATGCAAAATTGAGCCAACCAGGTCAAGTCTGTTAGGCAGAAAAAAGGGATAATTTTTATACTGTATCTCTTTGTATTTGAATGTGATTTATTGTTGATTGAACAGATTTGTGGAAGTAGGTTGTTTTCACTCACAGAGCATTTCTGCACAAAATGTTTCCTCTGTCACTCATGGTATGAATTAATGGGAAAATAAGACAATTTCCCTTTCCTTCCCTTCCTTTCCCTTCCTGGTATTTACATCTGAATAGTATTTGAAATACTGTGCTAGAAGTAAACTTGTCAGTGGCACAAGATCTTCTACTTCCTCTTCTTGTTGTGCTGGTCTTGGACTTTCATAATGTTCACATAACTTTTTTTTAACTAAATAAATAAATGTTTCCCTTTTAAAAAAAAAAGGATGTCCATAATACTGGGATGGCTTGTGTATTAAGGTCCATTTGTATGTTCCTTATGAGAACATCCCAGCAACCGTATTTGCAGATTAGTAATTCCCCAAAGAGGTTGGAAACAGGGATCCAGCTTTTGAGGGGGAAATGAGATTTCAGATCCTCCCTCCCTGTTCAGATGGTCGTTCTGTACTCTTTCCCTGTGACATTGGACCTCTGATGTCAGGAAGAGGGAAAGTTGAATGGCTCTGGAGCACGAGCATGGAAGAATGGAGGAGACCAATGCACAGTATCGAAAGCTGCCCCAGGCCTCTGTTACACTGCTCTAGGATGTGTCTAAATTATTTTCTTCCCATGTTTGTTTTTTAAATGTATAACCGAAATGTATGTCCTTGGAGAACCTAGACTTCAATTAGTATAATCTTGTAACAAGATTCCTTAAACCCATTTTCCTTTTGTAAGTACGTAGGCTAATACTAATGGCCCCAGTAGCTTTGCTGACTATGTAATTTGTTTCTCATTTTCTACAGAGGATGACAAATAGTAGCAGTTCCCCTAGCCTTCTCAATGACAGTGCCAAGCCGTATGCAGGCCATGGTAAGAAACTTTCTTTTAAAAAAAAAACAACTTCAAGATGTTTTAATGGGAATCCCTCTTGTTTAATACTACATTTTTAACTTTACTGCATTATACTCAGATTCTTATTTTTGTTATATTTGTAGACTTTGTGTCCCATCTTATTCTAAATTGTTTTTTAATTTTTTTAAATTGGTGCTTTTATGCAATGTTTTCTTGCTTGCTTTTCATACACTGCTCTGCAACATGTGCAGTAGTAAACAAAGAACAAATTTGGTATTTTTAAAATTTTCAGATAATGTTTTAGCCAGCATTCAGCCTTATTTTAAGTGGGGGTGGACATTTAGTGTACCTCCAGGCATGGCTGCATTGCAGTTTTCTTTGGTCCTAGCCAGTGGTGAAAGACAATGGGAGTTGCAGTCCAACAGCAGCTTGAAGGCCTTAAGTAGCTTTCCCCCCTGTATTATGCTGAACCTGTGGCTATGGATGTAACTCAGTAAATATGTAACATCACACACTAGGTCAATAAACGTAAACACTGATTTCATGGCTACACAGTAAAATAATCCCTTCAGCTTAGAAGACGTCTTTCTGAGCTGTCATCCCATAGTTGGAAGCTGTTACTCGTTGGTATAGTGTAGCTTTTGAGTGTTTTTCTCAAATATTTTAGAAAGTAGGCTGTGTTAGTGTCATGGACATTCCACATAATCTGCTTAAACATTTGAATACAATATCAACTACAGAAGTGTTGAGGTTATCAATGTGGCCGTTCTCTTTGAAATCATTTTAAACATCTGTCTGTGACAGACAGGTATTCATAATGATAGTAAGGTAAACTCAGGTAGCTTTTCTAACAACTTACCCCTTTCCATGACAAAAACCTTCATCTGTACCTTTCCTGTGGGAGTGTATTTATATAAATAAGCGAACAAGAAATATGTGAATGAATATGTACCTTTATTTTAAGTGCTTAAGACTGTAGAAAATAAAATGTAGAATTTAATAGTAGTTGATAAACTTCAGGCTCAAACATATCTGCTAGGTATTGCTAAGCAACATATTTTAAAGAAGCTTAAATGTTACCACCTTTTATTGTATTGCTCAAATATGACAACACTTGTTTAACTAAATTACTGAATTGTAGACCTTGTTACAGTTCTATTCTGTTTTCTTCCATCATCTAGATTTTTCAGTAGTTTAATTTAAAAAAGAAAAAGACAGTGACTTCTAAAGCGTGTTTGGACTCCAAGTTCAAAAGAAACTGAGGAAGCTCCACAAACAGTTTGATAAGGCATAATGATAAGCCATTAATAGGAGACGAATCTGTTGAAAGTACACAAGACTTTAGGCATGGTGGAAGTAACTTTTTGGCTCCTGGTTCTAGTTTGTAAAATTAATCTTTTTTAAAAAAATACATAGTATTCAAGTGTATCTCTCTTCCCCCCTCTGTTTTTGCAAAACCTCTTTTTACAGATCCTCTTACTTCACCTGGTTCATCCTTGTTTAATGATTTTGCTGCCCTCAGCTTATCTCAAAGGAGAAAAGTAGGTATTGCCAAACTTTCTAACTTTTTATGTCTAACAAAAGAACCACTTTCTTAATTCTGCTGTACAAATACTGAAAGCTTCTAAGCTTATATTTATAGTCGGCAGAGCAGCATACAATGCCGGTTTTGAGCATTTATTGTAATATATTTACATAATTGCTCAGAATTGTCAAGAACAGCTATATTCTACTTTAACTTCGCACTCTGCCCCTGACAAAAATACAAGAGATTACTTTCCATGTTTCAGTACTGCAGAATAATGGTAATAAGTTTTAGTCAAGTAGATGTCCAATGCTTTCCTTCTAAAATAAGTCCTAATGAATTCACAGCTTGAGGCAATAGTCCATCTTAATTATAGGCTTTAAAAACCTATAAGCAGTACATTGAATTCTTATTTTCAGGTTCATGTGAAGTTATGTTGTGGTAATTTCAGTACTGTGATCATTTTGTCAGAGCAGTTTTTCCTTTTTCTTTAAAGCTATCTGCTCAAAGCTTTAAATACCCCCTATTTATCAAAGCATCTCAGTTCGTGTGTTCTTAACTTATTTGAAATATTCCTGTAGTGAACTTTCTAGATGATCTAATTTTTCTTTTCTTCAGTGGTGTAATTTGCTTCTAAGTATACATTTTTAATATTTTAAAATGTCCTTTCTTGATGCCCAGAGGTTGTATATAACAAGGACCATCAAATTTAGGTGTTTTTTCATTTTGTGATAGAAAGTGTTCTTAATGCTCACAATTTTGCATGAACACCTCTTGATGCTAGTGGTAGGCAACGAATATCAACATTTCAAATTACTGAGAGTTTAAGTTAAGCATTTCCCTTTCTCTAAAACAAACCTTGACAAAATTTGGCCCATGACCTGTAACTTAAGTTGGTCTGTTATGGGCTTAAATCATATTCTGGTTCTGAATAGTCCAGCTGAAGCAATGGAATTTACATGATTTTTTATTTACCATGTTCCCATTCATTCAGTGGGATGACTACAGTTTGGGAATAGCAACTGGAGTTAAAAAAATTTCCCTGATTTTTTTCCTACTGTAAGATACTAAAGTATAGTAACTCTACAAAGAAACCAAACCTTAACATAGAAGTTGTTGGAAAATTGGATAATGTTAATACATAGAATAATAAACATTGCAGTCAGTTTCACAAATCTGTAATGTTTTGGTTTCATGCAGGAAGATGGTATTTGTTACAGTGTTCTCAGTGAGTAGGAATTTTCAGGGTGTGGGGGCATCTAAAAATCAATTATTTTTATTAAACTGGAGTGGGGAGAAGCTCTGGACTGTGTCTGCTATGAGAATGTGTATTTGCACTGCATTTAAATTTCTGGAAATCTTCTGGAAGCTTCAGGACCACTACTAGACCTTCTGTTCCATCTGGGAATGGGGTTGGCAAAGCTTTTATAAAATCTGTGCTTTCAAAAGAAAGCTAAACATACATGTATGTAATTTCAACAACTGAAAATAGCCAAAATGCCCAACACGATACCCAAAATCATCATAGCTCTCTGCATATGCAGGGGAGGTGCTGGCATATACAAAAGAAATTTTGAATTAAATCTTATTGGTAGCTTTGGTTAGAGTAGACGCAGTTGGACAGTGGTAACTTGGTTAGTCAAAACTTGGGACAATTCCATTGACTCTGTGGGTCTGTGCTACTTGGGGCTAATAATTGGATTTAGGCCTTTGACTCCAGCTTAGATTACAAACTTGCCAGTAGCCATGCATGTCCCCAGAGATGAGTGCGCAACTGCCACTAGAAGTACAAAATTATTCCTAAGGGAGTTTTTTCAACAGTCTCTATGTCAAATCTGATAAATAATTGTATTGAAGTGGCATATGTAGACATTTGGGTTCCAAACAGCATGTTTTAGGATCACAGTATGAACCATTCATACATCTTTGGCACTCTCACTTTGGGAATATGTGTACTAAAGGGCCGATTCTGCTGAAACAACAGGGATTGTTTATTATACTGCTCACTTATCAGTGACAGTCCATGGTAGAGTCCAGTATAGATGTCTGGCAGTGATTATTTATTATCTATTTTAATGTGAGTTTTATAGTAGCATTTTGTTGGTCTGAGCAGTGACTACAAATGTGAAATATTGATGCTGGGAAAGCCTGAATTTCTTTTAAAGTGTGTGAAGATTTTTGGAGCTGTACTTTTGCTGTGTCTTCAGCTTTCTGATGTTAGGAAGTGTTAAAAATTGCTGTTAAGCTGTGTTATGATGCTGAATTTGCATACATATGACTTTTGGCAGTTTGTTTCATAGATTGTGATGCTTAGAGAGACAGCTTGTTAAACTGTAGTTCCATCAGTTAAAAATAAGAGGTAGTGTGACTCCAGCTTCTGTAGCTGGCTGTTTATATATGTGTACGCATTCATACTGTTTATATATGAAGTTAGAGGTCTGCACAAGCCAAGCCTTTTTCAGGCATCCAGAAATGAGTTAATTGAACTTGTGAGAAGGAAGCAGGCTGACTCTGTCCTTTTCTATCATCATTGTTGGTCTCTTCATGTGGAAGTTAATAATTTGAAAAGGAGAACTTTCATTGTACATGGAGGCTCCTCGCCTCCTGAAAAGTCAGGAGTCATATAGGGAAGCTTCATGCCTAGTGAAGACTTTCCCTTTAAGACCATTGTTTTCTATATGAAGAGAACGATGATGAGGGGGTAAGGCTAAGCAGGCTCCCTTTGTTCATGTGTTCCGTTTTCATCACCCATTGAATGGCTGAATAGGGCTAGTGTTCTGAGCCTCCATCACTAATGCAGAAATATAGCTGGAATTTTTACACGTATACACACACAGGCACACACTTTGAAACTCAACAGAGTGGGGCACTTTCTCCTGGATTGTAATGCCTATTTTTATGTTTTGAATTATTCTGAAACATTATAATCAAAACTGATCAAAGTATTGACAGCTTTGGCAACTAGGACTTCCACATTTCCTGTTTTGTAAAATTCTGAGTATAATAGAGCATATATTTATTTTTGTGTAATATTAAAATATACACGTGTAATGTATACACACGTACACACACACACACACACACACACACACACTCTTGAACAAATGTACATCACAGTGTCTGTTCAGATATATTAGGTTGGATCCAGACCTGGCCGTCTGCAAATGGAAAGGGCTTCTGTTTTCAGAGAGAACCATGATCCACTTGAAGCTATCTGCTAAAAAAAAGGTTGTGTAGCAGCATAGTGATTTTTTTCTCTTCTCCCCAAAGCCCTCAGTACCATCTCCCTCACACTTTCAGAGGGTATCCAAACCACTCCTTGCCAGAGCAGTGTATGCTAAGAGCAGGGGGGTACTACAACATGACAATTGTAGTGAAAATTGCTGCTGCTCCCTTGTAAAGATTTCATTTTCAGCTTGTTCACTCTCATCCTGTCCATAACTTAATGCAAAAAGCATTCAAGGTTATCAGCTTCTTTGTAATTACTCTTCTTGTATTTCTTGGTTTAGTTTTTGTTGCACATTGCCTTGGTCCTCTTTCTAGGGAGTGAGCAGATAAATCTAAGTGAGTAAATAAATTTTCTGCAACATTGTCTGAACTTTACTGAAAGCTAGCTTCAATCCAGCCAGTAATTTATATTTGATATATTACAGCCAGCATGATATAGTGGTTTGAGCATTGGAATATGACTCTGGAGACTGGAGTTTGAATCACTGCTCAGCTGTGGAAACCCACTGGTGGGTGCCTTGAGCAAGTCATATTCTCTCAACCTCAGAGGGAGGCAAAGGTAAACCCCATCTGAACAAACTTGCCAAGAGAACCCCATGAGAGGTTGCCATAAATCAGAAATGACTTGAAGGCACACAACAAGGGCAAAGAGGATTCTGTTCTTGTCTTCTTCTACATACACAGGTTCCAGACCAAAAAGGTGTCTTTCAGATGGATTTGAAGATAAGCAAATGACTGTTCCTCAGTGAGATCGTCATACACAACCATGTTGTGTCGTTCACATTTGATAGACCTCAAAAATTCTGCTCCCTTTTGTTGTAGAATTCCTCTATACAGCAGCCACAATATTTTCACCCCAGATTTCTTCTGAATACTTACTTCTTACCAGAAAGTGGGTTTAGTTTCTGGTATATAATTAACACCCCAACTGTTAAATCAGTAGATTGCAGATGAGTGCACTTTACCATAGCTCATTATGCTGATTATGTTCCTCCTTGAAAAAGCTTTTTAAAAAAATCTTTATAGCCAACATCCAAAAGAATTTTACCTTGCTTGCATTTTGAAAAGTTTGAAGCTCGAATCTTGGGGCAGCAAAACATCCATCATATTGTTAACTCAGAATGAATAACTTGACAGTCACAAGAAGGTCTAATACTGTTAAGTTCCTGGCTACCCAAGCCTACCTAAATAGCTATACGTAGGTGTGTATTTATTTTTTTTATAAAATTATCTCTTTCACACCTGCAAGTTCCATTTGGAAGGGATGGGAAAATGTTGTATTAGGAAACGGAAGTTAGCTGTGACTGTTACTCTGTGAATACTTTTAAATTCATTAAGTTGAAAACATTTTAAATGTTTCACTAATCATCCTGTTAATGTGCTAATTATACTTTAAAAGAAACATTTGGTTTAGTTTCGTAATTTCCTCATTGTATTGCTTGATGTGGCTACCTAGTAAATGAAAATCTTAACATGAGAGCTGGAATATACACTGTTCCAGTCTAATTTTCTCCCATATAGTACTTATAAGTCCTATTTACCATGCAGTCTATTCCATGTCTACTCAATAGTATGCCTCACTGAATTCTGTGGGACTTACCTATAGGGAAGTGTGCCATAGGAGTGCAGTGTTGATAAGTTACAAGTTAACGTGAATGAATATTAAGTCATTTGGACTCTGACAAGAATGTTGCTGTGCCATAAGAATCTGATATCTCATGCAGAATTTTGAGA
Organism: Cyclura pinguis; assembly: GCA_030412105.1. NCBI lineage: Eukaryota > Metazoa > Chordata > Lepidosauria > Squamata > Iguanidae > Cyclura > Cyclura pinguis. Next base: position 258,048,058 of record CM059601.1, on the reverse strand, counting down.
AATCTCTTTAGCAGGGAAAGAGTCACTTGATGAGGTAGGTTCCTTCGGTCATCAGAATACATACACACAATATAATGTATATGTTTCTGATTTTTGTTACTGAAATCAATATAGTTAATATTTGTCACTGATTAAATGCTGAAACGTGACTGATGCGTAATATTATTTACAGAACTGTTTTACAGGCTGGATTCTAACAAACGGCAAATAAGATGGTGGCCTCTCTGGGCCATACCACGTCAAATTGTGCATGGGGGATCACATAATTCTCAGTACAAAATGTTATATGTACAAAATTCTTCCTAGTTTTCTTTTCCCTTGTATGTTTTTTTTTAAAATGTGGGACAGGGAGAATGTTCAGGCATGTGAGAATTGTTCCTCACAACCTGAAGTGGTATATTCCAGGCACACTTTTACCACTTTATTGGAAGCATTAGGCATTGGACTGGTGGTACATTATTTAGCACTGCTGCTGGTTGAATGTTGTTTGAAACAGTCATCATCTAATGAGACTGCTGACTTGAAGCATATAAACTAAGAATATACTGCTTATTTATGCTGCTTTTTAGTCTTGCTGTTTCTGCAGTTCTCGGACAGCTATCTTCCTTTTTATTTTTGTTCATTAATAGTGATACATGTTGAAAACAATTACATATGGCTGAATAAATTTTGGCATGCCCTTTCTCAAATTGTGTTGGAGATGTATACAATCTTTCATGTCTTTTGTAATTTGGGATGCAAGAATTAGTGAATTATAGTGTATTTTAAAAGTGGGGAGGGAAGAGAGGAATGATGAATGCTCGTGTGAGTAATTCTCATTTCCTAGCTTATAATCTATACAATAGTTTGTGCTACTGTGATGGAAAACATGAAGAATGGGTTATTCATTGCTTCCCCATGCTATGCTCTGTGGCAGCTAGAAACTTTGTTTACTCATGTCTGAGATTACAGGAGTTGTTCATACATTCATAAACTTCCTAGTCTGTTTTCATACTGTTAAGAGCTGGAAACTGAGCCTGTCAAAAGCTGATGATGCTTAGGATTCTCTGGTTGCTGCCCTCAAGGTGCAAAACCCTACTACAAGGCTATGACAAAATCATGAAGCAAACATGTGTAAGATATTGCCTGTCGTGACAGCAGTGGCTGGGACTTGGAATTAGAAGCTCAGGATCTGGTAGTACTGGTAAAGGAGACACTTGGCTCTGACCCAGAACTGGCAGTGTCTGATACTCTGGAGCCTGAGTCATCTGTGACTGAAACATCATTGGCCTGGCTTCATCACTGAGACATCCGCCTCCCAGCTGCACCATCCTGGGTTTGATGTCCTAGTGTCAACAGCATGCCTAGCAGGAGCTCATGGAGAAAAGGCAAAGTGTCAGGCTTTGCACTGGTCCCATGTTGCTTTAAAGCTTCCCATTTCTTACTTGTGGGGTGGTGGTGGGGAATGAAATGTCTGGGAATCTGGGAAGAGTCTTGGCCGAGAAATACAAGAGCTGAGGCTTGCTGGAGTAAAGTGGTCACTTGGAGCTAGCCTTGGTACTGCAGCTTCTTAGAATCATAGAGCTGGAAGAGATCACAACGGCCATTGAGTCCAGCCCCTGCCATGTAGGAATATACAATCTTGCTGCACTGGTAGGCACCTGTCATTCTCTTGGGCTTGACAGAGGACCTTGCTGGATAAGAAGTACACCAAAGGAGAGGGTACATTGTCTCCATTGAGACACTGGAAATAGGTCTTGGGCTCAGCTGTATCTATTCTCTTTGTTAGGGCAGGGAGATATACAGATTCTACAGTGAAACCATCCTGGGGTCTCTTCACTTTGTGGTCTGTTCAGTTTGTGTTTTTGTCTCCCTCCCCCCGTAATCTCTCTCTTCTTGGGAGAAGTTCCAGAGAGGAAGTAGTTATCCTATCAACAGGGGATAAGGTATCTATCTTTATTACAAGATTTTATGTGATTAGTTGTGATCAAAGTAGGATCCGTTAGAATGAAGCCTGGCCTAGTCAAGGGACCATCTTTCATGTTGACCCTGGTAAATCAAAAGTATATTGTCCTCACCATGGAGAAAAGTTCAATGGTACTGTTAATTGGTAGGGGTGTCCATTACAGGCTTTGGGTGTCACAATGAGTGCTAGCAGCTGAAGAATAGATACATTAAAACATGAAAATAAAATCTTTTTGTCTGCAATAAATAGGTCTATTATGAATGTTTTACATCTCTTAGTTAGTGATGTGATAGAATTCTGGGGGGTGGCTATTTTGAGTGCCAGAGCAGCCTAGCAACAGGTTGTCAGGCAACCAGAATAGCTCTTCAAGAGAGAAACCCTGCCAGTTAGTGCTAGGGAGGGGCTGGTGGCTGAAAAAGGAAGATATATAAAAAGGAAACACTGATTGTCACTTGGTAGTCCTTCTGCGAGAAGAGCTGGAGAAAGTCCCTGAGTCAGCCAGGGAGATTGTCTGAGTGGGAAGGGTTTAATTCTCAAGGAAAGCCTAGAAAGAGAAAGACAGAAGAGTAATTAAACCGTTATAGAATCTGATCAGAAAGTGTTACCTGGCTTGGGGATTGAGCCTTTGGTGAGAGCGTAGCCAAAGGGCTGTTTAAGATATTGTACTTGCTGGCGTATACGACACACTTTTTTCCTTAAAAAATACCTTCTGAAAATGGGGTGCGTCTTATACACCAGTAAATATGGTACTTTGAAAACTACTGCAAACAATTGACTTAGAGTGGGGCTTGTACTTTGTACAGTCTTACCTCTGGTGTTTAATCTTTCTGTAGACTATTGATTTGTGGGGAATAAAGCTCTCTGAGTTTAAGAAAAAAAAGAAAGTGGGAAAACATCAGCAGCCCCTTAAGAGAGGAAGAGCCCACCTTGCTGCAGTTCCTCCCTCCTTCCTCCCATTCACCCCTCCCAGCCGGGTCTTTTTCCTGGAGCCAACCACCTGTGGGATGGGGGGAGTAAGGAATTGTCTACACTGTGGCACAGGGCATATTCCCAGCCCGCCCCCTACAGTTGGTTGGCTCTTGCTCAGCACAGCCTGCAAAACCCTGTTGTTCCTGGGATGGGGTAGAGGAGTGGGATGGAGGTGCACTTTCTTCCCTCCCAGCCTGAACGGGAGTTTTGGTTTCTTCTGGAGGAGCAGCTTGTTCTGTTTTCTACCCCAGCCTCGACCACCTTGCTAGGGAGGTGGAGGAAGAAAATGAGTCGAGAAGAGATGGGCCTAGAAAGAAGAGGAGCAGCCTCCAGATGCTTTGAGCCCCCTCTTTTTGCTGCCTCCCTATCCCTTTTCTGCACAGGGCTCAGCCGCTCCTATCTTCATTCCCCCTTCCCAGTTGCTTTTCTTAGGTGCCCATAAGTCAGCTCAAGTTTTGTTCAGGGGAAGGGTGTCATGGCTTGCCTCTGAGGCTGAGAGAATGGGATTTGCCCAAGAGGAATCCTCAAAAGTTAAATAGGGAAAGGGGGAATCCTTGTGCCACATCTCCTTTCACTCCCCCCTTGCTATGTATTTTGCCTCAGCCAGGTACTAAAAATTTTTTTCCTAAAAAATAAGGTCTGAAAATGGAGTGTGTCTTACACACTAGTGCGTCGAATACACCGGCCAATACGGTACTTCTGCTTATAGGAGAGTTTAAAGATCCATGGCATAAACTGTCTAAAAGAACTCTGAAGAACTGTATTAGCTGTGATGTACATATGAACTCCAATACTTGGTTCTATATGTTATTTTAGTAAATATTACAGTTTATTTTTATAAATATTGACTCGGCTGAATGATATACAGTATTTAAAAGACAGAGAAGACATGCTACGATAGAACTATAAAGAGGTCCTAAATAACCATTGAAAGGCCTCACTGTTTACACAAAGGTGGTGTTATAAAGGGCGAAGGCAGCGTTGTACGTGTAGTGACAGAGTGCCTTATCAGATTGGGGAGCTGCCTTACCAATCTGAGAGAAAGGAGCAGGCATTGTCACAAGTGGTTCAAAAACAGTAACTGAAAAATGAAGAAGGCTTCTCAGTGTGGTACAGGATGATCAGCCAGCTTCTTAACCTCAGTGTCTTAAAATTACCTGCCAGGAAGCAGTTGCTGTATATGGGGGTGCCCCTCTGGGTTAGATTTGGTACAGCTTCTGATTCTTAAAATAGTTTGCTGAATTGTTGTTTGGGTAGGCTTATCTAGTGATGTGTTTGTTTCTCATTCACTAAGTGGTTGTGTATAGACAGTTTGATGTTCACAATTTTATTTTTTTGGGGAGTGGTAGCAAGACTTCACTATTTGCACGGTTATGAATATAAATATTTGACTCTTCAAGTAAACAGTAAAAGCTGTTTGGGAAGAATTGCTAGGTGGCAGCACATGACTTTACACTACTGTGTTTCGTTTAAAAGTGATACGCTTGAATGTCTTCCTACAAATTTTGGACTGTATTGGCATATTTGAACTCTTATCAGTTATATCTTACTTCTATCCTTGGCCTATATCCATTCGCTAGTCCTAGCTGCGATAGAGCCATTGAAGCAGTTGCAAAATGGTAAGTCAACACTTGTAATCTTTTTGATTCAGTGGGACTAGTAATTGAATTTAGGCCATTGTAGTTATTTCTTTGTGTGCATTATTCATTTTGGCTTTTTGCTTCTTTTTTATTCTTGTGAATTCTTTCATATCAATCAAGCCACATTTTGATAGGTCAATACAGAGAGGTAAAGTTAACATTGCAGTGGTGGTAGAGTGTATAAAAGGACAGGAGCCACATGGACCATTTCATAATAAAGTAGCCTCCTCATGGTTCCTCTCGAGCAACAATAGTATATGGGCCATTTCACAACTGTGTGGCACATAAAGCAGTCTCCTCAAGCAGCAGTAGTACATCTTAAGCATGTACTCACCAAGAACTAGAATTTGCTTTCATTTTATCTGCTGCAGCATCTGATTTTAGTCCTAAAGAATGCAGGGCAATCGTAATATAAGTTCTGACTTCCCATGTACTTTTCTTGAGGTTACATTTATCATGTTAAATATTTATTAGACAAGATATATTTATTTTACAAGCATCTGTTGCTGTTAAATTGCTATCTGTAAAGTTTCATTCCAAATTACAAGCATTTGATTGTCAACCATGCATTTGTAAAAACTGTTGTGATAAGTTGTCCCATGGCTTTCTTTGAGATCAGCTTTGAGACCCGAAATTGCTAACTTAAATTGAAACAAATAGATGCAATTGTATATACTTTCACTGAGAGATTGCCAGTAGGTTTCAGCATTTTATTTTAAAACTTTAATGCCTTCACGTTTTTTAAAAATTGAACACTTGTTTCCACCTTGTTCATTGTTTGAAATCTATATGTAATTTCAAAGGGTTTCGGATTCAGTATCTTGATTGAAAATATGCCATAGGAAAGCCTTGGTTGGCTTATCCTCCGTATTTGAAAAACATCTCATTTTATTATGTAAAAAGACTGTGAAGTGGTCAGGCTGTTCCCAATGAACTACCACAAATGATACAATCAGTCTGTAAAGCTGGATGGGGAAATGTCTGAACTGCAACTCCCAGTGGTCCTGGCAGTATGGGCAATGGGAAGGAGGTTTGCAGTTGAGCAGTATGTGCGAGGGTCACATATTCCCCATGCCTGCTATAAAAGCTGACTTACATTGCTATCCTGTGTACCTGGAAATAAGTCCAATTGAACTCAGTAGGACTTACCTTCTGACTGGACAGGTAAAGAATTTCACTATAAATTTTGCTATTTTTATTTGTTGCCTCTAAAGTTTTCCAAGTCATGTTTAGTTGGACTGAAGCAAACTAACATAGAAATTTTACTTGCAAATTGTTTCCGATTCCACCAATCAAACAAAAAATATGTTCTTATCTAGTTTTAGCTTGAGTTTCAGACTGAGGGATGTTGGGAGTGCCCTGGTTTTTTTCCTTCTTTTCCATAGCCAAGAAAGTATCGACTGGGGATGCTGGAGGAGAGGATAGTTCCGGTGGGATCAAAGGCACGAAAATCAAAGAACACTATTGGCTGCTTGGCTGACAGGTGTAAAACAGGCGTACCCATCAATATGGTTTGGTGGAACAGAGTCACAGAAAACAATTTACAGGTAAAATTACTTTTTCCTAGTCACTTTAATTAATTTTTACTATATATTTATTTTTTTGGAAAATGATAAAGTCAGATACATGTAGTGAGGCTGAAATTTGGCCAGAATTTCTGGGGGTGAAATCAAACAATGAGTATCTAATGAACTACATATTTCTCAAGTGTCTTATGTATCTCCTGATTTGAGTCACAAATCAACAAGTGCTATTTTCTTTAAATGGGATATTTTCTAGTCATGAATTTTGGATAACCAGTTAACATTCAAGAGAAAGTTGTTAGTAGTTGAAATTGTCTGTTCAACAAATTCAAATTATCTGAAATGTTTCACACAAATCAACTAGGAGTGATCTTTCAGAACTTCAGTATCACCCAACTTAGCAAGTAGCTCACAATGGCCATTTACGGGGCAGTGTCCGACAGAATCATCTGGCTAGCACAGGTGATGTTGCACCTCACACACAAACACACACCAGTTCCAGACTAAGCACAAGGGGGAGGTTAACACAGTATCCAGCTGGAGAACCGTTTGACCAAGTTTTTTAGTAGATTTGCTAGTAGATTTAGGCAACAGTTTTTTCTTTGTTATAGGATCTTCAGTAACCTTCAGTTTCCTCTGTGTCTGTACTGCTAGTAGCAATGGATTTCACACATTCTGTCCTGTGATTACCAGCTGAACTTGTTATTTCTCATATTTCTTTTGGTCTACAGTTTCCAGTCAGCATGTCAGGGATGGTAGGAGTGGTAGTCCAGGAGCATCTGAAAATACACAAGTTCTCAGTGTAAAGCCAGAAGAGATGAGAGAGAGAGAGAGAGAGAGACAGAGTGAAATAATTTACACAATCAGCATTTGAATGGAAACAGTTATCACCCAGTGATAATTGCTTGTGATACCAATGCAGCGATGTTCTGAATGGCAGTTGTAGTAGTTTGGAGAAGAACTGCATTTTCTTTGTCACAAAATGAATTTTTTGAATGCATACAAAATCACATCAGTTATCTTAGTACTCCTCCAACAAGGGAGAATCATTTGGATCTTCTGCAACAGTAATGATAAATTTTTGGTATTTGAAGGAACAAAACAGAAGAGACTTGGATCGTGGAATGTTTCTGAGGATTTTGTTTTTAATCCGATGTTTTAATCTTCATTTTGAGCAGAAGACGTGAATTAGCAGACATTGTAGAGGATGTGAGGATAGAATAACTTTCTTCATGTTGTTTTCACTATATTATGTTCTTCATTTCGTTGTGCAAATTCCTCCTTCTGCAGTCCTTACTGGCACATAAAGCTTTATACTCTCAAATTTGGAGCAAATATAACTAGCGTAAAAGGAAAAAAAAATTCTGAAGCTGAAAAAAACTGAAAAACAAAGCTGAAGATCTCAAAAGGAGAAAAACTGGCAGCTGAGAATGGAGAAAAATAAACTCTGTTCATCACAATTTTACATATCTGTTGCTGTTGTCTGAAGGAGCAACAGCATTTTGACTTTCTTTGTATAAATTTTCCAAGCAGTTTTCTTTTGCAGTGGCAGGGAATTCTCACAAATGTATTTTGTAAGTTATAGTGTTGCATAAGTGAGGGTGTGGTAGTGAAGTTTTTTTTCCCTTAATGACTTGACCTACATAAATGTGTGCTTTGGCAAATCTCTTGGTTGGAATGACCTGATTTCATTTCAGCAGTGATACAAGTTGAATGTATCTTTTGTAGAATGCCACACAAGAAAAGGGCATATACAGAGAGGGAATAAATTAAGCACTGGTCTAGTTTTGATTTTTATGTATATTTGGCAATAATTGAGATTTGGTAACCAGATAAGTACAATGGCTTTCCGTTAGGCTTTCAGCATTCTTGATTAGGTTCTCTGAGAAACATAGGGATCAGTCCAGAATGTACAAAGAATGTACACTAACTACCTTGCAGACCTTAAAATGGATTTGCAGAAAAGCCTGCGTTTATGTGTGTTTTTCTTAACAGGCAGTGCATGCTTGTATCTGCAGTTCAGTACTCTGTGATTGCATATAATGGCTAGAATTCAGTCAGTAACATAGACCAGCATAACTATACTTCAGGGGACATTGTGCAAAAGGTATCCAGTATTTCTTACACAGCCTCCATTTGTCAAGCTGTGCAGGAGCCCCTGGCAACTCCCAGGTGCAGCTCTTTCCCACCAGCTGTAGGACTACTATTCAGGCACATTCCTGTTGTCCTCACACATTACAGGAGGAAGATTTAGCCTCACACTGCAGATGGAGGCTGCTCTGGCATCCCCAGGGGCACAAGAGCAGTGGGAGAGCGCCAAATCTACCCACACAGCTGGTCAGCAGCCTTCACCCCCCCACACACACAGCATAAGTATGTTGATGGAGACTTACATTCTACCAGTATGCTTATTAGCTCTTGGTCTAAGTACAGTCCTCCCACATTTGTGGGTTTCACCTTTGCAAATTTGATTATTCATGAACACATGTGCCTTCCCCGACCATTCTCCTGCCATTCCCTTGTGTTTTGCCAGCATGGAGAAGGGGTGCAAGTGTGCCTGGGGAAAAAAGCAAGGGAATGAGTGGGGAGGCATGCGTGCACATTCTTCCCTCTGCACCTTCCTCTCCCATTCCCTTGTATTTGGCCCTAGCAGGAGAATGTGTGCCAAGGCAAAACACAAAAGGATGGGGTGGGGAGACTTATATGAGCCTTCCTTTTCCTCTCCAGAGTTCTCCCCTCCCATTCCCATGCATTTTGTCCCAGTGCAGAGAACTAGTGCCAAGGCAGAAAGCAAAGGAATAGGGAAGGAAGGATGAAGAAGGAATGGGGAAAAAGTGTTTTTTCCCTCTCTGGAACTCTCCCCTCCCATTCCCATGCATTTTCTCCTGGCATGGGGAATGCAAACCAAGGCAAAATGCAAGAGAACGGGAGGTGGGGGAGGGTGGAGGGAGCCCTGGAAGGGAATGAGAGCATGGGGAGAGTTATTCACAGTTTTCCCACTTCTGTGAGGGTTCTGTGCCCCAAACCCTCACAAAAGTGGAGGGGCTGCTGTATGGTTAAATGAATTCTGTAGAACTTTACCTGTTTGCATCAGAGATGGACAGAGGATGGTTGAAAAGAGTGACAGCTTTAAAACAGGTAAGAATTCAGTTGTTCAGAAGAAACTTGGTCATTGACTTCTTTACTGTGAATATATCTGTGCAGGAAGTATGCCTAATACAAGTCCACTCAGTTCACATGCCACAGAGCTTTTGTGCCAGAAATTCTGTATTTCTAGCTCCAGTTCTAGGAGCCAGTCTTGAAGTAGAACAACTTATAAGAAAAAGTGATATAGTCTCATTGTTCGTGTGAAGTTCCACTCCACGTTCTTATTGTGAGACCTGGGCTCAGCATGAACATAGCAAGATTATGTCAGCATATCAGTACAAAACTGAAAACGTTGGAAACTAGCCTGAAAAACAAAAATGAGGTGATGTAGAAGAATCTCAAGCTGATATTGCTTCTTCAAACATACAGACCATCTGTCCACAACCTAATGCCCTCCGTATGCATTGGGTGGCAACTCCTATCATCCTGGGCCATCATAGTAGTCGACAGTGGTGACTGGAGATGATGCGGTTTGTAGTCAAATAATCAGGAGCATATCTAATTGGGGAAGGCATGTAGCCTACACATCATGGTCTAGCTTTCTTGTCTCCCTTCATGTCTGTCTGTCTTCCCCACCTGTAGTGCAAACAGTTCATAGGATTATGTTCATCCCATGAATTGCAGGATCATGGGTGCTGCATGAAAGCTGTCTCACACAAGGGTACTTACTCTTTAATTTTGTTATTCCTTTAATTTCACTATATTATAGGAATTATGGCTTGTGGATTATTTCATGATTTCTTTGCTGAATTGTTAGCCACCTGCTAGAATAATGAAAATCCCAGCTGTTGCTTGGGTTTGCTATGATGCATTTAGGCGCTAGTTATTCTGGAAGATGAGGTGTCAGTGTTATGATATGATAGGTATGTGTGAAAGTTATTACATACTTCTAGTCATTTCCCTTTAGTGTTGTAGACAGGACCGTAGCTTGCTTGGTGTTTTGTTTACAAAGCTAATGAAATGCTTTTGTTGGTTCTTGTCCAACTGGCTTAGTGTGTCTCACATATATCTCATTATTTTTCCATTATATTTGAATAGCTACCATTTACTGCACAAGTGGATGGATTTCTACCTTCCTTTACCTCACTTGTATTAGTTTGGAAAGTGAATTTAGCTTTTCTTCGCAGAACCTTTGTTATTGCAGAGAATTCCTGTTGGTAAGGTCATGATGCTTCAGTGAATTTTGGTGGTTTCTAGTATTTGGACAGGGCTGGTTTTATCCCATTTTGCTTTATCAGAGGGCTAATTCTTTTTTTTTTTAATGTATATCATTCTTTTTAGCTTTGCGGAAGATTGTTGGTGTTTTGGATTTGATGTTTATCAGATGTCATTTTTTTCTTTCTAACTTGGCTAGCTGCTTTGTCTTTTTAGAAATAGATGGAACTGAGGGAATTAAAGTGCAACATTGAAATTCTTCCTCAGGTATAAGTCCCACTGAGTTCAGTGGGATCCACTCCGAAATAAATAGGAAGAACTACAGCATTAATGTTACCTTCTGGTAATACAATCTAACGTTTATATGTATTTGAGACTTTTAACTGAATTTAAAAACTTACTTGACATACGTTAAGATGAATTGACAGAATAATGTACACAGCAATACAGAGCAAAAATATTAGTCTCTTGAAAAAATCCCAAAATAGTTCCTATGATAGTCCATTGCAACAGAAAGTACCTTTATTGTTGCTGTTGTTATGACAGAATAAAACTGCTGGCTTGTAAGGTGACACAATTTTTTGTTGAATCTTTAGAAGGAAACAAGAGTTTTTACAAACTTGCAAATTTATCAAACCTGCCCATTTTACAGAGAATTTCATATAAGAATTCATGATGACAAAATTGTGATGCTTTCTGCAGCTTATTTAGGGTGGCTTTTATTGTGCTGCCCCATTATGATGGTTTTTGTGATGGGTGGATAAATTGAACCATGTAAGGTTCTGTGTTTATCATGTTTCATAAAAAGCTAGCATATAAAGGCTTTGGAGAATAATAATAAAAAAGACTGAAAAGTATGTGGTTTAGCAAGATTCCTTGAGTTGAATAATAGTTCTAATCAGTACCAGTGCAGTGATTTTCCTCCCTTATTGCTCAATTTAAAAAAACACAAAATTAAAGCAAAAAATATAAATGAAGAATCATACACTGATTTACTATATGTTAATAGGATCCATTGTGATTTTTGATTATATTCATTTTTTGCCTTTTGCCTAAGAAGCTCAGATCCCCATTTTAATCATGCGATATGACTTGGCAATAGTTTTGCTATTTGTCCTGGGCTGTTTGGTAAATTTTGTTCATTGTCTGTGGATTTGAATTGAAATTTCCCAAATCCACTGCAGTAATAAAATTAAAGTTTATTTTAAACTACGTAATGTAACAAAATCAATAGAACATCTTGTGTTGTTATATGCTTTCAAGTTGATTCTGATTGATGGCAACCCTATTATAGTTTTCTTGGCAAGATTTTTCAAAGGAGGTTTGCCATTGCTCCCTTCTGTTAGATTGATAGGGCGTGATTTGCTGAAGGTCGCCTAGCAGATTTCCATGGCTGAGTGAGAATTTGAACCCTGGTCATCTTGACTCCTAATCCAACAGTCAAAACCACATACCATTCTGGCTCCTAATGGGAACATCTCCACCTTCTCCCCCCTCCAAAAAAAAATCCTGGTTCAGACATTTGGAACAAAAATTAAAATGATTGTGTTAATGAAGTGTGTGGGTTTGTTTTTTTAACCTTGAGCTTCCTGTAATGTGTCTGTAATCTAATTCTCTGAGGCATTACTTGACCACATTACTAGCAGAATTGATACTCTTCTGCTTCTCTTCTGCTTACAAATCCTTAATTTGTAAATCTTAGATTATCAGAGTTGCATGAAAATATATTTTTCAGCAGATTTCCTAAGGCTAAAGAACAACTTAGTACCATTCAAGGGACTTGGTGCTTAGCATGGTGTCATCAGCCATTATGTTTTTTGGGCAGAAGTGATGTCATTTCACAAAATGCAGATTCTTTTGCCATCAAATCAGTTTTGAAAAGCTTGACTGTAACGCATCACTTGGAGAGCACCTGCAGGAAAAAAATAAAGCTAAAGTCTCAGTTGAACTCCTGGACCCAGTTTCTGTTCTGTGGATCCTGGCCTCTGCTGTTGCATTTTACGAACAACCACTGACTTTTAAAGTTCCTTTAATTTATTCAGTAGGCAAGTATATTTTCATTATTTGACTCATTCTCTGTTTTGATTTTTGAACAGACACCAAATCCCACTGCAAACGAATTTATTCCTAAAGGAGGATCAACCTCCCGACTCAGTAATATGTCGCAGTCAAATATATCTGCCTTCTCTCAAGCCTTGTTCTCTCATCCTTCCATGGGAGGTCCTGCAAATGCTGGGCTAGCTCCAGGTAAGCTTGGAGTAATTTTATTTGCATTATGTTATGACTCACAGTAGCGCTAGGGAAGCTTATTGTGCCTTGGACTGGGTTTTAACCAGGGTGATTGTTCAAAATGTTTATGTTGGAGTAGCTTCAAGGGTTGTAATAATTTGGAATCTACTCAGTACAAATTACAGTAAGTCAAGTGTGACATTTGGTGATGGCAAAGGTTCCTGCTGGCGCTGGATGTTACCAAGGTATGCAAGGGCATTGCCTGAGCATACAAGCTTTCAGAGACGTAGGAATGTTTTCATACTTTTGTAGAAACTGGCCTTGCTTTTGAAAATTGACCTATAGTAATACTAATGGAGTGTAATAATTTTGATTTGCTGACCTTCTTTAATATTTTAAACCATCATTAAACTGTATTATCTCAAATTGCTGAAATAAAAGGTGGAAAAATACACAAAGAAATTGGAGACTAGGGATATGGAGACTCATTAATATTCATATTCCTGATGAAAAAGGACGTCAGGTCACTTGATACTTTTGCAGTTTGGAACATGGTTGCAGAAATTTGTTTCCAGGAGAATACATATTCTTTTTCTCACAACCATTGGGGCAGAAACCATGTAATTTGTGCAAAACATACAAATTCTTTTGCAAAAATACAGTTGACCCTTCAGACTTGCTAGGGTTGGGTGCTCAAGACTCTCACAGAATGAAAGAATTACAAATATCAAAATGGGTGTCTTTGGGAAGGGAGCCCAGATATGATAGAAAGAGTAGGCAGTCAGCATCCAAATCAGGTCAGGGAAAGGAGAGGGAAGGGGGTATTGGCATGGTGGCCCAGTACTTCTTCTTTCTAGCCCATCTCCTTCCTTGGGTGTGTGTGGGGCATTGAGAGAGGGTTGGTGTTGCTGAGAAATCAGGCTGTGAGTTGTCCTTAGCTGGCCAGGCAGTGGCTGGTAGAAGAGGAAGAGGATCAGATGCTGGTTTTTAAAATGGTGTGCACCTGATCAGAGCCACTGAGAGGGAAGGTTGCCCCGAAAAAGAAGTGTCTGAGGTGGGGGGGGGGCAGGGGTTGAAGAAATTCACAAGTAATCAAATCCATGAAAGTCAAACCTGCAGATGCAGAAGGCCTGACTGTGTAATTTTTTGCCCTGGAAAAGTACATGTGTATAATTGTCACATTCCATGTTACTAACATAAAACAGAGAAAGCTAGAAATAGTTAAAACAAGAAATGGAACATAGAAACATTGCAGTACTGGATGTGGGTGTCCTAAAGTAGACTGGAATGGGGCATTTTCTATCAGATAATCTCATAGCGTTTTACTCTGGAAGTCACCATCTAAGAACAAACAACCTTAATGGTTAATGTAGCAAAAGCAGTCAGAGGATATACGGATTGAGCATCCCTTCTCCGGAAATCCAAAATCAGAAAATGTCTGAACAACTGATACTTTTTAACTTAAGCTGCCTGTTTCCTCCTTCAGGGCAGTGGCTACAGCACTCAGCTCATTTGTCTCTCAGATCCTCAGTCTCTTTACAACCTCGTGTCTGATACACAACTGAAGTAGTGAACAAATGAGACATGAGCCTGGAGACAGACACTAGGATCTGTGAAATGGTAGGAATCCAAGCATTGTGCTCAGTGCAAAGTGGTGGCTGTGGCACTCCTGCTTGTTCATTTGTGGGCTCCCCAGAGATCTCCTGTTCAGTATAGTATTTGCCCAAAATCTGAAAAAATCAAAAATATTTAATACTTTTGGTCCCAAGAATTTCGTATAAGGGATGCTCAACCTGTCATGTGAAATCTGACCGAATATTATTTATTTTTTTTATTTAATTTACACCCTGCCTTCTTCCTTGTACAGTATCCAAGATGGCTTATAAGAACGTATAAATGTTACAGTTAAAAAATAATTTTTACAAAAGTTAAAAAACAATCAATTAAAAACACAAAGTTTAAAAACAGTATAAAAGAATTAAAACATAGTGAAATAGATAAAACATAACCCATTAAAACACAAAATTAAAGCAATGTAAAATGCAGTTAAAACATAGTAAAAAAGATAACCCCATTAAAAGTCCTTTCTGTCACATAAATCATAACCCAAATATAAATAAAACTACATGGAAAACTTATCAATAGAGCCACAATCCCAGGTCATGCTTCAAACACAGAGGCAGAAGAAGGAAAAAATGAACAGTTCTATGCCAGCATGCAGGAGAAGACTGGTCATTCACCAAAACAACCCGTGTTCATAATCATGGGTAATTGGAATACAAAAAGTACTTTAAAAAGGCAGAGTAAAACCAAAAATTGTCGAAGAATTTCACCTAAGATAACACTATTGAAGACCAATGCTGAACTGGAAGAAGAAGATGGAGAAACTCCATTCTGTCTGCAAAGCAGGACTAGGAATAGACTGTGGCGCCGGCCACTAATATCAAAAATTAGAATAAAGCGGTATGGCAGATCAATCATAGTGCCAAAATACAATCTAAGAAACATTCCTGTAGAATTTAAAGACCGTATTAAGAGCAGATTTGCACTACTAAGTCTGGTTGTCCAGGAAGCAGAAGAACTCTGGACTGGAACCAGGGACATTATTGGGAAAGAATGCAAAAAGACACTATTAGCAGCTAAAAAGAAAATTGTCATTGGATGACGAATGAAACTTTTCAGATGATGGACAGGCACAAAGTACAAGTTGACAGAAATAAGGTTAGAGTCCTGAAGACAACTGTTCAACACTTATGTGTATGGTCAAACAGAACTATTATAAAAATCAGTGCAAAGGAGAAGATAATAATTTTAAAAGGAAGAAGGAGAGACCTTTTCCACAAGAGCCCGGAACTCAAAAGGAAATCTAAACCATGAGTAGGATGCTGAATTATCTGTAGGACAGCACACATGATCAAGGCAAAATAAAAACATAATGGAAGCAATAACTGAAGAACTCTATAAAAGAGGCTAAAGGATTACTGACCCCTTCAAGAAAGACCTTTATGGCAAAGAACATGCAATATTAGAAAAAGAAGTGGGAAATGCTGTGGAAATCACTTGCGAAAAAAAATTATCACCAAAAGTTCATGATATACCAGTATAGCTATTCCAAGCTAGAGTCAGATTCATTCAAACTGTAACAAAGACCTACTGACAAATAAAATAAAACAGTGATCAACAGGCTAACAGCTAGATAATAGAATGTAACAGAAAGTAATATTGATATCCTGTGTTTGATATGTTAACCTGAAGAAGAAAGGTTTTGTTTTGATTTTTGGAAAGCATGAACTTGGAGAGGGGAAGAAGAAAACTGTGGGATATTATCTTTGAGAGGTTTGAGTCGATTTGATTGTTATACTCCATTTAAAGGAAGAATGGAAGTTGACCTCTTTACTTTTTAATTTCTAATTCTTTTGTCCTATGTTTTCTTGGTTTTTTCCCCCCTTCTCTCTTGTGTATTTGTGGAATGTTAGTGTTTTCAGAAACTATTGATAAGGATACCTTTGAAAAAACAGATGGTTTGGAAATGCCCAATCGCCATAAAGGGGACATTGAGGGCTGTAGTAGCTATTGAAGCATTGCGCTAATCCTGCATGCAAAAACAGTGATGCTTAACATTTCATGATAAAGCCTTTTAATGTATGTGGAGAAAGAAATGTCCAAATTGGATTCAGAAAAGAAAGATATTAGATATAATATTACAAACATACATCGACCCATGATGGCCACCAAAGATTTGCAGAGGAAAAACTGCTTATGCTTTGTAGATTAGAACAAGGCCTTTGACTGTAGAGCATGAAAAATTATGAATCACTTTGAAAGAAATAGTATTAAAATCTGATTGTCCTAATGTATATCCTACACTCTGGGCAAGAGGCCATATTTAGGACAAAATATGGAGCAACAGATTGGTTTCCAACTGGCAGGGGTGCATTTTATCACCCTCTCTGTCTAATTTGTATGCAGAACATACCATATGGAAAGCATGACTTGACTCAGTGGAAGGAGGTGTGAAAATTGGGTGAAGGAATGTGTACTAATTTCCAGTTCAAGGAACGTACCTTCCAGTTCAAGGAAACAAACGCAAGAGGTTTGCAGAAGGTTTATTTCAAGAACACAGGAAGGAACAACTGTATACTTTGCAATCATGTACTGGAGTAGCTTCTCTGCCATCTCCAGTTCACAGGCGAACATGTCCCCACTCTAGACATCCTCATCTGTCAGTCTCTGCTGCTGCTGTAGCTGAGTCCATTCGCCTCGTGAGAACCATCGCTGCAGGCACTGGAGTATCTTTCATCATGCAGCCATTCAAGTAACAGTGGAACCTTCAACTTAGGCTAGGCACCCACTGTGTCTGCCTCCTCAACCTCTTAGTCCCAAGTGAGCAAAGAGAAAGTTTGTTCCAGCTGCATGTCAGCTCCTTCATTCTGCATTGTACAGCACATAAAAAGGTTGCAGTACTCAGCAGCAGTTTCAAAATACAAGTCTTGACTTACTGTTATGTACAAGCTAATTTCCAGTTCAAGGAAACGAGCTTAGAATTTGCAAAGTGCGTGATTGCAAACTTCTGAGCTTGTTTCCTTGAACTGGAAGTTAGCCTGTACGTGAGAATCAATGAGGACACAGATGACACCACACTTCTTGCAGAAAATAGCAAAGACTTGGAATGACTATGAATGCAAGTTAAGGAAGAAAGTGCAAAAGCAGAGTGACAACTGAATACTAAGAAAACAAAAATAACACAGATTATTTACATAACTTTAGACTAGGGGGTGAAGACATCAAAATAATTAAAGATTTTCTTTACTTTAACCTAACCATTGATCAAAATGGAGATTCTAGTCATGAAATCAGGGGAAAAAAAACCCTAGGGCTTTGAAGGACAACTATGAAGGAGTTAGATATATCTTCAAATGTGAAGATATGTCAGTGAATACCAAAATCAAGGTCATCCATACCATAGTATTTCTGATTTTTACATATGGGTGTGAAAGCTGGATAGTGAAAATAGCTGACAGGAAAAATCAACTCACTTGAAATATGTTGTTGGAGAAGAGTTCCACAGATACCATAGACTGGAAAAAGACACTGGCTCAGAGAGCAGATCAAGTCTGAACTCTCAGTAGGGTTCAGACTGAGATTATCATATTTTAGGCTGAGCGTAAGATGCCAGGACTCACTAGAAAAGATTAGAGTGTTTGGAAAACTTGAAGGCAATAGAAAAAGAGGCAAACCACATTAGAGATGGATTGATTCAGTAAAGGAAGCCACACCCCTGAGTTTACAAGATCTAAGTAGAGGAGTTATTGCATCTTCTGGAAGTCTCTTATCCATAAGGTCACCATTCAACTTGAAGCTGACTTGACATAATAACAGTAGATGCTGCCAAACAGCTTTAAGTTTGCAGCATGAACAGTTCTATAGATGGTGCATGGAATTGTGTGCTTTCTCCCATGGTGCAGAAATAGCATCTTCTCTTTCAAGCTGCAAAATATGTACCCTGTTTTCTTGCAGACCAAAACCAAAACAAAATCTTAAAGTTTCAGGGTTGGGACAGTTAGCAGTGTTGTTTTTAAAAGGAAAGCTTCAGACATAGATTTGTGAAGAAAATTTTGTCCTCTTTGTCTTCATGGACTAACTGGGGCTTGCGAAAGAAGAATGGACATCAGGCTTTTCTTTAAAAGAGTTGCTGGATTTTAGATTTGTGATTACAAAGAAAAAGGAGAAAAAGCAGAAAAGGGAAGAAAAGAGGAAAGGAGAGTACATATAATAGGAACATGAGCTAGATGTATACCTTAATTTAAGCTGACTGTATTTCCAGAATATATTTTTTTATTTGGTGTTATAAAATGCACATCATTTGTGTTGCTAAGTTGGTGAGATCTGCTGACCTTTGCATGACAGATTGTGAATATTTATCTTTCCAGCACTGGAATATAAATCTTATAGTAACAGTAAAAGCACATAGGGACCAACCATATTGACCATCAGATTCCACAAGACAGATATATAATTTAAAACACACACATCTATAAATGCCAAAGATTTTTCTAACTCTAAATTCATATATTGCTGGCTTTTTGCCGTAATAATAAACTTGTACTTGTACTTGTACTTGTAAATTCATATGCGGTAATACATCTATCAAAAAAGGGTAATCGCTGAACATGCCCACATCATATATCACAAGGATGCATTGTCTATATTACATTGCTAGGATTCAGTTATATTAGTTAGGTTTTTTCCCTTGAAAAAGCATAGTATTGTTGAGTATACCCAAACCATCTGTTTTTGCTAGATCAAACAGAGCTTTAGATCTAAAGAGACTGTAGATGCTGAAGCTAGGGCCGTTTTCCATTAGTTGATTTGCACAGGACAGTCTCTTTTGTCCATTGAATTGTGCTTTCATTATTACATGTAATGCTTTCCAACAAGCAAGTAATAGATCTGATTTTTTGTCGTGTATAATTATTCTGAAAACATGAAGCTGCTTTATGTAAGCTCAGATACCTGCTTACTATAGTGTGTCTGCCCTGGCAATAGCTCTCTATGATCGTAGACAGGACTCTTTTCGAGTCCTTCTGCATAATCACCTTAGAACTGGAGATGCCATGGATTAAACCTGGACCTTCTTCATACGAAGAACGTGATCTGTCACTGAGTAATGGCTTTTCCTGTGTGCTCCCCAATCCTTTTTGGAGCTTTACTTTGGAGGAAAGCTTGTCAGGTTCACAGGGAGGTGGGGGGTTGCCTTGGAAAAGGGGAATTGAAAATTCCCATGAGAACATGGTGCCTTAGATTGTAGTTATTATGAAGAAACAGCTCCTGCAGTATGTTCTTATTTCACTGTAAAAAAATCATGTATAGAGATAATATGATATAACAGTTGTACAACAAATGAAATTATCGTTATAATTGTTGGTTTCAATACAGAGTAAACAATACTTTTGTCAATAACAATACTTACCGTTTTTGGCTTCAGAATAGTCAGATTCAACAATACTTGCAGCTTTGTGTTATTTACATAGGGGGTTTTAAATTAAAATGTTTTGCAGATTCTGTGGGACAGATACTAATATTGCCCTCTTAAATTATTTTTTTTTAAAAAAAGCTGTCCTAATTGGAACCTAAGTTAACTCTGGTGTGTCTAATTAGCATTATAGTATTTTCCTAGTTAGAATAATAATGCTGTTATGTATGCTTAAAATGTTATGGTTTGCAGAAACCACAGCATGAGATTGAAAGCATTAGTTTAAAGAAAACAGTGGTACCGTCAGCAGTTTACTTGAGCCTTTTGCAAACTGCAAAGTGCTGCTGAATTACAATTAAATTGAATTATGTCTTGAATGCTCCCAAATCTTTCCAAGTTTTTGCTACTTGTAGTTTTCTGCCACCCTTCTGGGCTCAGTTGATAAACTTTAGCTAGTCATTTTATTTGAAATTGACATGCAGAGTGCATTCTTCAGTGATTGAGAAGTTTCCAGATGTCCTGTTCTGCTGTCCTAAATCTTTTGTTTTTGTTTTTAATCTACAAGGAAATAAGTTTTTCAGACCTTAGATTCCATGATGAAACAAATGCACGTTGACCTGCAAGTCTTTTCCCCCTTTTTTCCCATAAGGAATGTCACTGTCAGCAGGATCTTCTCCCCTTCATTCCCCTAAAATTACTCCTCACACGTCTCCTGCTCCTAGACGAAGAAGTCATACACCAAACCCAGCAAATTATATGGTGCCTACTAGTGCCTCTACTCCAGTTACTAATGCTGTCTCCCAGCCCCCTGCAACTGGCCAGGTGATTCAGAAGGAAACAGTGGGTGGCACAACCTATTTCTATACTGACACAACTCCAGCACCTTTAACTGGAATGGTAAGACTTTAGCTTCGTTTATTAAGGCATTTATTGTGACAGTAAATATGTTTATTCAGTATAATAGCACACCACATCATCATAGTGACTAAAACTTGGCTATTAAATTTGACTGCCACTTCCAATTTTAGATTAAATTAGCTTTCTTCTATGTTTCCCAAATTATCTTATGGCACATACATGGATCTCCAAAGGAAGTGATGGTTGTACTTGGACATTGCAGTAAACCAGGGCTTACCTAGGTTTGCTCCCATTACAGTAACCCTAGTTTATTGTGATAATTGAATGCAACCATTGTCACTTCCTCCTGAAATATTCTGTTTCCAGTTCCTGCTTCCAAGAACAACCTGGGAGAGGCCATAAGTGAGTGGAATTACTCAAGCTTTATATACAGAACAAGTTTGGTTCAGTTCCTGACAAAGCTCCAGTTTAACTATTCTTGATAGCGAGGAAGTAATCGCCATCTGAGACATTGGAGAACTGCTGCCAGTTGGGGTAGACAATGTAAACAAGATGAACCATTGTTCAGACTCAGTAAAAGGCAGCTCCGTATTTTCACAAGTACACAGAATAAAGCCAACCTGCCATAAGAGGTGAGAGTAGACTCTTCATTCATGAAACGAAGAACACATAGACTTACATGGATTTGGGACTCATGTTATGGTGGAAGTGGAGATACATGTCAGGTCACATGTACAGATCTATTCTGTTTTAAGAGCTGGTAGCCCCTTAGAAAACCAAGCATGTTCCCTGCCATGGCAGAGGGCAATCCAGGTTGGATACATAAGAGTAGTTAAGAGCAGAATCTGATCGGTTGCATATGCGATTTGAGTAGTTTGCCATTCACATATTTCACATACTGTGTTCTTCCCTGATGTTCACATGAATAGATTTTATTGAATTCTTATTGCATATATAATATATGTATAAAACCTGATATCCTGCCTCCAGGTTGGTTGAGTTCCCAGGCCAGGTTAGATTTAAAAATGAAACAACAGGAATTTTAAAATAGAAAATAGATGTCTTAAAGTAAGTCAGCAACAATTTCATTTAAAATTAAATAAGGGCTATGAAGCAGGAATGTGCAGCTTTGAGGGGTACAGGGGCCACTGTAGCCTTTCCTGTAAACTCACTGCAGTTTGCACTGTGCCACTACCTTGCCACCAAATTTTGGCAGTACAACAGCAGTAAAACACAATAACTTTCTTTTGAAATAAAGCTCCTGCATTGTTTCCATCCTGAATCAAACTCCCAGAAGAAATTGTTTCAGTTTGGGAAACAAGAAGTGTGCTCTTTGTGCTCCTTATTGTGTTCTACTGCTGCATCACCAAAATTTGGCACTGTGTTTTGTTTCAGAATGAAAATTGCTTGTTATACCATTGCTGAAATTCAACACATGTGAATAGCCATGTACAGTCTGTAGACTGTGTGTAATCTATCCTGTCTTGAGGGCCTACATAAATAAAAATAAAAACCTATCTGAAAACAAAGTGAAAAAATTCAGTATCATACGTGCTTCTCGCTGGAGTCTCACTGACGGGGTGTCAGCCAAAGAAGATTCTCCAGTTGTCACCCTGCACAAATCCTCTGACTATGAAAGTCTTCTGAACATGGTTGTAGTATATATTGTAGTATCTCGGCAAGTGGGGCTGAGCAGTCTTGAGATTTCAGTTTTCAGGTACGTTGGGGCACATCCAGATTCTGCCTACATTTTACTTTTTTTTCCTCATGCTATTGCCCTGTTAATATTTGTACACTTTCCAGACAATTTCTTCTACCCAGAATGGTCTTACACTTAGCTCTTCAAACTTTATAAATGGTCATTCCACTTCTTCTTGCACTTACAACGGTTAGTTGATAATGTGCACAAGTATACAATGTACGTACCAAAATGACGTGTTTTTTTAAAAAAAAATGAACCTAAGAAGGACTGCTTAATGAAGCTTGATTCCATGACCACAGAGTAGCTGGGTTTAGTATAAGCAAATCTGTGGTGAAAACTCACTTCCCCGATCTGATACAACAGGGTTCTGCTTACAGTTGGACTCACTACTGCAGTAATCCAGGATGACACAAATTCACCACTTTTAAGGATCAGACAGTGTCTAAAATGCATGTGTCTGGTGGCAATGCTTCAGAAAGATTTCACAGCTTTCTAAACATTAAATTCTAAAAACTGTTTGTTTCTATTTTTTTCCCCAATAGGTATTCCCAAATTATCACATTTACCCTCCAACTGCACCTCATGTTGCTTACATGCAGCCAAAAGCTAATGCACCTTCCTTCTTCATGGCAGATGAACTCAGACAAGTAAGTCTTTAAAAATTTTAGTATAAAATAATGGTTTTATTCATAAAGTGTCCGTACTGCCTTTCTGTTTAAACAATGCATAAAATTGTCTGCAACATTGCCCTGTAGAAAATAATTACCATTACTGAGGAAGTTAAGAAGTGAAGCAAGTACATTAAAATATAAATGAATATGTTTGAGATAATCTGTTGTTGTCTTAGGCTGCAATCCTACACACACTTACCAGGGAACTCAATGTTACTTCCTTCCTTCAAAGCAGAAGTGTTACAGAATTGCATTCTTAAGCACATCATATTTTAAAACTGTTCTAACTTCTGTATAGCTTGGGACACTTATTTGTTATGCATTCTTTACAGGATAGCATATTTAAGAGGAATATGCTGCCATGTACAAGAATTGGTACAAGTTGGGAGTGCGCATTAACAACATGTGCTGTTGTCAGGTTTAGCAGAGTCCTCAGTTCCCTCTCTCCCTCCAACTGGTGTTTTATCTCATCCTTTGTTTGAGTCAGGAAGGAGTGGCAACAGTAGCAAACATCCAGTCTATCAACAATCAGTGCTGTGGTGCTCTGGTAGCTGTAATTGGCATTTCGGATCAATGACAGGGTTGGCTAAGGGTTTTTCTCAGGTCTTAGTGCTGAACCTCTGATGTTAGGCTGCCCAGAACACTAAGTAGATTTCAGTCAGCTACCTGAAGTAATCAGCTGAATCTGAATAGAAATTCGATTTGGTTGCAAAAGTCCCTCTGGCATTTTGGTTGCAAAATACCTCCAGCATTACTCATACTGGGGTATGATTTTTAGATAGCTGTCTTACAGCAGAAGACTATGCAAACCATAGTGTCAAGGTGTTCACCATAGACTGCATATCCCCACCACTACACATCTAGCAAGTCTGACTTCCAAGGTTTTTTTCCTGGACGCAGTCGTGGCACGTGATCACTCTGTTTATAGCAACATATTTTTGTGAACTTTTCTGCCAAGTGACTTTTTGAAAACTGTCAGTTGTGAAACAAAGACTTTGTCATTATGAGAAAAGCAAGTAAAACCAACATTGGTAAACCTGAGCGAAACATCTATGATGAGATTTTTAACTTCACTGTTCTCTGCTTTGGTAAGGCTTTCAGAGACCACGTTCAATAACTGTTGAGAAAATGCAAAAAGCAGTAAAATTATTTGAGATCTAGCAAAGCCTTGTAAAATAATCCCACACGGATTACCAGCCTCCTCTTTACTCTGAGGGTGGGAAAACTTTGGCTTTCCAGTTGTTTGGGACTTCAATTCCTATTGGCCCCACTCAGAACTGCCAGTAGTGAGGGACTGTGGGAATCTAGAAGGCCTCCATCACTCCTTTACTCACAAGAGGAGCTAGTATAGGATGAACAGAATGCATCCACAGTTTGTTGTATGTGGTGTCAAAGCAAGTAGTTAAATACAAGATTGAATGAGTACAGCATGATGGAAGATTGAAAGAGTTGTTCACTGTAACACAGAAAAAAATACTGGAAGCTGCTTGGTAATGTTTGAGTGCCTGAAGATTGCATTAAGGAAGATAGGGATCAATTACCAAAGTCAAGGAAAAGAAATAATGGAGATCTGTACTATAGCCAAAAATAGTTAGGCTGGAATATCTAATTACAGTGGTGGTGAACCATTGGATCAGATTATTTCGGACATGGTACTATTTTCATTGGAAGCTTTCAAGAACAGGTTTGAGAAATGTTTGGTAGGAATAATTTAGGAGGATGCAATCCTTGAGGCCAATGAATTGACTGTCTGTGTAGGGCCAGTCTAAGGCTACTCTTCCCACTGTATTCAGGGATACGTATCCCTTGGTCAAGGTTAGATTTAGATCTACTAATGTAAGTCTTGATAGTATGATGGCTTTTCCAAGACTATTTTCATGAGTTTCTAAAGAAGGGTATAAGAAAAAGTGAACTAGATTTTCATTTGTCTGTCTATAAAAGTGAAAAATGTGTTCCTCATAGGAGCTGATCAACAGACATTTAATTACAATGGCTCAGATAGATCAAGCAGATATGCCTGGTAAGTAAACAAACACCCCGTATTTAAATGAGATTTCTGAGCTTTTTTTTTTTTTGCCTTTAGCTCTGCAATTCTACTAAAATTAATCACATATGTATTAAACGCATATTAAAACAAAAAAAATCTAGATGCAGAGTCCAGTGTTAAATTGGAATCTACTAAACTGGAATCTAATATTTCTTCTCTGTAGTACGGATTACGATATTTTCTTTGTCACTAACTCTTGCTTTCCATATCTCCTTTTTTTTAACAGTAGATGATTCAAACTTTATATTCTTTTTATATCTTTTTTCTCTGAAGTGTTTGATTTCACTAATGGTACAAAATTAGCTTCCCTACAATATGTTTGGTTTCTAGCCTGGGAGTGTTGCTATTTATTAAATATTGCCTATACAGTCCTCCATATAATCTCCATTTATTTACGGTGTTTCTTAAGGTATCACCATATGAAGGATTTTGAGGTCAGAATGTGGGGCATTTAATTGTATGCATCCAAGACTGCCAAGCCACACAGCAACTGTGTTGATGCTTGCTAATGCAAAACACTACCTCAGGGTTTCATAGGAGTTAGCATGGATGGCATAGCCCTGTGAAAGAATAATGTTTCTGTGTACTGAATGTGGTTTAGGTATAAAACTGCATGCCAGCCTCATCTGGATGGTCCCAAAATAATCAACACAGGTTTCTGATTAATTGGGTGATACTTTAGGGCAATATTTCTGAGCAGCATATTTGACAGCTCAAAAGTTAATTCGGGGATATTTCTGAGCTGTGGCAGCTTAATCTTTTCCAGTAAGCAAAATAATCTGAAACTTTTTTTAAAAAAAATCAGTAAACAGGCAATATGTCTCATAACTTCATTGGGTACAATCTAGACCAGCTCCGTATGTGTAGCAGAATATTTGACTATAGCCCTTCTCAATATGCTGCATGGCTCAGGGCAGTTTCGAGTACAAAACAGAAAGGATCAGATTCAAAAACTCAGTGCAATTGCACCAGTATTGACTCTCTGGATTGCAGCTCCGTTTTAAAAATCAGCAACAGCAGCAGAATAGATTGCTTAAAAATTCACTTATGATGACACATAACACAAGTAAGAAACCTCTCCAGTTCAAGAGCAAAATTATATTTGTTGCTTTGCAGTCACTATGTTCTGTAAACTTCCTGAAGGTCAGGATTGTGTTTTTTCTCTGAAGCAAGGGAGATATCCATTGCAAAGTAGACAATACTGGTTCAGCTCTAGGATCTTTATAATTCAGTAAAGGTCTGCTTGCTATGGGAGGGCAACTTTAAATCTTGTTCTTGACCCAAGTACAAAGTGGGATTGGCTGCTTGCAAATCAAGTCATAAATAATTTTATGGTGGAGGATGAGCATATTCCCTCTTGTGCAAAACTGCCTCAGGTGCCCATCTTTAACCTTTCTTGAAGTCCTTAAGTTCCTCAAATCCCAGTAGTATGCAGGACAGAAATGACAAACTGAAATGGCAGCTGAAGTGGTGGGCATTTTTTTCCTATTCCCAGTCTTTTCTGTTGGGAAGAGGCAACAGGTATGGCATGATGGCAGTGGAAGAATGTGATGTAGCAGGAGGAGGCGAGAGAGGAGGGAAAATACTGTTTGTACTGAGTTCCCACAAAGAAGATTCTCCCAGGCCTCTGCTGTTTTGCTTTAGTACAACAGAGATCTACAAGCTGTTAAGCAAAGCAAATACAGATTATTTTTAAACAAGTAACATACAAATAAATAACTTGCTCGAATATC